>CM045893.1:5727500-5890000 GCA_025169545.1 Anguilla japonica | reverse complement strand
ACACACACACACACACACACACACACACACACACACACACTTCCACTGATCCAGACATTCACACACGCTCAGATTAAAATAGCGCCCCGCTAGCAGACTGCTTGCTTACTCGCACACACCGTGTATTCCTGCTCCCATAATGCAGTGCACTCACTCTCGCTACTGAGCTTTTCTTTTTCAACAACGACTCCCCTCGCTGTTATTTACAAAATGATTTATATTTCTGTAGGCTTGTGGATTACTGGTGCCATCCAATCAGTGTCACTATTAAAACCATTGCAGATGTATATGTTAATCCAACCAGTTCAGGACAGGAAGCAAACTACCTTTAAAGGGATATTTCACTTTGATATAACACAAGTCATTTGTGTGGAGCCACCCTATTGTGTTTTCATCGTGTGAATACTAGCAGCATCAGATGCTTCTGTTGACCGTTAGCAGCATTGCCGTTCCTCTTGGTTGTCAGGCTCCCCATTCACTCCCATTCATTTTCGGGACCCCATCAAAATGAATAGTTTTAACACACAAACTAAGGAGGAAAATGGATTAATTAATGATAGCACTAACATCAAAAAGTATCCTTTGATATGATGTATTTTCAGTGTTTCATTGCCTCATTACAGAAAAAGATCTGGCAAGAAGTTTTGTTATTTTAACAGTGATGTATGGAGTATGAGAGAGCCATCCTCTCTGCACACACACACACACACACTGGAGCCTGTACTTGAACACAGTCCCATTTACACATTGATGCAGAAAGACTCACACACCCTGCTCCACTCTCCATCATTAATTCCACAGAGGTGGGGGGGGGGGGGGGGGGGACTGTGGAGGACGGGGATGGCTGCCGGTGTTGCTGTAGCGGGATTCGATTTGGGTCAGACGGAACAATGGCGCCTTTGGCGGCGCTGACTGAGCGGAGTGCTCGTGCGCAGATTCGCAAGGTGGGCCCCTCCCCTGCCAGGCCCCTCCCCTACCAGGCCCCTCCCCTACCGGGCCCACTGGAATGCAGCATGTAGAATTCATTATCATCATCAGCAGCGCACGATGCGCACCGCGCTGTGGAATTTCCCTGCGTTTCTCCTGTAAGCGCTCTCAGCGTGGTTTAGACCAGGCCTGTGTTCATGACGAGTCGATCTTAGAACACGCTTGCAAACACACACACACACACACTCTCACACGCGCACACACACAGGTGTGCACAATATCACACATTCTCTCTCTCAAACACACACACACACACACACACACACACACACACACTCTCTCACACGCACACACACAGGTGCGTACAGTATCACACACTCTCTGTCAAACACACACACACACACACACACACAGACATTTGTGACATTGGAAAATATAAGGGTAGGTATAAAAATTCCTGGGATACCCAGTTGCTCTCGGTCTGTGACAGGAGGCCTTAAAATGAGATTGATTCTATTGAAGTTGCGTTATTTCAGTTATTGCGTTAAGAGGATGTTTTGAGTGTGTGATGAATGGACATAGAGCCCAGAAAAGGGCAGATGACTGAAAGATGGGTTCCAGGCTCCTAGCACAGTGTGCTAACGCAGTGAATGCTCCAGTGCAATGTTAGCACAATGAGTGCTCCAGTGCAATGCTAGCACAATGAGTGCTCCAGTGCAATGCTAGCACAATGAGTGCTCCAGTGCAATGCTAGCACAATGAGTGCTCCAGTGCAATGCTAGCACAGTGAATGGTCCAGTGCAGTGCTAGCACAATGAGTGCTCCATTGCAATGCTAGCACAATGAATGCTCCAGTGCAATGCTAGCACAGTGAACACTCCAGTGCAATGCTAGCACAGTGAATGCTCGCACAATGAATGCTCCAGTGCAATGCTAGCACAATGAGTGCTCCATTGCAATGCTAGCACAGTGAACGGTCCAGTGCAATGCTAGCACAATGAGTGCTCCAGGGCAATGCTAGCACGATGAGTGCTCCAGTGCAATGCTAGCACAGTGAATGCTCCAGTGCAATGCTAGCGCAATGAGTGCTCCAGTGCAATGCTAGCACAATGAGTGCTCCAGTGCAAAGCTAGCGCAATGAGTGCTCCAGTGCAATGCTAGCACAGTGAATTGTTTAGCATAATATATATATCCTTACATTTCTATAGCATTGTTCCGAGTGCTCAAAGTGCTTTACAGTGATGAGGGAACTCACCTCACCCACCACCAATGTGTAGCACCCACCTGGGTGATGCACGGCAGCCATTTTGCGCCAGAAAGCTCACCACACATTAGCGAAGGTGGAGAGGGAGAGAACATTTATTTAGCCAATTAAATCTGGGGATGGTTTTGGTGGCAAGTTTGCGAGAGCCAGATCTGGGATTTAGCCAGGACACCGGGGAACCCCCTACTCTTAGCGAAAAGTGTCATGGGATCTTTAATGACCACAGTGAGTCAGGACCTCGGTTTAACGTCTCATCCGAAAGACAGCATCTCTATGGCACAGTGTCCCCGTCATGCACTGGGGGATTGGGGTTTATTTGACCAGAGGGAAGATTGCCCCCTGCTGGCGCACCAACACCACTTCCAGCAGCAACTCAGTATTCCCTGGTGGTCTCCCATCCAAGTACTAACCAAGCCCACACCTGCTTAGCTTCAGCCATTCGGCAGGAGCAGAGTGCATGGAGGTATGGCTGCTGGCGAATAATGGCCCAATGTAATGCTATCACTATGAGTGCTCCTACATAATGCCTGGAGCACACCCCACCATGACCTGCTGAACATGCTGCTTTAGCACCCTGTTCCTGTCCTTCTCTCTTTTTCGGTTTTATTTTTGGCTGCTGGCCTGGAAGGGGCACTCCTGTGGAGCTTCCTCCTCCTGCGCACATCCGCACATCCCTCTTAACACTGCACTGTGTGTGTGTGTGTGTGTGTGTGTGTGTGTGTGTGTGTGTGTGAGAGAGTGTGTGTGTGTGTGCGCATGTGTGTGTGTGCGCGTGTGTGTATGTGCGTGTGTGTTGTGTGTATTTGAGAGTGAGAGACTACGTGTGTTTGTGTATATGAGTAAGTGAATGAATGAATGAGTGTGTGTGCAAGTGAGTGTGTTTGTGTCTTTGTGTGTGAGAGTGTGCATGTGTGTGTGTGTGTTTTGTTTTTAAACTCCTGGCATCTTTGGTGAACCCTAGTCTTTCCTCTATAAGTCTCTCTCTCCCTCTCCCTCCCCCTGCTGTGTGTGTTCTGCGCTCTGCGTGTGTGTTGGAGTGTGGATGGCGAAAGACAGCAGACGAATAACAGCAGCTGTGTCTTGTGCCTCGCAGGGATCTGTGACAGGAGGGTGGAGGGAGAAGAGGAAGAGCTGGAGGAGCTTAGAGACACAGCGTCGAGGGAACCCGTTCACCTCCAGCACCAGCTACGCCCTGCAGCACTACCCCTCCCCCGCTGCAGTAATACCCCCTCCACCCCCCCACGCTGCAGTACCACCCCCTCCACCCCCCCAACGCTGCAGCACCCCTGCACCTCCAACAGGGGGAGACTGCCGCACATGCCTCCAGCGATGGTGACTGTGCTCTGAGGGGAGGCTGGCGGGGTGGTCCCCCCCTCTTTCCATGCTGTCGCCCGGGGTAGGCGGAGGCGGAGGGGGGGGAGGGGGTGGGGCTGGGGGGGGGGGGGCAGGGGCGGGACGGACACGGGCCGCGGTCCCCTGGCACTCCCCCTCCTCCGGCCGGGCTCTCGCCCGCGACCCGGGCGTCAACATCAAGCAGAAGATCTCCCAGTGGGAGGGGCGCAGCCAGCAGGAGGGGGGCCGGGGGGGCCGGGGGGTCACGCTCAGGGCCGGCGTCCCGTGGGTTGTGGTGTCCCACACCCTCTCTGGAGACCTGCTGGGGAACGGGGACTGTGTTGCGGGGAGAGGCCGTGCAGCTCACGCCAGGCCCAGCCTGGCCAAGGCCCAGAGCCTGGGGCTGGACTTCAGGGAAGACCCGGGGAGGGGCAAACCCGGGGGGGGCGGCCGAAAGCCGGACCTCCAGCGGGACCTCCAGCGCCCGGACGGAGCGGCGGACCCCGCCCCCATCTCCGCCCCCGCCCCAAACCTCGCCCGCGACCCCCACGACTGCACCGCCGCCGCCGCCGCCAAAGCCAGCGGAGAGAAGGTTCCGGAAGCCGACCCTCCCCCGCCGCCGTCCTCTGTGGAGGACCCTCTGACGGCGCTGCCCCCCGGAAACTTCTACACCTCCCGCGGGTTCTGGCGCCGGCTGGAGGGGGAGGAGCTGCTGGTGGACCGGGGGAGAGGTGGGGCGTGTCCGGAGGGCGTCCCGTCTGACAGGGAGGGGGCTTTCTCCGCTGACCCCCCCTCCGACCAAACCTCAGCGCACGTTCCAGTACCAGGGGGCCGACAGCCCCCCGGGCGCTGGTGCCCGTGGGAGTACTGGACCCCCCCGGTCAGCCCGTCCAATGCCAAGAGTCACACCAGCGGACCTCCGCCTAACTGCCCGCCCCCGCCCTGTCCCGTCACCCACGGCAACGGCTTCTCCCGGCACAAGCGGAACAGGTGAGCCTTCGCCGCCTGAGCTGGATTTCACACAGGACCCAAAAAAAAACATATTAACAAAGGATTTTAAAAACCAGTTTATCGAAGTGTACTTTCACATCGGGGGCGGTGCACGTTGTGCGAAGCGCCCTGACCGAACGGCGAAACGTGAGCCGGGCGGGTTTCGTTAATGTGTGGTCTGGCCTGTTAATGTGTAAGCGTGCGTAGCGTGTAGAACGACCTCTCCGGCCCCTGCGCTGCGTGCGCTGGTGTGAACGCGAGGCGTCTGCATGCAGAGGCGAGCGGAGCCGGCGCAGCGCTGAGAGAGGGAGAGAGAGGCGCTGGCTGCGGCGGGGCGGTGAGGCTCGCTCGCCCTCTCTGAGCTCTGAGCTCTGAGGGCTGAGAGCAGTTGGCCCCTCTCCAGGCGTGATGTCAGCCTGTGTTTGGCAGCAGCGCGGCCTATTGTATGGATGTGGCCTACTTCTGCAGCGGGCCGCGTTCCAGGGGTCACATTTGGTTGTTTTTGCACACACACACACACACACACACACACACGTACACACACACGTACACGCGCACACACATTTTAGTGCCGCCCATGCAGTCCTGCTGAACTGTGGTATGATCGCTGTCTGCTTCTCACTCTGCTCTCTCTCTCTCTCTCTCTCAATCCCTTTCTCACAGTTTCCTCCCCTCTTATTTCTGGGCTTCTTCTTTCTCGTTTCTCCCCTCTCTTTCCCTCGTTTCTCTCGTCTTTCTCCCCTCTTTCTCTCTTGTTTCTTTCCTTTTTCCCTTGTTTCTCTCCTCTTTCTCCCTTGTTTCTCCCCTTTCTCCCCTTTCTCCCTTGTTTTTCCCCTTTCTCCCTTGTTTCTATCTCTTCTCTATATGTTCCTGCTCACTGTGTGGCCTTTAACTGTGTTCCTCTCACATAAGTTTCTGAGTGTTTTATTTTCAGTACCTCATTTTCATTTGGCCTTTTTATAGTCTCATATGTATTTACAGGGAAGTGAGTGGGACAATTTAAACATGGTCCTCTCCCAGTTCAGTCTCTCACTGTCCCTCCCTGCTTCTCCACAGGAAATCGTTTGAGTTTGAGGATGTGGCGCAGCTGACGGGCCAGCAGGGGGCGCCAGGGAGCGAAAGCCGACGGTCGGGGCTGTACCACGCCCTGTCTGAGGACAACATCTACGAAGACATCATCTGTGAGTCTCACCCACTGGGAAACGGACGTACGTATGCATACAGCTTACAGACGCATACGCATGCACGCACTCTCACATGCGCGCACACACTCAGACTCTCTCTCACTCTCTCTCTCACACACACACACACACACACAGTCACACACTCTCACTCTCTCACACGCGCACACGCACACACACTGACATGCGTGCACATGCTCTCTCTCACACACACACTCATTATCATACACACACACTGTCACGGGCATGTGTACACACACACACACACACACACATGCGCAGACACACACTCTCGCTCTCAGACACACACGCACACACACACATGCGCAGACACACACACACACACACACATGTGCAGACACACACGCACACACACATGCGCAGACACACACACACACACACACACACACACACGTCCTGTCCTCTCCTGATTTAGCCTTCTTGTTTGCGTGTTGGCCGATATTGGAACCCCCCCCCCCCCCCCCCCCCTTTCGTTCTGCAGCGGACCAGACCCGGGAGAACCCGTACGAGGACGTGAGGCTGCCCCCCCTGAGGGGTCACCCTGTGCCCTGGACCATCCTGCCGAAACACAGCGCTGACATGCCGAAGGTAACGCTCCGTCTGTCCAATCATAATCCACCGGAGAAACCGGCCCAGCATTACTGCTGTGGCCTTAAGAGGTCTGTGTTCAGAAGGAATTTTACGCCTTCCGCTTAACTTGTGAATACATTTTTGCTTGTTAGAATTTGTGCTGTGTGTGATTGTTCTGAGGATGTAAGCAAGAATTAAATTTCTGTCAACTTTTTTTATGAATTGTGTCGTTTAGCAAAAAAAAGAGCTCTTACTTTGGATACAACTTCCAGCGACCAGTAATGCTTTACCAGTCAGTTCGTTCTCTGGAAAATATGTAATTGCGCTAAGATGAGTCATTTTAAGTCCATACGGAAGTCTCAACACACTGTAAAAAACAAAAGATAATAAATAAAACATAGGATAATACACAGGAATTGAGCAACAGTGTAACAGTAACAAAAAAGCAGCTACTATAGTTATAAGACATGTTGACAATTTAAATCATATTGTACCTGAGGGTGGAGAGTTCCTTTTAATGTTCATGAAAGTAATTGTAATTGCCATTTGCTGCCAACAGATGGCAGCCTCCCTGAGAGGACACCTGTGCTGACCCTGTACCTTTGTGTTCTCTACCTCATTCTCCCTCCCTGTCTGCTCTTTCGTCTCTTTCCTTTTTCCCGCTTTTTTTTTCCCGCTCTTTTTTTTTTAAGCTGCCACCCAAGCCCCTCACCTTGCGAGCGCCCTCTGAAAGGGCGGAGACTGGGCAGGGCTCAGACAGGAAGGAGGCGGGGAAGACTGTCACATCCAAGACCCTCCTGCCCACCGGACGTTCAGCCCCACACAAGAGCTGCTACACGGGCCACAAGACATACAGACTTCCTCAGGTAGAGCCAGGGTCAGGTGGTCCTGCCCCTGAACGCAGCACTACAGTTTAATGGCACATTGTACCATTGTGGGGCGACATAGCTCAGGAGGTAAGAGCGGTTGTCTGGCAGTCGGAGGGTTGCCGGTTCGATCCCCCGCCCTGGGCGTGTCAAAGTGTCCCTGAGCAAGACACCTAACCCCTAATTGCTCCCAATGAGCTGATGGTACCTTGCATGGCAGCCTTTCGTTGGTGTTGGCATGAGTGTGTGTGAATGGGTGAATGAGAGGCATCAATTGTAAAGCGCCTTAGATAAAAAGCGCTATATAAATGCAGTCCATTTAACATTTGTACGTTTCTGTTTATATACAGCACGGATCAAAAGCCTGTGGCATGAAGTAGGATGACTGGATAATTGCACTGAGTAAAACCGGGAACCCTGCCAAATCTGGAACATGGACTGAACTGAAAAGAGCTTTTCCGGGCTTTACTCGGTGCAGTTATCCAGTTAACTTGGTAATCCTGCTTCGTGATACGGGCCCCTGGTTGTTTTCATAATTTATTAAGAATTTGATTTATGATCTTATTCAAGAATGCGTTACTGGGAACATGGGGAGCTTACTTAGGATGGCATTGACTCCCACCGCAGTCACCGGACCTGAACCCAAAGGAACATCTGCGGGAGCAGCTGGAGAGGGAAAAGGCCAAACTTCCAGGCACATCAAGAGATATTTATGGGAAGTGCGGGGATGAGAAATCTGGGATGGAAATGGAGGATGAGGTGTTGCATAAGCTGGGGGGATCCATGCCAAGCAGAGTGAAGGCCGTAACCGAGGCGACCGGCAAACACGCCAAATACTAACAGTTTTTGACCTTCAAAAAGTATTCATACTTTTTTGACGTATATTATTTAAAAAATATCGTATTCTTGAATAAGAATCGTAGGTATCGTAATTGTATTAGCCCGTAATAGATAATGAAAACAATCTGTTCTTGGTAGTGTTCTCAGACTTTTGGTCCCCACTGTATGCAGTTAGATGCAAAAGTATTGGGACAGTGGCGCAATTTTTGTTGTTTTGGCTTTTGCGTGTGTCTTTCTGTGCGTGTGTGTGTTTGTTTTGTGTGTGTGTGTGTGTTTGTGTGCTTGTTTTTGTATGTGTGTGTGTGTGTGTGTGTGTGTATTTCTGTGTGTCAGTGTGTGTGTGCCTGTGTGTGTGTGTGTGGTGTTTGTTTGTTGTGTGTGTGTGTGTGTGTGTATCTGTGTTGCCCGTTTTTTGTCTGTGTGTGTGTGTGTGTCTTTTTGTGTGTGTGTGTCAGTGTGTGTGCCTGCGTGTGTGTGTGTGTGTGTTTGTTTTTGTGTGTGTTTGTGTGTCTGTGTGCGTGTGTTTGTGTGTATGTCAGTGTGTGTGTATGTATCTGTGTGTGTGTGTGTGTGTGCGCGCGCCCGTCAGTGTGTGTGTGCGCGCCCGTGTGTGTGTGTGTGTCTGTGTGTGTGTGTGTGTATGTTTGTTTTTGTGTGTGTGTGTGTGTGTGTGTGTGTGTGTGTGTGTGTGCCTGTGTGTGTGTGTGTCAGTGTGTGTGTGTGTGTGTGTATCTGTGTGTGCGCATCTGTGTGTGTGCCCGTCAGTGTGTGTGTGCGCGTGTGTGTGTGTGCGCGCCCCTGTGTGTGTGTGTGTGTGTGTGTTTGTTTTTGTGTGTGTGTGTGCGCCCGTGTGTGCGTGTGTGGGTGAGTGTGTGTGTGTGTGTGTGTGTGTGTGTGTGGTGTGAGTGGGTGTGTGTGTGTGTGTGTGTGTGTGTGTGTGTGTGTGTGCGTGCGTGTGTGTGTGTATGTGTGTGTGGGTGAGTGTGTGTGTGTGTGTGCGTATGTGTATGTGTATGTGTATGTGTATGTGTGTGTGTGTGTGTGTGTGTATCTGTGTCTGCCTGTGTGTGTGTGTGTATGTGTGTGCGTGCGTGCGTGTGTGTATGTGTGTGTGGGTGAGTGTGTGTGTGTGTGTTCCTGTAGTGGTTCTGTAGTGAGGTCTTGTGACCACAGAGCTGTGAGGACAGCGCTCGTGACCGTTATGCTCACAGTCAGTTAGCGACAGAAAGGGGAAGAGCCTTGGAGACGTATAGAAAGAGGGAATGGAGCAAACGCTCTGGAGCAACTCCCAGGCTGAGGGGGGGAGGATTAGCCCTGGGAGGGGCTCGGAGTGGGCCTTGATGGAGGAGAGTTGCCCCAGCGGGGAGTGGCAAACGCCCCCGGAGGTGAGAATTCTCTGTCACACACTGCAAGGTGGAATGGGGGGGTGGGGCAATTGGACTGTATAGGGCAGGGCTGCCCAACCCTGTTCCTGGAGATCTCCCGTCCTGTAGGTTTTCACTTCAACCCTACAGGAAGCACACCTCATTCAACAGCTAGAGATCTCATTGAGCTGCTAAGTGGTTGAATCAGGTGTGACACACATAAGCTCGAAATGAAAAACTGCAGGACAGTAGATCTCCAGGAACAGGGTTTTGGCAGCTCTGGTGCAGAGCGTAAGGACAGCTGGTGCGGGGTTAAAAGGAGGAACTGCTGTTTTTACGTTTTTCCTTCTCAGCCGGTCGCTGCTGAGGGACTCATGCTTCCTGTTGGTCCCGACAGCCTTGTCATGTGCCCCGTATGGCTTCCAGGGCTTTGGGTTCTCCAAAGAAATGCAACAGATGATATTTCTCTCTGAATTATTTTATTTTAGCTTGCTGCCGTAAAAGGTGTAGGAGTTAGGTGAGGTAACGTGAGGGCGAAGCTTGTCGTTTGGTACTGCCGAAACATCTTTCCTTGTGAACGTGAGGCGATGCGGTACATCAGTTCTGTGCTTGTTAAAGTGTGACTTCGTTATACGTTGATGTTCATTGAAAGCTGCAAATATCAAGTTGCGGTGATGCTAAGTTGCTAATAGGAAAAACATAATTTTGGTTTTATCCTGGGCAGCCGTCATTTTAAGTGTTTCGGCATTAGCCTTTCAAGCCTTTCGAATCATTGACGACTTTCCTTTTCATGTCTCTTTGGAATGGTGTGGTGCATTTCACTACACTGCAGATGATTCAATATAAGGCACAACTGACTACTTTGTAGATGATTCACTGTGAGGTGATTTCACTGCGCTGAAGGTGATTCACTTACACCTCACTTTGCTGCAGTGGATTCATTATAAGGTACAACTGACCACATTGTAGATGATTCGCTATAAGGTATGACTCACTACAATGTCGGTGATTCGCTATGAGGTCTGTCCAACTCACTGTATTGTAGATGACTCATTATGAGGTGCCCCTCACTGCATTGTGGATAATAATTATTAACAGCATGGCCTGCTCTACCCACCGTAGATTTATCAGCCTGTGTGCTCGTGCTCTCTCTCTTTCAGTTTATGGTTTTATTTGAATCGCTATTTACGATGTTCATTTTATTGTTTTATTATTAAGTGTCTTTATCTGCCGCTGAGTTTACTGCCGTTGGCCTTTGTGTCGCGAGGGGGACGTGCGTGTGGTGAGGGAGCTTTATCAGAGGCGGCAGTGTGGGCCTGTTTCCGTGGGAGACCGAAGTGCTGGGGCGGGGGGGGGGTGCTGCAGGGTGTCCCGTCTGAGATAAGGCCAGCGCTCGTCCGGGACGCAGCTGCCTGCTCATTTCCTGCCCCCCCCCCGGTCTCCCAAACCTGACGAGGCGCAGGGTCAGAGACGCGGGGGCGCTCGTCTCAGGGTGACACCCAGCGCCCCTGGAGCGCGCTGCTCTGGGACGTCCCGGCTGAGCAGCGGCGCGGAAGGGATCTTGGCTTCACTCCGCCCGGCGCTCCTGAGCCGAAGAGAAAAATAAACGTTTTTTCGTGGCTGAAAACGTGTCCAGTTGGACTGCGTCCCTGAACCCAGTCTCTCCCTTCACTGTGCATTTGATGGGGTTTATTATTACACTTAATCCAGCTCTGATAGCTGGGGCACTCTGGGATTGCTCTTTCCCTATAGCGTACCCTTCCACTTCAATAAAGCGCACTGTTTTAAAACAGTGGTTCTCTTGTTTTTCCAGTGTTTTTTTTTTTTTTTTTTTTTTTTTTTTTTTTTTTTTTTTTTTTTACAGGGCACTTCTGTGTCTAATTTGCTGTTGATCTAACATTATTGCAGTTAGCTCTGGCTAAATGAATTCCATGTGGCCGCTTGTGTGCGCTGCATTTCAGTACGTGAGCAAGATCCAGGAGATCTTCACCGCCAAGCGGGGAAAGAAGAGACTGCGGACCCAGAAGGGGACCGGCCAGGACAGCTCCGTGCGAGGTGCGGAACCCGCCCCTCAAATGCAAATGCAAATGCAAATGCAAATGCAGATGAAAATGAAAATGCAAATGCAAATGCAGATGCAGATGCAGATGCAAATGCAGATGCAGATGCAGATGCAGATGCAAATGCAGATGCAGATGCTGTTTACAAACACTGACAAATACTGACACACGTGTACGTAGAGTGATATAAGCCTGTCCAGTCTGACAGCCCTGCCCTTCTCTCCTCTTCCTTACCCTTGCTTCCTCTCTTCTTTTTTTGTGAACAGAAGAGAACAGTGGCACCGAGAGTGACCCGGAGGAGAGCAGTAAAGGTCAGATCATTTTCTCTCTGTCTCCCTCTCCCCCCCTTTCTCCCTACTTCCCCCTCTCTCTCTGTACTCTCTCCATCTCTTTCTCCCTTTATTTCTCTCTCTGCCCCTGTCCCCCTCTCTCTTTCTCTCTCTCTCTCCCCCCCCTCCCTATTTCTGCAGAAAGCAGTCCCTAACTCTCTCTCATTGTTAATTTAACATCGATCCTGGTCCTGAAATTAAAGCCATAAGCCGTGCGGTGGTGTTGCTGCCCCCCCCCCCCCCAGGTGAGGCGCGGCGCTCTGTCTACGTGCAGTCCACCCTGAGGAGGAGGCCGGGGTACCGCACGCTGGAGAGGGACCTGATCCAGCTCCAGCAGCAGCAGCTCTTCCAGCTCTTCGTGGTGGTGTCGCTGAGAAAGGGCTCCCCTGGAAACACGTACTCCCCTGAGATCACACAACAGTTCCCCAATAAGGTAGAAGGCCGGTGGGGGTGGGGACGGGGGAAGGGGGTGTAATTTATATTTTGAGATGAGATGAGAGGATAAATGGATGAAACAATGCACTCAACAAAGATTTGTCAGTCAGGGGATTAGTTTGTGGGTAGTTCATTTTTAAATGTTTATCCTTGTAAAATGTTGCTGTTTTCTGTGTCTTGCAGCTTTCATGTTGTCAGAGTAAATGAGTAAGTGAGGCTTGATAAATGTCACATGAATGAGCAGAATTGCATAAGGTGTCCTGTATTTGTATTGTAGTACTGATGGTTGCCTTATGTGTTACTATGGAAACATTCATTTTGCATAAATGTCTATTTTGCATTTTTATGCCATTAAGACAAATTGCCAGGTTTTAATTGCTGGAAGGATAAATACAATATGGATAAATACAAGCCGTTGTATTGTAGCACTGATGCATTAATTAAAATAATTTTAATGGATATGCAGAAGGAACTACGGAAGAGGATTAGGGTCACATGTAAAAAAAAAATTTTGAGTTCTGACTTTAAAGTCAGAATTCTGAGAATAAAGTCAGAATTCTGACAGAATTCTTAAAGTCAGAACTAAAAAAAAATTGCACGTGGCCCTAATCCTCTTCCGTAAGGAACAAATGCTAACAGAAGTTGGCTCGCTAATCACAACTAGCCAGCTATTTGGTAATAAAGTAGCTTGCAAGGTCATGCAGTCCTATTTTTTAATGCTTTTATAGAATATGGTAAGGTAAGGAGCCCCAGGGCAGTGGCGTCGCTGTGCGAGTGTGGTGTGCGTGGAGTGCGGTGTGCGTGGAGTGCGGTGTGCGTGGAGTGCGGTGTGCGTGGAGTGCGGTGTGCGTGGTGTGTTGTGTGCGTGGGTGTGGTGTGCGTGGAGTGCGGTGCGTGGAGGTGTGCGTGTGAGTGGAGTGTGCGTGGAGTGTGGTGTGCGTGGAGTGCGGTGTGCGTGGAGTGCGGTGTGCGTGGAGTGCGGTGTGCGTGGAGTGTGGTGTGCGTGGAGTGCGGTGTGCGTGGAGTGCGGTGTGCGTGGAGTGTGGTGTGCGTGGAGTGTGGTGTGCGTGGAGTGTGGTGTGCGTGGAGTGTGGTGTGCGTGGAGTGGTGGTGCGTGGGTGTGCGTGTGGGTGCGGTGTGCGTGGAGTGCGGTGTGCGTGGAGTGTGGTGTGCGTGGAGTGTGGTGTGCGTGGAGTGTGGTGTGCGTGGAGTGCGCTGTGCGTGGAGTGTGGTGTGCGTGGAGTGTGGTGTGCATGGAGTGTGGTGTGCGTGGAGTGTGGTATGCGTGGTGTGTGGTGTGTGTGGAGTGTGGTGTGCGTGGAGTGTGGTGTGCGTGGAGTGTGGTGTGCGTGGAGTGTGGTGTGCGTGGAGTGTGGTGTGCGTGGAGTGTGGTGTGCGTGGAGTGTGGTGTGCGTGGAGTGGAGTGTGGTGTGCGTGGAGTGTGGTGTACATGGAGTGTGGTGTGCGTGGAGTGTGGTGTGCGTGGAGTGCGCTGTGCATGGAGTGCGGTGTGCATGGAGTGTGGTGTGCGTGGAGTGTGGTGTGCGTGGAGTGTGGTGTGCGTGGAGTGCGGTGTGCGTGGAGTGCGGTGTGCGTGGAGTGCGGTGTGCGTGGAGTGCGGTGTGCGTGGAGTGTGGTGTGCATGGAGTGTGGTGTGAAGCACGCTGAGGTTACGGTGCCTTTGCCTCTTTCTCCTGGTCCAGTTTGAGAAGTCGTCTCGTCACTCACGGGAGGCGGAGGACCGGCTCAGGGCCATCCCCAAATTCTGCTTCCCCGACTCTGAGGACTGGCGCCCTTCGGCGGACCTCCCCAGGTCAGGCTCGGAGTCTTCCTTACCGCCCCCCTGCCCCCCCCTCGTGAATCACGCTGGTCCTCGGTCCACGTTTGGTGGCCTTGCAGACCGAGCGTATTTGCGTCAGACCTACCTTTGCTCTTCTGGACGTTGTTCTTCCTGGAGTTTATTGACCAATCCGGTGGCAGGTTACTTCAGAGCGGAGATGATGTCATTGCTTGTGTTTACTGGAGACCTGTGACACATTTGGAGAAATGCACTTGTCTGCCAGGGTTTCCATGGTGCTTGAAATTATTTAAAAAAATATAATCCTGAAAGTTCTCATCCACCTGTGGAAAGGTAATCAAACCTATCCCGCCCTCCTTGAAAGGGGTCAGGGCAAATCATAAAGGCAAAATATTTGTACTTGCTAGCCTCAGTCAGATGTCGTTTTTTCTTTTTTTGTTGTTTATTTATAGGTGTGATGTAATTTAACAACATCAAGCAATGTCAGTTTGTGCAGTTAGCTGCTGACCAACTGTACTTTAACCCTTTAAGGTGTGAGATCACAAATGTGTGATTAGAATGTTCTTAACTGAACATTCTAATGTTGATGTAATCAGCACTACTGGTGATTGAAAGCAATGAACTTCACTGACTCTAAGGGGTTAAACCCTGGAGATGTCAGGAATGTCCACAGGTGTGTGTCTCTGCAGAAAGCAGATATTTTAAACTAAACGTGTCCTTAGAAAATATACATCTGCTGCAGTTCAAAGTAGCCCAGGTTCATGGAAATTTCAAAATGTCACTGCCCCCACCGTTAGGAGCTGAGCTGATTGTAGGTAGCTGGACTTTGGACTTTGTTCTGTAAACTGAGCCTCTTGTCTCTTCATCTCCAGTGAAACGTTTTCCTTTGTTCTGACGGGGGAGGATGGCAGCCGTTGGTTTGGTTACTGCCGGAAGATCCTGGTGAGTGTGTGTGTGTGTGTGCGCGCGTGCGTGTGTGTGTGCGTGCGCGCATTCATGCTCATGTGAACGTGTGCGCACAAGCCAGGATTGAGTGTACATGAGCGAACTGTGAGTTCACTCCACAGTTCCAGTAATCAGAAGACTGGGAGTGTGGGTTGTTGGCTCAGGTGACGGGTGAGATTTCTGTGCTGCTATGACTTCTCATAGTTTAAGGTGACCTACTTAATCCTAATTTACTTCAATCCTGTTGATTGGTTAATGATTGCAATGAAGCCATAAGTAAAGACTCTAAGTAGGATTTAAGATTAAATAGTTAAATAAGTGCTGTAGGTTACATAGAGAGTGAGCAAGAGAGGAAGAGACCAGCAAACCTGACCTGACCAAAGAATTACCAAACTTCCAGTTTCAGACCAGTGAGACTGATTGAGCAATGTCCAACCAAGGAGCCACCACAAAACTGAATGCAGAAATGCTTCTCCTCCAGTTACAAATTTTACTGAAAATAAAAAGTTATGTCTGAAAAATATGACCGAAAAATACTGACCTTGATTTGGTGGTGCAGAGTGGCTGGTGTATAACTTAAAAAGCAAAAAAAAAAAAAAAAAAAAAGGGAAGTTCTTACACCATGACATTATTGGCAAAAGCTTTGATGTTAAAGCGTCTTCTAAAAGAGACCAAACACAAGCGCTGGAGTATAACTCATCTTAGCGGTTGGCGGTTGTGAAATCTCCATTTTCAGGCAAAGAATGTTGCTTCTGTGTGGTGAGGCCAGTCCTGACAGGCGAATCTCAGAAGTTGGGAAAGCCTCAGCGACCGTTACTTACATGGGAGGGAATGCATTAAATCGATCATCTCAGATTCCTTTTTTCATTTTTTATTTTTGGCTCAGGGCACCCTGATTACCATTCCCCTCTACCATACCTTCTCTAATCTGTCCTACATTTTCCTACCCACCAGCTGCCCCCAGTCCCCCCCCCCCCCCCCCCCCCCCCCCCCCCCCCCCCCCCCAAAAAAATAAAATCCCCTCTCAACCTTCTGTCCCACACGTTAATTCTAGTGATAAAGGATTATCTGCTTTGCTGGTGTGTTATGGGCCAGTCCATTGCACTTTGAATAACTGCTTCATGGAATGTTGGTGAATCACGAATCTAGGCTTGGCTCTTCTTTTGTGCACTAATTGCAAGTCGCCACGGATAAAAGTGTCACCTAAATGCTTAAAATTTTCAATGCAAATCTTACTGAACTAAAATGGCGGTAGTGACCCTGTGGTGTGGCCGAGCTGAGCTCTCTTAATCTATATGCCTTTTGAGTTCTGGCATTTGTTTATAAATAAATATTTTACATTAAATTCCAGGCATTTCACATGGCATTTACATCGCATCCATTTATACAGCTGGATATATACTGAAGCAATGCAGGTTAAGTACCTTGCTCAAGGGTAAGATGGCAGTGTCCTATCCGGGAATCTGCTACCTTTAGGTTACATGCCCAGTTCCTTACCCATTATACTACACTGCTGCCCTAATATGGTGGACCCCAGAACAGCCTACAGTTATTTTTTTTTTTTAAATAAAGGAACTTGTTTATTTGTCAAAGCTGTTCCCTTTCATATTTTGGCAGGGAAGGGAGATCAGGCTGGTGATCTGGCTAAGGAGAACAGTTTACTCTGTTACAGAGTATATTGCATGTACAATGAACAAAGCACATCATATAAAAAAAACGCCATCCATCTCCCCTGTGTTGTAATCTGAGCATTCCAGCCTAATTTATCAGTGTTAAAATGTTGTGCCTCACCTGTCGTCTACCTGTATGTCTGCATGCCAGCCCAGTGGGAAGGGGAAGAGGCTTCCGGAAGTTCACTGCATTGTCAGCAGGCTGGGCTGCTTCAACCTGTTTGCCAAGGTAAGGGCTGGTCTGTGTCACTCGCTGAGTCTGCGTAGGGGAGTCCTGAGATGGATTCAGATGGTCAGTGTGTGTCACCCCTGTCCTGTGTGTGGCAAAGACATGCTATGCAGGATTTTTAGCCTTGCTGTGGTCCTGTGTTTACAATCAAAGAAGTGTCCTCCTTCCTTCCTCAACCCCACCCACCATTTTTATATTTTATTTTATTTCAGTTTTTTTTTAAAATAGTCAGTCTCTGTTAAGATGGCCTATGTCTGAAATGGACAGTGTGTGTTAAGCTGGCCTGTGTGTCTGAAACAGACTGTGTGTGTTAAGCTGACCTGTGTGTCTGAAACAGACAGTGTGTGTTAAGCTGACCTGTGTGTCTGAAACAGACAGTGTATGTTAAGCTGACCTGTGTGTCTGAAATGGACAGTGTGTGTTAAGCTGGCCTGTGTCTGTGTGTGTGTGGTGAGATTTTGGAGGAGGTGGAGAGGAGGCGGGAGATCTCCCCGGCGCTGGTGTACCCCTTCATGCGCAGCGTCATGGAGGCCCCGTTCCCCGCCCCCGGCCGCACCATCACCGTGAAGAGCTTCCTGCCCTGCTCCGGAAGGGAGGTGAGGCCTCGTCCGCGTCCGCGTGCGGTGCGTCCTCCTCAGTCTGCGCGCTGTCCGCTAAGCATCCTGCATACTGTTTAGTGCGTATGTTTTAGTACACAGTGGTCAGTGTGCAGAGGATTTCCCTCATGCTATTTTCCAGCCGCACTGCGGAAGCGGCGTGTGAGTTTTCTTTCGCCCTTGTGCCCGTGCTCACGTGTTGTCATCGTCGCTGTTGAAGGAAGACGTCGGCGAAGATGCGCCTCCTTTTTAAAGCAAAGCTGCGCATCGTTTATGGGACCAGCATGGTTGTTTACTTCCTGAAAAGTATGCTCCCGAAAATACCCCTGGGGTTTTAAGTACGCTCATTTTACAGTAAACCGCACCTAATTTACAACTTTCTCGTCTAGTGTATACTCAGCAGTAGGCAAGTGGGTGCGGGTGAGAACAGCCACGCCCTGCCAAAGGCAGCCCCATTCCTGCCCTGGTCACATCCAGCCCAACCTGGTCCCGCCCGTCCCGTCCTGTTCATGCCCGTCCCGTCTTGCTCCCGCCCGTCCCGTCGTGGTCACGCCCATGCTGTCCTGGTTACACCCAGCCCGTTCTGCTCCCGCCCATCCCGTCGTGGTCACACCCACGCTGTCCTGGTTACACCCAGCCCGTTCTGCTTCCGCCTGTCCCGTCTTGCTCCCGCCCGTCCTGTTCTGGTCACACCCATCCCGCCTCTGCTCACGCCCGTCCCGCCCTGCTCACGCCCGTCCCGTCTCCGCCCCCCAGGTGCTGACCCTGTGCCGGCCCGTGGACTCGCGCCTGGAGCACGTGGACTTTGAGAGCCTGCTGCTCTGCCTGAGCGTGGAGCGGCTGCTGCAGGTCTTCGCCTCGCTGCTGCTGGAGAGGAGGGTCATCTTCATCGCCGACAAACTCAGGTGCGTGGAGACCTTACTTCCTATCCGTGGAGACTTTACTCAGGTGCGTGGAGACTTTACTGAGGTGTGTGGAGACTTTACTGAGGTGCGTGGAGACTTTACTCAGGTGTGTGGAGACTTTACTCAGGTGAGTGGAGACTTTACTCAGCTGTGTGGAGACTTTACTCAGGTGTGTGGAGACTTTACTGAGGTGTGTGGAGACTTTACTGAGGTGCGTGGAGACTTTACTCAGGTGTGTGGAGACTTTACTCAGGTGTGTGGAGACTTTACTCAGGTGCGTGGAGACTTAACTTAGGTGAGCAGAGACTTTACTGAGGTGCGTGGAGACTTTACTCAGGTGTGTGGAGACTTTACTCAGGTGTGTGGAGACTTTACTCAGGTGTGTGGAGACTTTACTCAGGTGTGTGGAGACTTTACTCTGGTGTGTGGAGACTTTACTCAGGTGTGTGGAGACTTTACTCAGGTGTGTGGAGACTTTACTGAGGTGCGTGGAGACTTTACTCAGGTGTGTGGAGACTTTACTCAGGTGTGTGGAGACTTTACTCAGGTGTGTGGAGACTTTACTCAGGTGCGTGGAGACTTTACTCAGGTGTGTGGAGACTTTACTGAGGTGCGTGGAGACTTTACTCTGGTGTGTGGAGACTTTACTCTGGTGTGTGGAGACTTTACTCAGGTGTGTGGAGACTTTACTCAGGTGCGTGGAGACTTTACTCAGGTGAGCGGAGACTTTACTGAGGTGCGTGGAGACTTTACTCAGGTGTGTGGAGACTTTACTCTGGTGCGTGGAGACTTTACTCAGGTGTGTGGAGACTTTACTCAGGTGAGCGGAGACTTTACTCAGGTGCGTGGAGACTTTACTCAGGTGTGTGGAGACTTAACTCCGACCTGCAAAGTTTATGTTACAAGTACAGTTCTTTAATCCTTTTAACAACACTGCCACCCAACCACTTACATGGAAACGGCTGTGCATACAGACAGCGTTTTGGTGTGTAGTGGTAGTGTTTGCGTGTATATTGACAGTGTTTCTGTGAATAATGACAGCATTTTTGGTGTGTACTGCTAGTGTTTGTGTTTGTGCGTTTGTGTGTATACGGAAAGTGTTTGTGTGTATAATGACAGTGTTTTGGTGTGTAATGATAGTGTTTGTCAGTTTGTCTATACAGACATTGTTTCGCTGTGTACTGGTAGTGTTTGTTTATATACTGACAGCGTTTTGGTGTGTACTGATAGTGTTTGTGTTTGTGCATTTGTGTGTATACGAATAGTATTTTGGTGTGTACTGATAACGTGTGTGTGTGTATGCTGATAGTGTTTCAGTGGGTAATGACTGCATGTTTGTGTGTATACTGATAGTGTTGGGTATTTCAGAGTTGGGTTTTTTTACCCTCCCCCCCTCCTCTGTCCTCAGCACCCTGTCCCACTGTGCCCACGCTGCCCTGGCTCTCCTCTACCCCTTCACCTGGCAGCACACCTTCGTGCCCGTCCTCCCCGCCAGCATGCTGGACATCAGCTGCTCCCCCACGCCCTTCCTGCTGGGGGCGCTGCCCGCGTCGCTGCCCCAGGTGCTGGAGCTGCCCATCGAAGAGGTGAGTCGCTGTGATCCCACTGAGCGTCTGTTTGATGTCCGGCAGAGCAATGGAGCAAGGAATTATTCAAACGATTTGATGAGGGGAAGATCGCATTCTAAAGGCAGAAAAATGGACTTGCGGGACGCTGTACTTTACACATTATATTACATTACATTTATTTAGCAGACTCTTTTATCCAAAGCGACGTACAAAAGTGCATATCATGGTCATGGACAACTACAAAACACATTACATTACATTACATTACATCGCTCTTATCCAGAGCGACGTACAACAAGTGCATCAGTTCAAGGTGCAGAGGTGCAGAAAAACACACTAGAGTGAAGTAAAGATCGTAGTGCCAGAAGTGACCACAGATCAGGACTCCAACCCTGTAGGGTAACCTGTTCAATAAGGTACAATACTCATTTCGTACAGCTATTTCTAGCCAAGAACACAGTTCGGTTCACACAGCGAACACTATTCTGACCTAACTTATGCCAAGCCAAACTAGGGAGAAGAACAAGCGACAATATTGTGACACTGAGGCCCAGCTCCCACGCCCTTCCTGCTCACTCACTCTGGTACCGATGTGCGTCTGCTGTTTTCCAGGTGCTGATTGTGGATTTGTGTGCGGACAGGTTTGTCAGACAGGTATGTAAGAGAGCCATGGTGTTAGTCCAGTGAGAGGGGGGAGGGGGTAGTGCTGTAATATTTGTCACATGGGTCAGAGAGTGCTGGGGGGGGGGGGGGGTCACACTGTGTAAATTTGGGGAAAATCACTCCGTACCCTCCGGAGACCTGGAAACAAAATTTTAAGTATTTCAATTTTTTGAGTGTAGGTTTCAGCATAGCAGAATGTGTGGTTCTTGAGACTTGTGTCCCCTACAGCGAACAAAAATGAATTGGCAGATCTTAAGATCTAATGCTGTCGGCTTTTTCCAAAAATCGCGGTACCACCAGAGCATTATTTTGTCACGTCAAATACAGGCTAATTTTAAAGACCGAGTTGTGTTGATTCTCATCAAGATTGACTGGATTTGATTTTCATTGGTTCCCTGTCGATGATTGACTGGGACTTGATTTTCATTGGTTCCCTGTTGATGATTGACTGGGATTCAATTCTCATTGGGTCCCTGTTGATGATTGACTGGGATTCGATTCTCATTGGTTCCCTGTTGATGATTGACTGGGATTCGATTCTCTTTGGTTCCCTGTTGTCCAGCTTGGCGATGAGGACTGCATTTTACCCAGGAAGCTCCAGGCAGCTCTGCAGCAGATTCTGGAGCAGAGGGTAGAGCTGCTGGGGCAAGATGGAGGAGGGAATAAGGGAGGTAGGTGCATGAGAGACAGACTCCACTTTCAGGTCCGGCCTGTGTTTGTATGAATAAACTGACAACTCAGCCATTAATGTAGTCTTTATGAAATGGCTGCTTCTGTAGCACTTTCCGCTATGAACGTGTTCTCCCCGAGTGTCAGCGCTGTCTCACCGTCGTTCCCCCTCCGCACCTGCAGGGGGCGACTCCAGCCTGAGCCGGCTGCTGTCGGAGGCGTTCGTGCGCTTCTTCGCGGAGCTGGTGGGGCACTACTCGCTGCACATGGCGGAGGGCCCCGGCGGGACGCTGGAGTTCCAGCGGGACGCCTTCCGGAAGGGGCACCCGTCCCGAGGGGCCCGCCAGTTCCTGCAGCTCTTCGTGGACACGCAGATGTTCGCCGGCTTCATCCAGGACAGGGAGCTGCGAAAAGGGGGGGTCAAGGGTGAGAGAGAGGGGGGGTGCTGTAGACAGACAATAGCGTGTGGCTGAGCATGCACCCGTTCCATTTGTGAGCGAACAGTGATGCCACCTTGTGCGTGACGAGGGATTGAACTGAATGTTGCATCAGGAACCTAATAGACAATCGCATTAATCTGCAAGTTTCTGTCACAGTGATCATATACTATAAATGAGTGTTTTGCAAAAGAGTGTTCCGTCTACAGGCCTGACTGTAATGTTGCTCTGCTGACCCAAAATGAGGTGCCCTTACAGGACGGATGATCTGTTTTACCCCCCCCTACAGGGCTGTTTGAGGTAAGGGCCGCAGAGTATATGGCCTCGGACCCGGAGCCAAGTGGGGTCAACAAGTTCCTGAAGGGACTCGGTGAGCCACACGTCATATTGATTTACAGAATAGATAAGTCTGGTGAATCTTGGCCAAGGGCCTTTCTGTTTGGAGTTTGAACGTTCTCCTGTAGGTTCAAGTCTGTGGGCCTGTGGTGGGGGGGGCATGGTTTGGGCGTCGGCTGCAGAGAGAGAGAGTGAGAGAAGCGGCTCTCGGATCCTTCGTCACAGCTGTCAGGTGGAGGTAGTCAGTGGCCGATAACTGTCAATTGTTTGATTGCGCCGATTGCCTCTGACTGTTTTCAACAGTGAGCCTGGGGTTTTAAAAAGCGGAGAGCGGGAGTCTTCGCGAGGGGATGCCTGAGAAACGATAGAAGTGCACAGTGTTAAAAGAAACCAAAGAAATACCCTGTATTGGGTTGTTTCCGACCGAAAGCCGTGGGCTTTAATAAAACAGCACGGAAATGCTAAAAAACCCAAACGGTTGTCTCACGTGAGTCTGTTGGAAGGCAGGAGGGGTGGCACCCACTTGCCACAGGGCCCTACAATGGATTGGCAGCCTGTCCAGGGTGTTTTCCTGCCTCTTGCCCAATGCATGCTGGGATAGGCTCCGGCACCCCACCACCCCCCGCCCACGACCCTACCCAGGAATAAGCGGTCTAGAAAATATATGGATGGATGGATGGATGGATGGATGGATACATCTGCCAATTGCAATTTCCTGTATTCATCTAACTGTAATAACCCGTTTGTGGTGCTTATAACTGCATTGGTGTTTGTCGCCATTTTCAGGAAACAAGATGAAATTCCTGCAGAAGAAGTGAAGGCTAGTTCCGGCACGTTCTCTCTGTCACGGGACGGAGGCGATTCTCCCGCTCGGTACGCTGAGTGGAGTGGGGTGTCCGCCAGACCCAGGCCAGCTGCTGGGGGGGCTGTGAGGGGACGGGACGGGACGGGACAGGGAACCACAGGGGCGCGGTGCTGCGCCTGGGTCCGCTGAAGCGTGGAGTGCAAAAAAACGGGGAGGGAACCCGGGGACTGAACCCACCGTTATGCTGAAAAAAAACCACCTGATCCCTGAGCCCAGAGAGTCGCTGCAATCAGAGGAAAACTGGAAATGAGAGGTTTTGAGTGAGCTTCAGTACAGCGAACAGCGTGTGCTGCTTGGGTTAAACTGGAAGAGTACAGAGGAAGACTATAGAGGAAGATAGAGGAAGAGCGGGGGGGAGCAGGTGCTATGTACTTGTGATGGGTCTGCTGAGAAGCTGCATGTACAGAAACATTTCAGAAAGAGAAATCCTTTGCTGTAATTTATACAACTAATTAATTTATATTTCATGTCACTAACCCATTCCTTTCCTCTGTCTCT
This sequence comes from Anguilla japonica, assembly GCA_025169545.1. NCBI lineage: Eukaryota > Metazoa > Chordata > Actinopteri > Anguilliformes > Anguillidae > Anguilla > Anguilla japonica. The sequence continues at coordinate 5,866,642 of CM045893.1, read as the reverse complement.
TTTTACAAACTGTTTACAGTTTTTTTTTTTTTTTTTTTTTTAATGATTATGTTTTTACATTTGGGTCTGTAGGACTGGTTCAGCCAATATATGAACTTGCTTTTGGTGCTTGTCTTGTGACTTTTACCCTGTTGTCAATTGTGCACCTCTGTAAATACTCTTGCTGATGCTGATTAAGGTTTACTGGGATTATCTTTCTTTCTTTACCAAGATGTGCTGTGATTATAGTCACTAGAAGCCAATAGGGTTACCTTTAAGGGAAAAAGAACATGTAAGGTTAAGCACGTAAGGGAAAAAGAACAGTCAGACATAGCAACGACAATACCATTGTACTTTCATTTTTTTTTTAAAACTTTCATTTTCAGTATATTTTATTTTGCAACTGCCACATGGTATAAACAATTTATTTTTTTCTCTGATGAAAAGATGTTTAAAATCTAATTTCATGTCATTTCAAATTATCCATGAAATCAATCGATGGCTTTGTTTATACAGGCGGTTTCCGTCGACCCAGAGCAGAATCCTAATTTTTTTCAGCAGTTATTTTCTTGAAATGTAAACAGAAAATAATCACATTGAATCTGATATTTTCCAAATATAATCCCATTTATATAGTTCCATGTTGGACTACGCCCTTGTGTGGTCCTAAATCCAATACATATGCTAGACCTGGCCATATGACTTGTCTGGCCAAACGGATCTTTTTTTTTTTTTTTTTGGTCCTCAGCTAGTTTTTTTTTTCATTGTCTCATGACAAATAAGAAATGTAGTTTCTCTAAACACACAAATCTGATCTGGCCACTTGTAAATTTATTGTGTTGGCAGTTGCCCGGAATAATCAGATTTGACAAACGAGTCCCATTTGAGTAGTAAAGCCTACTGTCTAAACAAAGCCAATGAAGAGACCCTTGTCAACTTTTTGAAACAGCATCCCTCAACTGCTGAATTGCTGGTTTTAGTGCATAAACACACACCTGGAGAAAAATATTTGGAGCTGGTTCATATTACCTTGGTTTACAACAGTCATCTCTTAACTGAAGCTTTTTAAAAAAATGTACTTTAATAGAAACCATAGGTGCCTGTAAGCCTGGTTATCAGTGCTATTGAAGGGCTTTTTTTTGGAAAATATGTACAGGTTTTATACTTTTTTATGAAGCATAAATTACCCTTCTGAAAATAAACACATTTTGTACAAATCTTGAGTTGGATGTTGCACTCCTTGGCTGGCACATGACATTTCAACAAGGACAGTTTTCAGAATTGTTAATCGAGATAATACCATGCTTCCAATGCTCAGACTCTGACTTAATTTAGAGCAGTATTCCACTCCTCCTTGCTCACATACTTTAATTACAACAAAGACCGTTTTATAACTCTCCCATTTACCAACCACTTCCCATCTGGGAAGATATTATTTGAAGTAAACAATTTGCTTTAAATGTAGAATATTATATTTGTAAAGTTGTTCAGTGTTAAATGTAATGTTTTGTGAGGAAATAATGTACATGCTAAGTTCACAAAGGTGTTCATGTGTTGCCATGCTTCAGATATGGTGGTTATGGCTTTTGATAAACTGGGAGAAATGTACCACTGTAGCTTTGTTTGATTAAGGAAAGCTAAATCAAACCACGTTAGGTACTCTCCTGCAGTTGCCCTTGACCAAGGCACTGGCCTCAGAACTGGAGTTGGTCCCCAGGTGCTGCACTGTGGCTGCCCACTGCTCCTAAGGAACTAGGATGGGTCAAATGCAGAGGGCAAATTACCCCATGGGGTTCCATAAAAGTATGTCTTAGCTTATTTTATTGCCAATATGGATTTTTGTGCTGTTTATACAAGCATCTATACATGACAAACTTGAAACACAGGGAATAGGCCCACTCCTCAGTGACACACAGTGACAGGTATGGGATGCAGCATGAAGCACACTTCTGAACTATCATACTCTGAGACTAAATATATAGGTTAATCCAAAAAAAAAATGCAAATTATTCATTGGTTACAAAAATATTTGCCGTCTGACTACAATGGTCAGTCAATATTCCTGCTGGAGACTGCGCTTTTAATCTCGATAGTACGGTACATACTGCCTACGAATGCGCAAGCGCGTTCGTATCGGTTTGATGCAAAAGGAAAATGGCGGGGACGATATCTGTGGCTGGCGAAGTGTTTGTGGATGCTTTGCCTTACTTTGACCAGGGCTATGACGCTGCTGGCGTTAGAGAAGCGGCAAGTACAAACTGTTGTAAACTTTGCTTTTCTGTTAAAAAATATAGTTTCCCAGTGATAAGGGCTTGATCGTGAGATGTGCTAATATTAACGCATGTGCGGTCGATGCTAGATCGTCCATGCTAACATTGGTTGTATTACATACGCGAGTTGTGCGTCACAGTCTCAGGAAAAAGCATGGTTTACCGTGATGTTACAAAGAGGCACTAACTAGTGATGTTCCACTGGATTGTAGAAGGTATTGTGTTATTACGTGAATTGAAACGCTACAACGAGAGTGATGTCGATTTTGGCTCAAGCGCTATGGTAAACTTAACTGTGTCTTACGTGATAGGATATGAAAAATGAAGAGGCTTCCTTTCAAATTAGCTCAAGCTAATAACGTTAATTTCGTAAACTGATTTTTTTTTTAAAACCGAATATGAGTCATTGGAAGGGGAGAGTGTCAGCTTTGCAATGTAAGTTTGTGCACTCATAGATGGCTTGCAATCCGGTAACGTTACGACACTAGCATTATCTGTTTATAGCCTCACTGCCCCCAATGATAGGAACACATTAGAGAGCTGGCCAGAGTATGGTTAATTTGAAACGTTTTTCAAACATTAGGTTGTGTGAGTTTTTTCTGCCTCCTGTTTAGGACAGACAAAACCAGTTACAGAACTTGTACAGTTTCCATAAATTCCATTGCTCCAAGATCAATAAAAATAGCATCAGTATTAGCACATGATTCAAGCCAAATCGTTTTACTGGATAAATGCTAAAGCTAGCGGATTAATTTTCATTCCTAGCTTTAATATCACAATAGCGTGAACAAGGTGAAGACACTTCTGCGGTATGTATTTACAGACGAGTGTTGAGTGTGCTCTGCGAAGTTTTGAATGAAGTCCATTTCTCCTTGTAGGCTGCTGCTCTGGTGGAGGAGGAAACTCGCAGGTACCGACCTACAAAGAACTACCTGAGTTACCTGCCCACACCTGACTTCTCTGCCTTTGAGGTTTGTATGGAGCATAATAGAGTCAGAATGTAGTCATTTGGGGTTGTGTACCAGATTAACCCTTTGAAGAGTAGGTTTTTTGGAATATGTATATTTTTTATTCTAAGTCAGCATTCTAGAACGTCGTTGTTTTCAATTACCAGTAGTGATTGTTACATCAGCATTTGAATGTTCAGTTAAAAGCATTCTAATCGCATATTTGTGAATTTACACCTTAAAGGGTTAAATGAGAAGACTGGTAGTAAGCTTCAACTGCAGATGTACTGAAATCTCAAGTCATAGCTGTAGCATGTTTCTTATATTTTGGGTGAAATGTCTGATTAAAAAAGAAAAAAAAGATTTATAAATAGCTATTCAGTTTAAGTGCATCTGCTGAGCGAGTCTGGTAATATTAGTAATCTTTGACTACTTGTTTTCCTGATTTTCTCTAGACTGAGATCATGCGGAATGAGTTTGAGAGGCTCGCTGCAGACAGCCGCTGGAGCTGCTCAGTATGAAGAGGTAGGCCTTGTATCCATGGTAATGCCTGCGCTTTTGAACAGATTCTTGTATCCATAGTAATGCCTGCGCTTTTGAACAGACGTTGGTATCCATGGTAATGCCTGCGCTTTTGAACAGGTTCTTGTATCCATGGTAATGCCTGCGCTTTTGAACAGGTGCTTGTATCCATAGTAATGCCTGTGCTTTTGAACAGACGTTGGTATCCATGGTAATGCCTGCGCTTTTGAACAGGTTCTTGTATCCATGGTAATGCCTGAGCTTTTGAACAGGTGTTTGTATCCATAGTAATGCCTGCGCTTTTGAACAGACGTTGGTATCCATGGTAATGCCTGCGCTTTTGAACAGGTGCTTGTATCCATGGTAACGCCTGCGCTTTTGAACAGGTGCTTGTATCCATGGTAATGCCTGAGCTTTTGAACAGGTGTTTGTATCCATAGTAATGCCTGCGCTTTTGAACAGACGTTGGTATCCATGGTAATGCCTGCGCTTTTGAACAGGTGCTTGTATCCATGGTAATGCCTGAGCTTTTGAACAGGTGTTTGTATCCATAGTAATGCCTGCGCTTTTGAACAGACGTTGGTATCCATGGTAATGCCTGCGCTTTTGAACAGGTGTTTGTATCCATGGTAATACTTGCGCTTTTGAATAGGTGTTTGTATCCATGGTAATGCCTGCGCTTTTGAACATGCGTTTGTATCCATGGTAATGCCCGTGCTTTCGAACAGGCATTTGTATCCATGGTAATGCCTGTGCTTTTGAACATGCATTCATATCCATGGCAGTGCCTGCGCTTCCTATCAGACATTTCTGTCCATACATTAATGCCACTCTGCTGAAAAGCATGGCACTCTGTCCTTAAGACCAGTGCATGCCAGGGGCAGGAGTGGCGTGTTTGCCTGAGGCAGATGCAGGCTTTGCTTGTGTGACTGTGGACATTTGCTTCTGCTCTGGACTCTAGTCTGTGTTTTCCCCTTTGGGTTTTATGTTTGTGCTTAAAAGTGTGAGTTTATTCTGTGTGTTTACACTACAGTTTGGGTTGGGGCTAGACCCTGGAGTTAGGGTTAGCATGTAAACCCAGTCAAGTCCACAGTGTCTTTTATTGCCGCATTTGACCGCTGAGTCTTATATGGCCGGCTCACAAACATAGGATTGCGTGTCCAGGTGAAGGAATACAAGGACATTATTTGGTCTATACATGCATTAGGTGTTTGTATGATGTCTTTTTATTTTTATTTTTTTAATGATTTCACAGATAGTGTCTTTTCTGTCAGCGCACCTCCTTGCTACCGTTCTTTCCCTTGTACAGATACGAGCTGCCGGCCCCCTCGTCTGGCCAGAAGAATGACATCACCGCGTGGCAGGAGTGCGTGAATAACTCCATGGCCCAGCTGGAGCACCAGGCGGTGCGCATAGAGAACCTGGAGCTCATGGCCGAATACGGCACTAACGCCTGGAAGGTGTACAACGAGTGAGTGCTCCTATGGGCTAAAGCAGTTCCATTAATTAAGGCTCTTTTATGGATTTATGCTTAATTTATATATTTAGGGGAGCAAGTTCCACACGTCAATGAAGTATAGCTTCTAGGTTGTTCCTCTCCATAGTTTGGCTTGGCATTAGTTAGGTCAGAGTAGTGTTCACTGTGTGAACTGAACTGTGTTCTTGGCTAGAAATAGCTGTAAGAAATGAGTATCGAACCTTACTGAACCTGTGTTTTGTAGTTGTACAATGACCATGATGTGCACTTTTGTACGTCGCTTTGGATGAAAGCGTCTGCTAAATAAATGTAATGTAAAAGTATAGTGCCTTGACTGAATTTTCAGCCAAGCGGCCACATGGTGGCGCTGTACTAGTGAACTGATATTGCAGTTTTTGAAAAAGCATTACCCATGTAGCCCAGAGATTTGAAACCAAAATCACTTACAATCCTCTACGTATAGACAACATGTGAGCCACCAAGGACCCATGAAGTTCACCATGTTGCATTTCGCACTTGGAAAGTTTTGAAAAACACTTGAGACTGCGTGATGTATCACTGACATCTTCTCTTTAAAAATGCATGTTCTCATGTAGAGAAATGTGGCCCAAGTAAGCAAGTGAACTTGCAACAGGTGTGGCTTTTCACAAAAATTCTTGCAATCCCAAACGGTTTGCCATAATATATTCTGACTTGACAGCCCCACTCACAGCAATATTATATGGGGTCATTCAAAACACTTGGTGGTGCTAAAGAGCTCTAAATATTGTATTTTTTTTTCACAATTCATTTAAAATCACTGTTTTCCAGAAATTTCACTCCTGCCCTGATATGGATATGTATATGTTCCCTAATACATCAGTGCCATCTTGAATGGGCTGTCAGAAGCCATTGAAACGTAATGTTTCTCTGCGTTATAAAAATGCAATTAGGCATTGGTCTATCATCATGCAATGTATGTACAGTGGCATACACAATAATGCTGACTGTGGGTACAAGTGCCTAATGACACACTCACTCATGTTTCGCGTGATCTTGAGAGAAAATGTAACTCGATGAAACTGTGCGAGGAAGTCCAAAACAAACGTCAACGTGTGTGCAACTTGTTTTGTCTCAACAGTAACCTGGCGTTCATGATTGAACTGGCACAAAAGGAGCTCCAGAGGTTCAGGTGAGCTCCACTCAGCCCTGCTGCTGCTGCTTGAACGGCATGATGTTCAACAAACTCCTTACTGTGTTAATTTAGCAGTTACCATATCTGCAAGAAAATGTATAGCTTGACGCATCTAACCTGACAATAGGGGGGTGGGGTAAAATCATGATTGATGACCATTGTTTTTCAGTGTGTTGTGTCGTTATTCTTCCCTCCCATACAGGAAGCAGGTCCAGGATCTTAACTGGCAGCGCAAAAATGACCAGCTAGCAGGAGGAGCCAAATTGAGAGAAGCTGGAGTCTAAGTACGTAGAGCATAGTGGTGTTATCAGCGCGGCTATCATGGGCATGCTAACTCAGTTACTCTAGCTGTCGAGGTGAATTTCAGCAGTTATACTTGTGTAAAGGAACGTGAGTGACAGCTACAATATTTCAATGCTCTCTTTCCTTTATTTTGCTTTGTAGTTGGGTGTCGCTGGTGAGCAAGAACTACGAGATCGAGCGCGCCATCGTCCAGCTGGAGAATGAGGTGGGACAGCTCCGACAACAGCAAGGAGATGAGAACAAGGAAAACATTCGGCAGGACTTCTAGGACAGGAAGTGCACCTTCCTACCTGGAGCTAAGGAGGATTTGGTTAAGAAGAAGGACCCAAAGGCGCAACATCGGTCTTCGGGGAAGAGTGTTGGTGTGTCGGCTATGAAATTGGCACGGATAAAAAAACGAGCCAGCAAACGGGGTTTGAGTCAGCCCTGCAAACAGACTGGGATGAGGAAGAGTGCAGCCTGAAACACTGATGGCACACGCAATTAATTTCTTTAGAGGCCGTGATCGCTCAGGTTAGAGGATATGAAACATCTGTCTTTTTTTTTTGCTTTTTGTAAAACTGCTAGATCAAATGTCTGCGGTTATCATGCCTGGTATCTGCTCAGTTTTCTTACCGAAATATGTTTAATGCGTTTTTTTATTTTATTTTATACTAATAAACTCACCCATTGTATAAATGTGAAAGAAATGTTTGAAAGTCAAACCCTGTGGTGGTATTTACCATAACGCTGGTCTGTTTCAGCTTCTGTACGTGTTGAATGTCTGTGGTAAATCAAAAGAAGAGGAAGGGGAACCTTCCAATCAACTTCAGAAAGTGGGAATAGAACAAAAAAAGTCCAGAGGCTGTGCCCACCTGATTCCCCTTGCAGTATCTAAGCACTGTGTGTGCTGCCATATGTAATTTGTTATTATAATACACTTTTTAATTTAACAACTTCACGCATTTTACTCGTTTCAGAATTGGACGTATACAGTTCTGTATGTTTCAATGTGGCAACTGTGCAGCCTTGGGATTTGGGAGTTCCAAGTGTTTTGTCTATCGTGAAAGTCAAGTGACCAAATAATTTAATGGTGTTACAGAATTAGAATGCAGTTATAACAGGGCTGGCTTATTTTTTTCCATCTATTGAAGACAAATAAGTAGAAGTAAGATGGATGTACGTCTATATTGATTACATTTTCATTTGTCTTTTAATTATACTGCACAACACTACATTTTCAGAAAGTTATGTTATTAATGTGATCTCAACTTTTTCCCTATTTAACATAAGGTTCTTTTTTCTCCATATTACAGGTGTTAATGGGTTAAAACGAATCACAAAATAGTAATTATTACGTACATATCAAATATTCCACCCAATTGAGGAAATTAGCCTGGTCATGTGATGCCACCAAAACCAAAATAAACATTCTCCCCACCCTCATCCAGACCTATATCTGCGTGAATTTACGCACCTGTTTTAGTTTTCTAGTTTAGAGAATTCGTTTTGATTAAACTGGGCTAGTCACGAAGACCAGTATACCGTTGTGCACCCGATTCACGTTTAATTTCAGGGAACACATTTGAACAAATGCACCATGAAAGAACTAACGATGGTCAGTGCAAAATGTGGGGAAAGGGGAAATGAGAGAGCATACAAAGTTATTTTTTATTAAGGAACAGGAAAAAAACTTAAATTTATAGTGGAAATAGATTAGATATAACATACTCAAGTCATTGGGTCGATTTTTGTTGTCAATCCGTAAAACTATTCCTCTCCAAATAAAGAAATTTGACGACGCATACAGAACAGGAGTGCCGAAATAGAACACTAACAACTCCATCCAAACACACAAGCAGGAATAGGACTTTGAGTTACATTTTTATACGTTGTTTGATTCCGAATTAAGTTTTATATAACCTAAACTTTGCACACAACGATGATTTCAAATTCTAGAATAAGCCATGTGTTCAGTCAGAAATCGAACTAGAAAACTCATGCGACCAAGGCATATATTTTAATGAATAATTAGACAATTGTAATGGGAACGGGACGTGCCATTTTATTTTAGTGGAATTTACAGGATCTTTGCACATTCGTTTCACATACAGCTTCCGAAGTTAGCCGACCGTCCGTATGCTGACGTAGAATCAGCGATTTGTCTGGTTGGCTAGCTATTTACCTGAGTTATTGCTCTCGATTCTGTCGTATTTGGCTTGCATAAAATAATCTGAAGTGTAAGCTTTCTGGAAAATTATCCTATTATTTCAGACTGTGCCAATGATTTTTATTGATAATTAATTTAAACTAAAGAGTGATAATTACAATTACATTCTCTTCAAGGACCTTGCCGTGACGCAATGACGTCGGTCCTTCGTAGTTTTGTTGGTGCGTAGAGCGTCAAACGGTTCAAAGAGGAAGGAAGATGGCGGATAACAAAGGCGTAGGGGATACGGAAAGCTCTGCTAACATGGATCCAGCACCTCAGGGAGAGGACAGCGGAGACCCCCCATCGAAAGAAGCCGATGCAGTTATTGTTATAGAACATGTTACGAAGGACGAAGAGGACGGTCAGTCGCAGGAGAATGTTTCCGAAGCGCCGACACCCACCAGCGCAGGAGGCGATGGTGGTGGTGGCAGCAGCGCTGGAGGAGGCGGAGACGGTAGTACCAGCAGTAGCCCGACCGGGAACGCCAATCCTGAAACTACGGAGCCCGCTATTTCAGGGGAGGTTGTCGGGACTTCACCGGCTCCTACCACAGACATGTCGCCTCCCCCAGTAGCCCCAACAGCCATCCCATCTGCCCCAATAAACCTCCTAGATACGTGCTATGTCTGTAAACAAAGTCTTCAGAACCGCGACTGTGAACCTAAACTCCTACCTTGCCTCCACTCGTTCTGCCTGCGATGTATTCCGCAGCCCGAAAGGCAGATTAGTGTACAGGTGCCGGGCCCCCACGGACAGGACACCCACATAGGTGAGTGATAAGATTGGCATGGAATGTAAGAAAAGTTGGTTGAATACATCTTTATGACCGGCTTATTCTAAGCTTGTATTTTCGAGATTTAGAAACCATTAGTCTGGGAGTCTGCGTAACTAGAACACCTTGTTACATTAGCTAGTGGGGAGTTTTGAGAAGCAGACAAGTTTGCTAACGTTAGCCAGGTAGCACGCTATGTGTGTAATTACTAGCAAATGCAGTGGTGTGATCACTGCAGAGGATGTGGTGAGACAGGCAAAATAAATTGTAGAGTAGCAAGTTGACATGATTTTATTGTCAGGTCTAGTAATATAGCTTGGCTACCTATCGTTAGCTTCGGTCGTAGTACTCGAACATCATTGTAATCGGTTGGCTGGCTAGCTAGAATTTTCGCTCCAGTGTGGACTGAAGAAAAATGGCACGCCGACTAGTCTATATAGTCTAACGGTAGCGGGATTACAGCAGTTGATGCAGCTAACGTTAGCCAGCCAGTTTGAATGGAAGCATTATTGTTTGCTTGCTCCGTTGTTTAGCTACAACAAGATGGACTAGCTATCCTTAATGTATGTTATTCATTGACTAGCTAGTCAAATTTGTCTAGTAACATTCGTCTAGGCAGTCAACTAGCTGTAGCCTACTACTCAGATGAACATCAACGAGGTATTCTCAAATAGTAAACTAGATTAGGCTAGACTAACTCGCTAGCGATTTTAGCTTTCGAAATGTACGTATAGTATATACTAGTAATATACTAACTAGCTACGTATTTCCACATTAATCTAAAATGAACAGTGTCAGTCGTAGATAGGTACCAAGTCAGCCTAGATAGTTTCATATCGTTAAACTGTAAATTAGATAACCGTCATTTTTCTAGCTAGATACGAAGAATTGTTATTGGCTAACGGTTAATGTTTGCTGGCGAAAACATGTGATGCTAGCCAGCTAACTTAGCTAGCTAGTTGGCTAATGCAAGTCCCTTTCTCACTACGGTTACAGCCATAGCTAGATCGAGACTTTCATGTATATTCCATGTTTATCAATATAGCTAACTTTATGTCTATGGTATCTTTATGAGCTGTGACTCTATAGCGGTAGCTTAGTTTGTAATGACGTAAAGACACTGGACAGTTTTTCGAAGCTAACGTTAGCTAAAAAGCGTTCACTTAAGTATCAAAACAGACCCCGCTCCTTTGAACAGCAGGGAGTTGCAGACTGTATTTCCGATTTTCGATGAAAACACAAAAAAGCCGCAAATGTGTGAAAAAAAAAAAAAAAAAAAGTCTTTATTCGGGGCTATATCAAACATTGTTCATAAACAATATCAGTGTTGCCAACCCGCAGTTAACAGTTATTCTCTTGGCTACCTCTTAAGGTATCTTGTCTTCCTATTGTTGCATTGCTTGTTAATCAACTAAATCAGTTTACGCATCACGATATGTACTGAAATTGTGAAAATATTGTATCTGACCCCGAGCACCATAACGATGCATTGTAGTTAGGCCAAATATGCATTTTTGGTTCTGGGGTGGCGAACATGTTGCCAATATGTATTTGTGGTTTTGAAACCACACGGGTGTGTAGTGACAAGCGTAAACTTTCACTGCAATGATTACCGCCTGTGGTAGGACCAGTGGTATTAAACGAAACTGGATTAAAAGCAGCCAAATTGATTTCCCTTGATTCATGTTCAGTTTTTGTTATTAATTACTGCGTAATATTCATTGAACAGTCAAATTGCAGAAGCAGCTAGATTTGTACATTTCTGTGCATTTGTCCAGAATGTAAAGTGTATAACCTACATTTCTTGGTGACCCGCTGTTCAAACGTAGGCTTCAGAATATAGAAATACAGAATTTGTTTCAATAACGTGTCAATAATAATGTTGACATACACCACAAAGTATTGCAGTGTTTGAGTGTGGGCACCAATGCATGGGGAATAACTGTTCTTCATGTGGATCTCATGACCCTCATCATTTGGCTTCAGAGATTCTAGGTGACGGGCTCTTTCTTTCCATTGATTCCTCTCATAAATCCTGTTGGAGGTTTGTTTTCTTCTTCTTAGTATTTATGGAAAATAACTGCTTTTTGGCTGCAGAGGAGGTAATGAAGCATGCAAGATTCTTTCAGTTTTTCCCAATTTCGCCACCATGGGCAGCAGTAGCACTTGTCAGAACCTCCAGTGGCGGTTTAATGGAGAGCGGTGTGCTTACATGCGTTGCATTGTTTGCTCGACGGATTCCCTTATTTAGGGAGACTGGCACAAATTAATTATATTTTTTTGCATGTTATCTATTTTTACAGCTGTACATTTCCTGATCCAGATCAGGTGCATCACCTTGCTCAAGGGCATCCACCTGGGGAGTGACCCCACAGCCTTCAGGGCTCAGGCTCAGGCCCAAGTCCTTATCCACAACGCCACATTGCTTCCTCTAATCCCATTTGGCACATGCAGCTATAACTGCATAATTTGATAGGAGCACTTTAAAACATCAAGTTAAATTGTTTGTTGGGGTACACGTTTTGAGCAGATGCTTTCAGAACTGTTGTACCTTGTCCCGTGCGGTTGGTTTTGAAGCCTGGGAGTTTTGTTAAAGACCTCATCATTATAATTTTCTCTGCTAGAAGCATAACCCAGCGATCAATTAATCTGCAGCATCTGTCTGACACGCTTGCAGCTTTTCATCGCTACACCTGGAAAGGCTGCTTGTAGTACTTTTTTTTTAGGGTTGATGACAATGCTATGGAAAACAGTTACTGAATCAAAGCTGTTCTTTGGGGTTTAAATTAGGCGCTTAAATGCAGTTATTTGTTTTACTTCTAAAATGAATTGGGCCTAAACAACACGTTTGCAAATACCCTTCCCCCCTTGGAGAAAGTTATGTTAATGATTTACAAGAGCATAGTTTAGTTACTGTATACTGTGCTCTTTAACATGTTTTAATAATAATAATAATAATAATAATAATAATAATAATAATAATAATAAGAAGAAGAAGAAGAAGAAGAAGAAAAGAAGAAGAAGAAGAAGAAGAAAAAACATTAACAAGCCTCAATTTGAGCACTCATTGTCCATTTGCTTAGAGTGAGTTAGAAAAATGCATTAAAACTTTTTTTTTTTTTTTAAAGGACCACAAGGCTAGGCTTAATTTTGTTAAATGACCACATGGAAGAAAAAAAAAAAAAAGAAGTTCTGATATGAGCCAGTTCTATTTCGTAGAGTAGAATCAATTGACTTTTAAAGCTGTTAAAATTAATGAATTGAAAATGTAAATTGATTTTAGTTATGGCAGAACACTGGAGTGATTGGTATGAACATCCCTAGCAGTGTCAGCGCTGTAAAAACCTTGTCACTTATTCCTGGTGCTGAATATCATTGGCTCTTACATTGTATTTACCTCAGTATAGGCACTTTACACTAATGCACTGACAAAATGTACAATACTGAAACGTACACTCATTTTGTATATTTCTGGGAAGTAACCTTGATGCATCTCATAAAAGACAATAATCCCTGTTATTATGTTTCATGACTTGACATCACTGAAATGGGAAGTTCTGAAGGGGAACATTCTTAATTTGCACTGGACTTATACTAGACTAGCATGTAACAGGTCACGTTAGACGTTCGTATTTAGACAGTTTAGTCCCTTGCGATGCATTTATCAGACATTCACTCTTACAGACAAAATTTTGAAACGCACTCTTTGGAACAGTAACTTTCTGTGTTGACACTGAGCACTCCACTGACTCGCAGTGGCAAGTGCTTTTAAAAAAAACAATCAAGTGTAAAAACAAACATGCGCTCGGTCTGGGTGGGTAGCCTGGAAACTCCTGCTTCCAGGTGGAAGATGTGTTGCGTGTTGCAGGTAGTGTAACTCTTATGTAATAGCACCGTGTAGTGTAACACAGCTGGAATTTCTATGGAGATCTTTTTTCGGCCTTTCCCTCTCCAGGGACTTTTTTTTTTTTTTTTTTTTTTTTTTACTAACTGTACACTTGAATCTGCTCTCGTCTGTGAAATACCCGAACCATGGAAGTGGTCTGAAATTAGAGCTCGGTTAATGTAACTCGAGAGTCGATTTGGAGAGGACACCACCGGCAGTTGTTCTGAATATGTTTCAGCCAAGAATGGTTTTATTAAAGGGTTTATCTGTAGGTAAAGTCCAGGGGAGTCCCTTGCACATTATTGGGGGATTTCACACTTGATCCTGGCAGCCTCATATGCGCTTGTATTTATTCTAGCCATTATTGCTCCTATGAATTTTAATGAGAAGCTAATTGTTCTTAATTGGGTGCTTTTAATGACCATTGAAAGATTTACCTTCTTATGACCGCAGTACGTCAGGACTAACTTCGGGTGCTACAAAGAATAAATGTCCCAAATTTCAGAATTTACCTCACGCGTTGTTATTTCTAATTAAGGTCAGAAATTAGCCATGCAGTGATGTCCTCTGCAGTGATGGCTCTGCTCGCCTGTATAGCCTATATGGCCATTAAGGTCAATGTGAATGCTAGCAAACCACTTTAGTGTGACCACTTCTTGCATGTTTTACTGCATTGAGTTTCATGCATTATCTACAGTGTGGGTAGAGTACTACATGACATGCTTTTATCATTATTTCCTTTGACTCTGTTCCTTTCCTCTAGCTAGCAATATTTTCAGTAGAATTTGAAAATAAATGGCTGATTTGAATAGTATATCTTATTTAAAAAATCCCATGGGTATTGTTCGGGCTTATGGTTCACCCAGTTATGATCACCATAGCAAGTATCTTTTTAAAAAAATAAATAAAACTGATTGCACATTCAACATGGAAGAAGGCAGCCCAGTGTAATTCCACCTGGAAGTTAAAAGCTAGCCAGCAGTGAATTACAAACTAGCTGATTGTACAGAAGGGGCATGCCACATTGTACCAAATTCAAATTTATTGTGTGTGCGTTTGTTTGCTACTGTGTTTAGCACAGGATTGATATATAAAATGAATCATTGTTGCTGAATGTTAGTGCAAGTGTTGCTGGCTGTGCTTCCTTCTTGTGCTGCTTTATCTTGCAGCAAAAGCATGATGACTACAAAACAGTGAAGAAGTTGCATCATTTTTGTTGGCCAATTTTTCCATAGAATGTCCCAGCAGTACTTGTGTACAGTGTTTTTAATTTCGGTCTGTGCAATTGCATTTATGGAACTTCTTTAAGTTTTTGTATTTTTTATTTTAACTGTTATTTAAGCTATATAGGCTATACTATTGTATATAGGCCTATACTTTAGAATCCAAGCCTGAAGTATAGGTGTTCTTGTCAGATGTTTTGTTTGATCCTGTTGAATCGTGTTGTCCGTTTTAGGGCTTTTAAACACACCAAGTGTACAAATTAAAATGAAAAATTTTAATTAAAAAAAAATCAAAAGTAAATTGCTAAATAAGCCAAAGCATCTTCAACGTTGAAAGAACTAATGTGCATTTTGGTGACTAACCAACTGGAAACATATCAGATTGTAAATGCATTTTTATAGTAAGAGATGGAATTGCTTATCGTTTTTTTTTTAAATCGGTGTACTGCCTTGAAGGGTGATCATCCAAACAAATGTAAAGATGATGTAAAAAGTCCAACAATTTTACTCACCAAGGAAGACCACCAAAGTTCTTGGAAGTCATGGAAATAGTGTGTGGAGATTTCCTTAATCAAAAAAGGTGGTTATAAACATACATTTTGTATAGAATTAGATAAGCGGGAACTGTTGGCTGTGGTGTACTTGGGTATAGCAGATAATTTAATTCACAAAGTCTATAGTGCCTGTAATTTTTAGTTTTTCAGTTGGTGATCATGTGTTGAAATATGAACATCTGCATAAAAGAGGAAAAGATTTGACTGCTGTAACAAAAATGGTGGTGGTATAAATGGTCTGTTATAAACCACAGGGCTGTAGATTTATATTACAGCTGTGCTGTTATCAGCAGGGACTCTCATGGGTAGGTGGGGGGTGTCAGTGTTCCAGAGGTGGGGGGAGGTGGAGGAGGGGGTGTGACTTCCCTCCCCCTCAGTGGGGGGTACTGTGTTGGGGACTGTGAGATGCTCAAAGTGTGAGGCTGTGTGTGTGTGTGTGTGCAGGGGGGCTCCGAGTGTGTGTGTGTGTGTGTGTGTGTGTGTGCGCGAGCGCGTGCGCAGAAAGCTCAGTGTGTGTGCGTGAGTGTGTGCATAGGGCTGTTGCAGTGAAGGCTCTGGGTGAGGAGTGGGACTTATATAGGCACATCCACCCTGGCTAGATGTACTGCTGTATCATGGACGTTTTTTTCCCTCTTTTGAAAGGGCAACAGATTTCAGGCTCAAAGTCGGTACTGGCCTGAAACAGTGAACATACCCACTTCTTAATGTGCTCTGAGGGGATTGGCTGTTCAGTTAGGCCTATTTTATACACCCTTCTTCTAATCCGTGCCTTTCTTTACAATCTTTCCCCACGAGTCGTTGTGGAAAATCTTTGGTCTTCACGGTTGATCCTTGGTGTGAAGTGGGCTTTGCCATGAATGATGCATTTAATTTGGCGTATTTTTCTGAAGCAGTCGGACTCTTTGTTATTGCACACAAACAAAAGCTGACGAGCAACCTGCTAATTGATGCTAATAGATAACCGTGGTCATTGGTTCTTATGCAAATCGTCTCTATTTTTTTTTAATGTCCAGTTTTGTTTTTGCACGGTCTGGACTGGAGTGGCTTGGGTAAAGTGGGAATATTCACTTGTGCGTAAAAGCATCATGATTTCAAATTGAGCACTGGAGGCGGTTAAATGTCAAAGCTGCAAAGGTCTGTGCTTTTGCAAGCCGCCGTGCGAGAGCGTCTGGCAGCCTGCCTGGGTTCGGTTAAACTGGTGTTGGTGAAAGGGTCTGCTCCACATTTCTCCAGCGTCCTGCGCCGGCTGTGGTGGCCTGATATTCGGCTGCTGGTTTAAGTGCTGTTCCGCGTACTGGGCAGCATCACGGTCCTCTTCTAATCATCGCACTGCGGAACATAGTAATTAACTGGACATGGGTTTAGCGTGGGACATGATTCGTTAAATTGGGAGATACTGGTCCAGGTGACTAGAATAGGTCTTTTTTTTGTCCATTTTGTTTTTGGTGTAATATGTGGAAATTGAACGTGCACGGTTTGAGGCTTCGAACAGGCAGCTATGGCCCTACTGTAGCATGTTTAATCCTATATGAGCACGTATACTCACTCAGAGCTGTGAGTATATGTGAGAGCTGTGATTGGTTAGCGCAGTGGTACTGAGCCCGACTGCACCAGTCTGAGCTCTCACCAGATGTCCCAGATGTTTTCTCATGTTTGGTGGGCCGGTACTTGCCCACATCAAAACTTGCCCAGCCATTCTCTGTGATTCAACTTGGACCGAGTGTCTTGCTTGCATTTTGGAAAAGGGAAAATAAGATCTAATGCTAAATTCGACCTCAAACGAGCAAATAAAATGAATGGCGTTACTTGTGATCAACTCTGTCCGTGACTAATTCAAAAGTTTGCTTGTTTGTAATTAAGAGGGGCATCTCCTGAAGTGTACTAATGAGTGTACTAATGTCAGACTTTGCAGACGTCAGACATTTTATTGCAGCAGTTCTCTTAACTGTTCTTATTATTATTATTTGTTTACGTGGCGGAGCGTGTCGCAAATGTGACCGTGTCCGAGTTGGCCAATGAGCCGTCGGAATCGGAGTCACGTGGTGGTCTTGACCGCACCCCTCCAGCGTTGAATTGAACCTCCTGTAACGCCGGACCGCCTTTCAGTCGCGCTAGCCGCGCAGCGCCGCGGAGCGTTCTGCACGCGCGCCGCGCCGCGGCGGATGACTGACAGGGCTGCTTCACGAGGGTCCCGGCAGATGGGTACCGCACGAGGAAATGGTCACTGGTGCGGACCGATGTTTGTACAGTGACCGCTTCAACAAATACGGAAAATGCTGAACGCGGCCGCGTGTTCTTCTCCCGTGTGGCCCCCAGACCCCCTGTTTTGGTGCTCCTTCCTGGGGTTTTTAGTCCTTACTCAGCTCAGCAGTGACAAACAGGACGTTGAAGGATAAAATCAAATTGATTGGTTGAGCGATTAGTGCCTAAAGTGTTAGATTTGACTCGTGGGTCAGGAAGTGCTGGGTTATCACTGTGCTGGTGTGACAGCCTACCCAAAATGCACTTGCGCAGGGGTGCCCGATCTTACCCGAAATGGGTAGAAAAAAAAATTTAATTTTCAGTCCAGCACTAAGACTGGGCTGAAAGAAAATTCTGCCTATTTTAGCTTCTACTTATCGCAGCCTTGATTGAAGACCCTGATTAGTTAATCAGTAGAATCAGGTGTGGTAGAGCTGGGCTAAAGCAGAACCCAGCGCCCACGCCGGCTGATTCTGGGTGAGATGAGATGAGATGAGATTTCACACGGCGAAGCGTTTCAGCCCCCCCCACCCCCCCCCCCCTCGGAGGACGGCCCCGGGGCTCGGGGGTGCTGATTGCCCCCGGGGAGAATTCCGCTCCGTTTCAGGCCGGGCTTCACCCAGCGCCCAATCGGCTGCCAGCCTGGCAGAATGAGGGCAGGCGGGGGCGGGGCTTCGGCGAGCCGTGTTTTCCAGCTCCAACACCCTCCAGAACACCCTCTCGGGCTCCATCTAACAGGCCTTGGGCGTCGCCTGTAAGCACACTGATGGCGTCTGTGGAAAAGAGGGGTTTCAGCCTTGTTTTTCTGTGCTGATTGCATTGTCCTGTACGCTTAACGGAACCTTCCTGCTCTCGCTTTTTTTTTTTTGAGCCGTGATTTTTATTGGCCGTTTGAATGAATCTCGGCTTTGAGGCTCTGGGCAGGTTCGCCCAGTCCGTTTGAATGGGGGCAGGAGGGGGGGCTCAGCGTTTGCCCCGGTTCCTCCTCCTGCGGGGGGGGGCGCTCGGGCTTGCCCCAGCTCAAACCCGCGCAGCTGCAGCGGCGCTGCACGCTCGCTCCACCACATGGCAGCCTCGACGCAATCTCCCTTCCAGCTGCACCCGCCGCCAGTAACTCACAGCCTGCTGCAGCTGGGGCTGAGGCAAACCGGCCGGGAGCAGCGCGAGCCGGCGCAGACCGGCTCAAACCGGACTGGGCTGGTTTCTGCTGCAGCCAGTTATGTGCGGGGGAAATAAATTGATGGGCTGTCAAGCGGTTTGAGGGGTTGGGGGGAGGGGAGGGGGGGGTAAATTGATGTGCTGACAAGGAGTTTGAGGTGTGGGGGTTGTGGGGTGGGGGTGGGGTGGGGGGGGGGGGGGGAGGGGCAACTAATTTAGTTTGATTTCTGGTTGATTTGTCTCTCTTTCTTGCACTGTGTGAATGAGTGACATATTTGTGCACTGAATCTACTGCATGCAGGCAGCACAGACATGTCCACACGCTCTCTGACTGTAACAGCATATTTGCAGTGCGTTTCTGGTAGTCTGGGGGAATAGCCAAATCTGGGATTAGTTGGGGTGGGGGGGATGGGCTGTGCGTTAGTGGGAAGGGGGGGGGGGGGGGGGGGGGGGGGATTAATGAGTAGACCTGTCAGCTGGGGGGGATCTTTTAATACTGTGGATGCAGATTATCCAATTATCCGACTGATTTGCTATAGAACGCATAATTTCCTCCCTAATTAAACAGGTTTGTGTGACGGTGCCTGCCTTCGGTTGGGCTGATCCTTTTTTCCTGTAGCCAGCGTATTTATTCAGTGTTTATTTGTGTTAGTCCTGCGCTCACTTCTCTCTCTCTCCCCCCCCCCCCCCCCCCACCCCCCTCCAGTGAACGTCATGCGCTGCTCGGTGTGCCTCCAGGATTACAAACAGAGTGACATCGTGGATAACTACTTTGTCAAAGACACCTCGGAGGCCTCTAGCGGGTCGGACGAGAACTCCTCCCAGGTAGGCGGGGCCTCCGCGCTTTCCCCGGGCGGTCATTTCCCTGTTAAATGCAGTCTGCAGCGTTTTTGCATGGTTTTTAAACAGATGCAACAGATTTTTGGATATATTTTTTTTTTTTGATCGTAATGGAGGGAAACGGTTGCTGTAGAAGAAAGGGGGGGGGGGGGGCGGGGGGGCGTGGCCTCTGGAGACTGTAAACGCAGCCAGGCTGGCATGGGGGCGTTGGGGCGTTGGGGGGGGGGGGGGGGGGGGGGTTTTCGCTTTGCCGGGGATTCGCTTTGGCGCTGCAGCGTGTGCCTCTCTCTCTCTCTCACCTGCGCAGGTGTGCACCAGCTGCGAGGACAACGCCGGGGCGGTGGGCTTCTGCGTGGAGTGCGGGGAGTGGCTGTGCAAGACCTGCATCGAGGCGCACCAGAGAGTGAAGTTCACCAAGGACCACAAGATCCGCAAGAAGGAGGAGGTGTCCTCAGGTAAACGGCCTTCAGAAACGGGGGTGTGGCCTACGTTTTTGGGGGATTACAGGGACTCCAGACATCTAAGAGGAAAACTGGGAAGCAGTATCATCCTGGATTGGTCGATCCTGTTCAGAGCTTGCATTTTCTTTGGCTGTTTCAGATCGTGGTGTGGTTATAACACCTGCAGTGGGCTGGTTGCTTTTTAACTAAGTTGAATGCTCTGTCATGAATAAAACCCGCCCCCCAATCATGGCTGCCCTGCCCCCATCCCCAAAAATATATAAACAGTCTTACACAGTGTCTGTAACAGAGACACTATATCTTTTTTGAATATGCTGTTTTTTTCATGCTATTGAGGGAAGGAGAATGTGGTTTCATATGTATATGGTGATACTTTCTTCTCCCTGTTGGAATGCCCAATCATGTTGCTTATCAGCAGTCATGTCTATCGCTGCTCATCGCTGCCGCATCGTTCCCTGTGGACCCGGGAGAACGCGGACGAGCGTGCGCTCTCCTCTGAGGCACGTGATGTCATCAGTAGGCGCGTGATGTCATCAGCAGGCGCGTCTCACGCGGCAGCGTGCAGGCTGAGCTGCGCAAACGCCAGTCTGAGGAGAAAGCGCTGTGTGCGGCTGAACAGCCGGGCGCCTGATTGAACAGCGGAGTGCACGGGCGTGCAGTGAGACAGTTAACCCCGCCCCCTGAAACTCTCCCATCCCAACAGCCAGCCAGCCAGTCAGTCATCCACCCAGTGAGTCAGCCGGTCAGTCAGTGAATCAGTCAGCCACCCAGTGAGTCAGCCGGTCAGTCAGTGAGTCAGTCAGCCACCCAGTGAGTCAGCCGGTCAGTCAGTGAATCAGTCATCCACCCAGTGAGTCAGCCGGTCAGTCAGTGAGTCAGTCAGCCACCCAGTGAGTCAGCCGGTCAGTCAGTGAATCAGTTAGCCACCCAGTGAGTCAGCCAGCCAGTGAGTCAGTCAGCCAGCCAGTCAGTCAGCTAGCGAGTGAGTCAGCCAGTGAGTGAGTCAGCCAGTCAGCCAGTCGGCCAGTGAAACAGTTAGCCAGCCAGTCAGTGAGTCAGTCAGTCAGCCAGTCAGTCAGTGAATCAGTTAGCCAACCAGTGAGTCAGCTGGTCAGTCAGTCAGTCAGCCAGTCAGTCAGTGAATCAGTCAGTCAGCCAGCCAGTCAGTCAGTGCATCAGTTAGCCAACCAGTGAGTCAGCTGGTCTATCAGTGAGTCAGTTAGCCAACCAGTGAGTCAGCTGGTCTGTCAGTGAGTCAGTCAGTCAGCCAGTCAGTCAGTGAATCAGTTAGCCAGTCAGTCAGTCAGCCGGTCAGTCAGTCATTCAGTCAGCCAGTCAGGCAGCCAGTCAGGCAGCCAGTCAGTCAGTCAGTCAGTCAGTCAGTCAGTGTGTCAGCCAGCCAGTCAGCCGGCTAGCCAGTTAGTCAGTCAGTCAGCCAGTTAGTAAGTCAGTTAGCCAGTCAGCTAACCAGTGAGTCAGTCAGCCAGCCAGTGAGTCACTCAGCTTTATTGTCCCAGAAAAAAAAGCCAATCCACAAAAAGAGAGAAACAGCCTATAGACCCAAGTGTGTGCTGGCCTATGGGCCAGTGGCGTGGTCTGGATTCTGTAGAGGACCCTGGGGGTTGTTATTGCGTATATCCTGGGACCGTGTGTAGCCTGGTTAGGTTGCGCAGGGGAAGTAGAGCTGCAGATGTATAAGCCTTATACATGTTTCCCTTACGGAAGAGTGCTCTGCCATACATACACCCCCAGCCACTTAAATTCTGCCTTCATGTAAACACACACACTGAAACATGGCGGTCTGATGACTGAAATGCACGGCATCTCTTTCAGCATTTGTGTGTCACTGCTGAATTAGCAATGGCTCTCAGAAGTCTGAGTTCCCATACAACATAACTAGTAAAACACAACTGTTGAACATTTGAAGTGAACTACCAAGAGCCCCGATTTGCTGCAGTTTTCACTCTTACATATCAATTATGCATTTACACACACACACTTTCTCACACTCTCTCTCTCTCCACTCTTTCTGCTCAAAGTCCACCTTTCCATGCAAATTAAACAAAAGAAACCCAAATTTAAAGTTTTGAATATCATGACTATGCAGCATTTTAAAGAATTCAAATAACAAATTTGAAGTTTTATGTGGCTCACGTACAGCTCATTTGACATGCAGATCAAAGCCACTGTAGGCACTACTTAACTTGTATTACTGGTATGGCTTGGATAAATGCGTGTTTTCACATGGCCTTTCATGTGGTCATGTGACTAGGGCTGGATGGGTTTGATGGTGTCCTCCAGCAATCCCACAGTTCCCTTGTGACGGCGGGAGGGTGACTGTGGGAGGGTGGTGGTAGGAGGGTGGTGGTGGTGGTGTTGGGGGAGGGGGGTGGGGTGGTCTCTCTTGGCTGTCGGCTTTACAGCTGAGTGCCTGTTGCCATGGAGACCGCGCGGCGCAGTCATTGGGAGTGAAGTTAGCCGCCCTGGTTCAGCAACGCCGAACGGCGCACAGATCCGTTGCGGGGGTGCTTTCGCGGCTGCGGTGCGAGCGCCGGGTGGCGGTGGCGGTTCTGTTTTCCCGTGCGAAGCTCGGCTCGGCTCTTGACGCCCCCCCCGCCCTTCTCCGTCCCGTTTAACGCAGAGTCCGTGGGGCCGTCGGGCCAGCGGCCCGTCTTCTGCCCGGTGCACAAGCAGGAGGCCCTCAAGCTCTTCTGCGAGACATGCGACACCCTCACCTGCCGGGACTGCCAGCTGCTGGAACACAAGGAGCACAGGTGAGCCTGGGCGCCCGGCCGCCGCCGTACGGGAGGGGGGGGGGGGGGGGGGGGGGGGGGGGGGGGGTCCGGTTACATCACAGACGAGCCGAGATGTAGCCATTCACCTGTTCCCTGGAGTCTGAGAATCGGTTCTAAATGGGTAAAAAAAAAAAAAAAGCCTTTAATTGGCTCATTTTAACCAATGCAATGAGCCTAATAGGGAATATGGGAATAGTTGTATTCCAGTGGAAATGGAAACTAATTTCAGAGCTTACAGTTTTGGAAGGACAGATATATATTTAAAAGTTGACTAATGGCTATTTGATTATATGATTCTCGGTCCCTGCAGTTGACCGGTATGAGGTCTGTAGGGTTTTGGTTGCCCCTGGCAACCGCGGCTCCAGCAGTTGTGGCCTTAAGTGGTGGGTGAGAGGTGTCCTGCTGAGAGTGAAGTAGCTGGACTCCTCCCCTTTGCCCTTTAGACCCCTCCCCCATGCCCCTCTGCACCTCAGAGCTGCTGCTGTCGGGAGAGCAAAGACTCTCTCATAAATGAGTAAAGATCAGCGCACGCATAAGCGAGTGCTCGCCCCCACACTCGCGTATGCTCATCTTGATTCCTACTGCCACCGGTGTTTGCACACACTTGGATTCTCGCACGTTTAAACTGAAATTCAATATGTGTGTGCGCGCGCTTCGCACTTGTGTGTGTGTGGTGTGTGTGTGTGTGTGTGTGTGTGTGTGTGTGTGTGTGTGTGCGTGCGTGTGTGTCTTTTTGCCTTTGGCCAATATCTTTAAACGGATTACTCTCAACCCGATTCCATTTACTTTTCTTCATTATTAATCAAGCATTGAATTAGCCCTCGTTGGTTTGCTAGCCTTCATTTTGCTCGGGCCCAAAGCTGCTGCAGTTTAGGTTGCAGTTCATGCAGGGTTTTCCTCTGGGACTGTTCCTTGTAGTGATTCAATTGATCTTATTAGATTATTTTTTTTGTCATGGTTTGCATTCTGTACCTTGATGTGAAGAAAGAGAAGCTGGTACATAAAATGAAAATGGGAAAGCCTTTGGGATTACTTGCCAGTTAATTTGGGTAATTGCTGTCCGTCTTAATCAAACTGTCTTAATGTTGTAGCTTTCTTCACAACGCATTACAGAATGCACACTGTAAGGCTGTTTCCTGAGTGTTCAAACTACAGAATCTGTGCAGATCAGGCTAACGCGTTACGCTGTCAATATTCTCTGAAATCCAAGAGAACAAAGCAGTGTTTTAAGTTCAAATCTGTGTACATAATAAAATATTGTACAATTTGCCATGTAAAAAAAGTTTAGGTGAGATTTGATGAGTTTTTTTTTTTTTTTTTTGGACCTCTGCAGCTGCTCATCCTGAAACAACAGCGCTCGACAGGCCCCTAGCACAGCGGGATTCTGGGGCACAGTGTAAATGTTGTTTCAGCATTGTTTTAACATTCTGACACTGTGGCCAGGAATACTGCTCTGCTCTGGTTGAGACTTTGGTGCAGATATACGCAGTTGGCGTTCTTGGTCGAAAGTAGTTTTCGTTCAAACCGTGCGCCGATTAAGCTCTCTGGATGTCCACGAGCAACCGGGGCATTTGTATTTGTGAAGAGACATTGATATTTGAGTTTTTCTAATGTTAACTTTTGGCACTTTGAGGCCACAAAAGCTAGTGACCTGTTGAGTTTTGTTGTATCGGGTTGAGCTGCGGGTGATATCTATAAAACTTGTCAAATCTCAGTGAAACTATCTGAGATGGTACTCTGGGTAAGTGGAAACAAACCTTAAATTTCATTTTTGAGTTAACTGCCCCTTTAATTGAGTGAATTGTTTGATTGTTAATCAAGGAAAGTTGATTAGTGTGGTCATCCCACGATCCACTGGAGTTGCACTAAGGAGAAATCAAACCAGCCACATCAATAACAAAACATTTCCCAATTTTTCATGATTAATTATTTACATAAGATCTAACCACGTTCTGTTAACAACATTTATGTCATTAAACTAAGCCATTCTTGGATTAAGGTTAAATTCTTTTGTTTTGAGTGTGCGGTGTACCAAAAAGGTGCTAATAGTCTGCTTCGATGTTTGTTAGTTTTTTTTTCCTTCTTACCACAACCAGCCCTTTATAGTGCTGAACGGTTTTTAAAAGGATTTTTTATTCACATATACGACGATCAGCCACAACATTAAAACCACCTGCATTTTTCTGATTCTTTCTGATTTAATATTTTATTTTCTCTGTTTGTAATCAAACAATTCACATGTGGTCAAAGTGCAGACTCAGAGCTTTTATTAAAGGGTATTCTTATATATTTTGGTTTCACCATGCAGTAATTACAGCACTTTTTATTCGTAGTCCCCCATTTCAGTGTTTTAGACAAATTAACATAATGTCAAATAAAAGAGTCATGTTTTGTATTTGGTTGCATATCCTTTGCATGCCATGACTTCCTGATGTCTGTGACCTATCAACATCATCAGAGTCTGGATATCTTATTGTCAGGTTGTCCTACAAGCGTTGTTTCTCCTGAATATTTTTTCCATTGAGTTCAACAGGAAAAATATTCAGGAGAAACAATGCTTGTAGTATCTACTGCATATCTGGCAGCAGGACAGTGGTTTGAGGCTCATTTGATACCTTGGGCCCTTGATGACTTAAAGCCATTTAGCCAACAAATGTGTTCCATACTGTATCAGCATAATTTACAGCTGAATCTAGTCCCACCCCCAATTCGCATAGAGATCCATTCAAATGCAAAGAGTTTTTGTATCGCTTGTAGGACAACCTGACAATAAGATATCCAGACTCTGATGATGTTGATAGGTCACAGACATCAGGAAGTCATGGCATGCAAAGGATATGCAACCAAATACAAAACATGACTCTTTTATTTGACATTGTTAATTTGTCTAAAACATTGAAATGGGGGACTACGTATAAAAAGTGCTGTAATTACTACATGGTGAAACCAAAATATATAAGAATACCCTTTAATAAAAGCTCTGAGTCTGCGCTTTGACCACGTGTGAATTGTTTGATTACAAACAGGAAATAAAATATTAAATCAGAAAAAATCAGAAAAACGTGCAGGTGGTTTTAATGTTGTGGCTGATCGGTATATGTATGTGTGTGCTTTCATTCTCGCTTCATTCTCACAAGGTGTCGTTTGAACTTTGCCTGGTATGCACAAGTGTGTTTGTGTGGATAATTGTGGAAGGCTGGAAGAAATTGTGAATAGGGCTGAATAGGCTTGCTTGTGACTGGTGATATTTCCTTTAGACGGATTGCTGCTTGGGGCACTAGCCGAGGCGCTAACGATGCTTGTTAAATGAGCTGTGGGAATCCCATCTAGCTAGCGCCCCGTTAGCCTGATCAAATGCTGAGGAGAGGAGACCAACTGAGGAACCGGTCCCTTGGCTGCATGGACAGGTTGCACAGCGAGAAATACGTTGCACAGGAATATTACACAGGTGGAACGTTTCAGAAAAGCTTTAGAGTTTTACTGTTTGAGGTTCTCAAAAATAACCAAGGAGCTATGTTGTAAAAAAAAAAAAAAAAAAAAAAAAGGAAAAAGAAAAAAAAGGAGTTCCATTTTCTCTTTTACAGCAGTATGAACAGTTCATTATTTAAGATGGTATTCAGGAGTTTTAATTTGCTGGTTGGCTAAACCATGTCCGCTGTATTGTACTGATGCATCTATCTTCTATTTTATAAACACGGTTTATTTATTTATTTAGTTAAATTGGCAAATTGGCTTTATACTGAACTTGGCCAGCAAATGCTAAGCAAAAGTTAGTCCTATTGATGTGTAGGAATTACAAAACATTGTGTAAGATGCAAAAATAGGACTTGCCATGAGGAGAAAAAAATGCATACTTAGAGGCCCTACCTGAATGTGTCTAGACTGGATTATGGACAAATACTAGTAATACATGGGTAATATATTGTTCTGCAATATAAACTACTGAATACAAACAGGGCTATTGAACTTTTATTTAGTTCTTATGTGGAGGGATATGTTTTATTGTACATTCTACAGATGTGTGACTGTGGAGGGCCTCAAAATTCCTTCGAAATGGGAAGCACATGTCCAGAGAGCTTGAACAGTTCCTCTGCAAGGGGGTCCTACAGTGCTTCAGCAGTTAATTAGTACTTTACGTTTGTGTTGTAAATGTTATTGTTGTTGTAGATGTTAAAACTGCGTAGTGAGATTCTGTATGTCTGTGGAGCCCAACTTGGTGAAATAGCACAGAGGTTTGTAAATATGGGATGTATATTTATTGGCTACAGGGTCGCGACAGGGTTCCAGTCAGGACTACTTTGGGTGTGCGCAGATCTTCCACTTGGGTCTGGCCGCAAGGGAGATATTGGAGGAAAAGTCTGGAGGTGGTTGTTCCTCAGAACCGCTGTTGGAGGAAATTAACCGGCTTGGTTTTTTTTTTTTTTTTGCGGGCCGTTGCAGGGCCAACTCTGTCACGTTGCTCAGGAGATGTGCTTGTTGGGGCAATTGGTCGGGTAGACAAGAATGTTTACCCTCAGAGCAAAGTTGTGAAGTTTTTGGAAAGTTTTTATCCTCAGAATGTCACTGACGAGACGGATCCCCCCACATGTGTTTCCCAGAACCGGGTTGGTTAATTATTTTGGGCCCACAGCCATTTGATTGGCTCATGGTATTGGAGCTGTCAATCCAACGCTGATAGATAAGTCACCTGATTACTGCTTTAACGTTTAAGCGTGTTACATCTGTCTCCATATTTTCTCCTAAAAGGGCTGTTCTTGCAGGAAGTGTTTGCTTAATTGATCAAGCTGTGAGTTTATTTCCGGGTCACGCACGGTCACATGGTTGACCGGAAAAGGTTAATGGTGAACGTGACTCAGCAGAGAGTCAGTCCCGTGGTCAGGAAGCTAGAGGCCACAAATGTTCCTGTGTTTGGTTACATCATCACAACTGTTTCCTTTTATATGAAGTAAGATGATTTAATCTGATTCTATATTGCGTTTGTTTCTTCTTGATTTCCCTAATAGTATAAAGCATATATCCTTAACATATTCAGTACCACCCCGTTATATGATGTTAAAGGATCTCATCCCAAATTAATTCTTCTACAAACAAATCTGTTTGGCTGTACTCATGGTTGAGACTGCAATTAATCTCTGGCCTAATTTATGAAGGTGCTATTGAGTAGCATGCGTGTGGTGTGTATATGTAATGTATGTACATGTGTGCGTACGTACATACATACATACATTCAAGACCTTTGTCCAATCAGAATAATAATTTTTAATGGTTATATAGGTTTGCGGTGTACATTTTAACCAATCAGTGGTGTATCGGTTTATTGGGCAGCCAATGAGGCGTGATCTCAGAGTGCAAATGGTTTATCAGATGAATCCTGCTTCGCCAGACCTCCTGGTCTCCTGGGTAGAAATCACACGCATAACCTCAAGAGGGAAATGTTGTTCGTTTCCTGTTTACAAACGCAGCGAAGCTATACCTCTTTATCCTGTGGTTAAGTGAACGCTCTTATAGAAGTGAGAATAAAAGTAACGGCTCAGGGTCTAAGTTTCAGTCACCGTCACTGATTAAGAATTTTTTTCCCCTGCGTTGGGAGGTGACCGTGGAGCAGTGGATTCCCATCAGAAGAGGGGTTTCTGTGGGGCGCGACTTTAACTACGAATTATATTTGATTTCATCACCGAGGAGGATTTATTTAATGATTTAATTATCCATTTTCTTATTGTGCATATTGTAATTTTATGAAATTATTTCAACTTCCTTTGTATATTGTTGTTTGTGGTTGTTATTTTACGAACCCGGAATGTTTTGTAGAACGGTTAGCCTTTCCAGAGTATGGCATAATCAACCTGTAATATTTTGAGAGATAATCACACAGATATTACATAATAAGAAAACTGATATTAATGGTTGTTTTGTAAATGGCACCTCTATAATTGCTCATTTTAAGCAATTTTACTCTTGAGGTCTTGTTCCGAGATTTGCGATGTCACGATCATGGATCTGGTAACTTGCATTGTCACATTCCTGATCTGTAATGTGTGCACAGGTTATGTAAAGTGGAATGGTTGCATTTACCAAGAAATGGGGGTGGGGGGGGGGGGGATGGGGGGGTGTGGTGGGGGGGGGGGGTGTTAACCTGACATTCTTTGAATCGTCAGAATATCAGTATGTACCTCCACTTTGGGTTCCAATCAGTATTTTTCTTCTTCCGTCGTGGAGCGGTAAAGTTAAAGTTTACCGTGACAAGTCACACCGCCGGCATTCACCAAATTCCTCACGGCTATTACTGTTGTGGATTATTTTCAAACCCCCCCCCCCCCCCCCCCCCCCCCCCCCCCCCCTTCTGCTATATATGCAAACAGGACCGAAAGGGACCCAAATGTGGCCTTTTGAATATCATAATTATGCAGAGCGGTAGTGAAATGGAGGTCGGGTGGAGTCAAATGGAGGTCCTTCCCGAGGTGCGGGGATGTGTTTTTCCGCGTGGTTTCAGAGGGCCCGGGGATTTGCTTTGCAGATGCGTCTCAGGCGAAGCGTTGGCGCCGCGAGTGGCCTCGCCCGTGCGCTGGACGAGTTCACGCCTGCTTTCCATATCAAACATTTTTTGCCGTCATCTAATTGCTTATCTGGCCTTGTGGACCTTGACGTAGACGTTTATGATGCACGTTAATACAACGCCTGTGTTACAAATGTTTTAGAGGTTCACAATATAATCAAATTTTTGTTTTGGATATTTACGGCCTGTTTGTAGTTTGCTGCAGCCTTTTCAGTTTAGTTCAGTTCAGACTATGAATACTGTACAACTATAACAGACATTCACAATACATGCACCTCATGCAACATTTTCAAGTTAAAAGCAATTAGTGGGCTTAGGTGCTCAGTAAACCTATTGCTGTAGCCATAAAGGAGTTTCTCCATCTATTGCAAAATTCAATAGAATGTGTGGCTTGAGAAAATCTGCTATGTTCTAGTAGTGTAAGTTCTAGTTCTTGTGGTACTATGCTGTAGGAGCTGTATCTGGAAGTTGGAGTAGGTGGCCTGCTCAGGCCTTCCTCTTGGCCTCTGCTGTAGTGATTAACAGTGACGGGTGTTCAGGGGGTAGGTGGTCCGATTGCACCTGGAATTTGGTGGAGCTGATGCAGTGCCGTCGATCGGATTGAAACCTTTGTGTGCCTCTCCTGGCAGGTACCAGTTCCTGGAAGAAGCCTTCCAGAACCAGAAGGGCATCATCGAGACCTTCATGGCCAAACTGCAGGAGAAGAAGAATTACGTGCACTTCTCAGCGTCTCAGGTGCAAAGCAGGTAATGACCGGCTGTCTCGTTTTTAAAGCTTCTTATGGGTGGATCTCTTTTTTAAAGCTTCTTATGGGTGGATCTCGTTTTTAACGCTTCTTATGGGTGGATCTCGTTTTAAAGCTTCTTATGGGTGGATCTCGTTTTTAAAGCTTTTTATGGGTGGATCTCATTTTTCATGCTTCTTATGGGTTGATCTCATTTTTAATGCTTCTAAATGGTGGATCCCATTTTTAATGCTTCTGAAGGGTGGAAGTGGGGTGGGGGTGGCTGGGCTTTGCGATCACGACCTTGGGGGGGATTTCGATCTTGGACCAGGGGGGAATTGCGACCTGTGGATCAGGGGGGAATTGCGATGGTGGTTCAGGGGGGAATTGCCATCACGCCCCAGGGGGTAGTTTGAAGAACATGTCTGCCCAGGATCCACACCTGGACCCCAGCTCCTGGGGCAGGGTGGGAGCCGAGCCTCTGATGCTTTGAGTCGCCTGGGTTAGTGTGAAGGGCACGTGGAAATCTGGCAAGGCGGTGGTGGTGCGAGGTCTGGAGGCCAGCGCGGGTTTCAGTGTATGTGCCTCGGCTTGTCTGAACAGTACGAGATCTGAGAGGTGTTGTGTTAGTTTGTTATTTGCAAGAATTTTGCTGAGTTTGTGTTTAAGTGTGGCAAGATTTTGTGTCTTTTTTGCGTGCGATTCAAGTGAGTCTAGTCGAGCTGTTACTTGTGTAAAAGTAGAGTTCACCTTTATGTAGTCTAGCCCACCCGGTGAGAAGCTGCCATCCACCAGGACGGTGTCATGTCATCTCAAACACCTTTTTGCTTCAGAATTCCTCTGGGAAAAACTAACAAAAAAAAGTTTTTTTAAAAAAAACATTCAGTGCGATCTACATGTTTGCCCTATTCTCATGTTATCGACATCTCTTTTCAGCAAAAATAAATTAATCTACATTTTTAGGACGTGGGTCTTCAAAACTGTAAATGCATCTGGTGTGTTTTCTCTCCCCTTTCCTTCCCATGCAGGATCAAAGAGGTGAATGAGACTCACAAGAAGGTGGAGCACGAGATTAAGATCGCGGTGTTCACGCTCATCAACGAGATCAACAAGAAGGGCAAGTCCCTGCTGCAGCAGCTGGAGGTGAGCGCACCAATCGCATCATCGGTCCCACTGCCCACGGCCAATCAGAATGAGTCAGGGCGCGGTGAATCACCGAGTGAGTCAGCCGCGGCGAGCGAGTGAATCACCGTTGGCCGCACACTGAGCGAGTGAGTCAGGCGCGGTGAGCGAGTCGGCAGAGGCGATTCACGGCCCCGCGGTGTCTTGTTTTTGGCGACGCTGTCAGTCTTCCCTCGCTGTGCGGTTTGCCACGATCGCGTGTAGTGGGTCTGCGTGTTTGTGTCAAGGCCACTCTTATTAGGGTCACTGTGACATCACCTTAGGTGTCCTGTTTGCACTGGCAGCTGGAGTTCTATTGGATGTCAGTCTAAACGGGGATGTTGGTCAGAAAAAACGAATGTGTATATATTGTTGTTGAATCGATTGTCTTTGGGTTTGGACCCTGAGTGAATGGCTGGCTCCAGCTACATGGTTTTCATTTTAAATAGCTGTATTTATTGGCTAACAAGTAATATGTTTGTGAGATTTCTTGGTGGGTGAACTATGAAGAATTAATTTTGATTTAATTAGAGAAATGCATGGGTCAGTCTGCTAGCTTGCTAGCATAACTAGCCATATTTTTTTACTGGGCTGTTTTAAGAAGTTACGTCTTTTTTTAAGAAAGAACTATTCAAGACAAAGCAGTTTTATTACACACTAACTGTATTTAGCTAGCTAAATAAACGGTAGATTGTCCTTGCAATGTATGCTTTGGGACACACTTGCTATTGAACTTCCATTGAGTAAACAAAGGTTGAGTGGGCCACACACTGTGTGTGTGGTAGGGAGGTAGTGCCTGGCAGCCTCCGAAAGTCTGTTCTCATTCAGACGTAATTGGAGTCGTTTCCTGGTATTGACCGGTGTTCATCGCAATGTAATTACAACGGTGTTAAAAAAAATAAATAAATAATATAAAATAGTTTCAGTCCGCCGTGTGTACTCCTCAAATATTAAGAGGGGGAAGAAATGGCCTCCGTCATTTCATTACCTTTGGACGTGAAGGCGTGGCGGGGCTAACGCTGGTTTGGCTTCCTCCAGAGCGTGACGAAGGAGAGGAGCATGAAGCTGTTGAGCCAGCAGCGGGACATCAACATCCTGGCACAGCAGATCCTGCACGTGCTGTCCTTCACCCACTGGGCCATCAGCAACGGCAGCAGCACCGCCTTACTGTACAGCAAGAGACTGGTACTATACTACACTACTACTTACACACTACACGCTCCCTACTTACACTCTACAGCTACACACTCCAATGTACTGTACAGCAAGAGACTGGTACGCTTTTACCCTACACACACTACACACTACAGCTTACTCACTCTACACACAACAACTTACTGTACAGCAAGAGACTGGTACTATACTACACTACTACTTACACACTACACGCTCCTACTTACACTCTACAGCTACACACTCCAACGTACTGTACAGCAAGAGACTGGCACGCTTTTACACTACACACTCTACACACTACAGCTTACTCACTCTACACACTCCAACGTACTGTACAGCAAGAGACTGGTACTATACTACACTATAACTTACGCACTACACGCTCCCACTTACACTCTACAGCTACACACTCCAACGTACTGTACAGCAAGAGACTGGTACACCCTCACACTTCCACTTACTCTCACTCTCTGAATCTCTCTGTGGCTGAAACTCTTCTCACGCACTCTCTGAATCTCTCTGTGGCTGAAAC
Source organism: Anguilla japonica (assembly GCA_025169545.1). Lineage (NCBI taxonomy): Eukaryota > Metazoa > Chordata > Actinopteri > Anguilliformes > Anguillidae > Anguilla > Anguilla japonica. The sequence continues at coordinate 5,833,703 of CM045893.1, read as the reverse complement.
TCTTCTCTCTCGCTCTCTCTCTGACTCTGGTTGGCTGGCTGGAGCTGGCCCGTTCGGTTTTCCTTTTGAAATGATTCATGCGCCTTTGCTTTGTGCTGAAGTGCACTAGTGCCGTTTGCACCGAGCAGTGATTTTGAAAGCTGTGGAATTAATGGGCCAGTTCAGCTGCAATTATTCAATATCGGGGGTCCTTGAAAAGCTCCAAAGTGCTTGATTTTGAAAATGGAAATTTTCAAGGTTGTGAAAGGGGCCTGGATTTTGTGCAGAGTGCTTGAAGGTGCTTGAATTTTCTTCTGCTTTGTGTATTTTGTGAAACATCCACTCTCCGTGTCTATACACATCTCATCGAGAAATCAAAACTGCTATTAATTGCTGGATATCTGCCTTTTCCAGAGCATACGATATCCTGCAAGTGAACTTGCCGTTACATTGTAATGGTTGGATTTGCAATTTAAATATAATGTCCCTGAAATATTTGAAGATTGTCCTTGAAGGCTCTTGGCTAACTCTAAAACTGTTTTCATTCATTACTGATTTGAATGTGACACTATAACCAGATGAGCTGTAGGTCAGCTTTGAGCAGGTGAGCTGTAACCAGCCCGTTCACCCTGAGCCGACCAGAGGAGGACGGGTTTCCCCTTTGAGTCTGGTTCGTTCCAAGGTTTCTTCCCATCTGCCACAGGGAGGTTTTCCTTGCCACTGTTGCCTTAGGCTTGCTCCTGTGGGGGTCTAGGCCAGGGTTGTCTGTAAAGCGTATTGTGACAACCTCTGTAAAATACTCAATACAAATAAAATTTGATTGATGATTGAATGATAACTAGGTGAACTGTGAGACGGTGGGGTGTGAACAGGTGAGGTGTAACTAGGTGAGGTGTGACTAGGTGAACTGTGAGCAGGTGGGGTGTGAACAGGTGAGGTGTAACTAGGTGAGGTGTGACTAGGTGAACTGTGAGCAGGTGGGGTGTGAACAGGTGAGGTGTAACTAGGTGAGGTGTGACTAGGTGAACTGTGAGCAGGTGGGGTGTGAACAGGTGAGGTGTAACTAGGTGAGGTGTGAACAGGTGAGGTGTGAGCAGGTGAGGTGTGAACAAGTGAGGTGTGACTAGGTGAGGTATGAACAGGTGAGGTGTGAGCAGGTGAGGTGTGACTAGGTAAGGTGTGAACAGGTGAGGTGTAACTAGGTGAGATGTGACTAGGTGAACTGTGAGCAGGTGAGGTGTGAACAGGTGAGGTGTGACTAGGTGAGGTGTAACTAGGTGAACTGTGAGCAGGTGAGGTGTAACCAGGTGAACTGTGAACAGGTGAGGTGTAACTAGGTGAGATGTGACTAGGTGAGGTGTGACTAGGTGAACTGTGAGCAGGTGAGGTGTGACTAGGTAAGGTGTGAACAGGTGAGGTGTAACTAGGTGAGATGTGACTAGGTGAGGTGTAACTAGGTGAACTGTGAGCAGGTGAGGTGTAACTAGGTGAACTGTGAGCAGGTGAGGTGTGACTAGGTGAACTGTGAGCAGGTGAGGTGTAACCAGGTGAACTGTGAGCAGGTGAACTGTAACCAGGTGAGGTATACCCAGGTGACCGATGCTCGTCTCTCTGCAGATCACGTATCAGCTGCGGTACATCCTGAAGGCTCGACTGGACCCCGTGCCCCAGGCCAACGGGGCGGTGCGCTTCTTCTGCGACCCCACCTTCTGGGCCAAGAACGTAGTGAACCTGGGTGAGGGGAACACGCGCGCCCGCGCTGCTGTCCGTGGAGACCACCCGCTGGCTCCTGCGTCTACACCATGTCATTACAGTACTGCACACTGCTCGAAGGAAAATGGATGATTTTTGGGACGTAGTCCTTTTGTGTCATCGTGATTTTGTCCTGTTTGTTTGTATAGTAGTCTAGTATTCTCTATGCCATCATACACACACACACACACACACACACAGACACACACACAGCCCCCCAAGCCATACCCCAATGTGCTTGCATGTTTTTGTGTTTACATTAGTGTCTGCTGTGTGTGTGTGTACTGTGTTTCTCCCGGTTTGGCCTCACGTTGGTTTTCTGTCTTCGGTTACTCAGTTTGAAAAAGCCACTGTTTGCCATTCACCAGTGTAGGCTAGCTTTCTGGATTTGCGCTCTGTGCTTGTGGACTGTGATTACTTCATTGGCTCTGTGTGATTGACCTTATTTTGTTCAAATTTCGATTGCCGTCCAGCCCTTCTGGTTGGTTTGCTGATTGGTTTTCGTGTTTGACTATTGACTCCTTCTGTCGACTCTGATTCTCACTTTAGCCCTTCTGGTTGCCTTAGCCCTGTCCGCCTAGTGGATTTCATGTGTTTCTTTCAGTTCGACCTCGCCTATCGTTTTTTGCGCCTCTGCTCACTCTATAGCGACTTTGGCTAGTTTGTGTACCCAGCAAGATTACAGATCCTTCTATCAGGATACTATTTTGTTATTTTTTCCTTTATAATTTTTGAGGGTGACTCTGGGTGGGATTATAAATCTCCGTTAGGGTTACTCTATTCAGACTCTTGGTCTCAGCCTGCAGATTAAGTGTCTCGAAGTGCAGCATTTAAAGCCAACCCTGTCCTCCGCAAGCCTTTGAGGACTAGCCAGGCTTTAGTTAGTATTGGACAGAGATGGTTAGTATTGCATAATATTGCATTGGCAGGTAGGGATTGGAGTTCCTCGTCGATCTGGCGTATCATTTCCTTTACCCATTCCCTACTCAGTTCCCTTCTGTTTTTTCCAGTTACGGTCTGACCTAGACCAGGTCATAACAGCGTGTGTGTACACACACACCCACACACACACACACGCATGCGCACACACGCAGGCCTAGATTCAATCAACATTTGTCCTTGCCCTTGAAAACTGTTACACTTTTTTTTCCCGCACAAACTCAGCTAAGTGAATTAGTTCATGTACATTGCTGAGCTTGCAAAACTGCTTGAAGAGGGCTGGGGGGGGGGGGGGGGGGTGGCGGTGCGTGGGATCTTGTTTTTAATTGTTAGCGACAAACGGCGATGGTATCCCGGCAACAGTCTCTCACCCGTCTCTCCTCCGTCTCCGCGGTCCCCGAGCAGGTAACCTGGTGATCGAAAAGATGCCCCCGTCGGTGCACCCCCCGAACGTGATGGTGGGGCCCATCTCCCCGGGGCACGGGCACGGGGGCAAGCACCCGGGGCAGATCAACCTGGCGCAGCTGCGGCTGCAGCACATGCAGCAGGCCGCCTTCGCGCAGAAGCAGCAGGCGGCGCAGCAGCAGCAGCAGGCGCAGCAGCATGCGCAGCAGCAGGCGCAGCAGGCGCAGATCCAGCAGCAGATGCGCATCGCCTCGCAGATGGCCTCCCAGCACCCCCGGCAGGGGGGGCCGCAGATGGTCCAGCAACAGGTACCCAACGTCCCAACACCCGGACCCCCAACACTACTGCCAGTGTAGTCTGCCGTATACCTTCCTGCTGCCACGTATATCCATCACTGTACTTATTTTACACTGTTCATTACACTCATCCATCACTGTACTTATTTTACACTGTTCATTACACTCATCCATCACTGTACTTATTTTACACTGTTCATTACACCCATTTATTACTGTACTTATTTACACTGTGTTCATTACACACAGCCGTTACTGTACTTGTTTTCACACTGTTCATTACACGCATCCATTACTGCACTTATTTTACACTGCATTTATTACACTCGTCCATTATTCTACTTCTATTCGCTGTTCACACTTTGTGTACGTCGCTCTGGATAAGAGCGTCTGCTAAATGCCTGTAATGTAATGTAATACTTATTTTACATGCATCCGTTACTGTACTTATTTTACTTATTTTTTTTTTTTTGATACTTAGGTTCTCTTCTGACGGTCCTTTCTGTTTACATTTGTCACAAAAGGCATATTTATAAGGTTTTGCTTCAAACCTGCTTTGAATTATTTTCCGAAGCACGTTATCTTCTACAGATGACCTTGTAGTTGCGGTGATGGTTGAATTTGCGATTTCCAAGGACGTTATTTATAAAATAATGTCCTTGAAATTTTTGAAAATTGTCATTGAAGGCCCTTGACTAACATTGCATTAGAAATTCTGTAGGAATCCAAAAACAAAAAAAAACTAAAAACTTTTTCATTCGTTACTGTTTAAATGAGACACTGTTCCCAAAAAAGCTGTGAGCAGTGAGTTGTTTAGTCACTACAGCATCTATACGAGGTGTTTTGGAGGGAACGCTGCTTTAGATGAGGCTGTTGAGGGACAGTTACGTATGTGCCATGTGCCATGTGCCATGTCTGTTAAATGGGTCTTATTCAGCTTTCACTGGCCTGCTGGTCACTCAGTCCTCCTCTCACTCTCCCTCTCCTTCCATCTCTTTTCTCTCTCTCTCATTCTCACTCTCTCTCTCTCTCTCTCCATCCCCCTCCCTCTCATGTTCTCTCTCATGCTCTCTATCCCTCTTTTCTCTCTCCCTTTCTCCCTCTCTCCAAAAAGAATCTAACCCATTAAACAGCCCACTATTGACCACAGACTTAATGGACTCATTGTACCCATTATACCCATATTCAATCATGGCTTGTACATGCTTTGCTTTGTGGGGGTTTTTTTAATTCTTTTTTTATTATTATTTTTTATTTCTTGAATTATTATGTTTGAAATATTTCACAAGAATTGTGTGTCTCATTTAACTGTCAAATAAAGGGGAATGAAAGTTTAAATCTCTCTCTCTCTCCTCTCTCCCTCTCTCCCCCCTTCTCTCTCTCCCCCCCCCCCCTCTCTCCTCCCCCCCCCCCTGCTCTCGCTCCCCCCCCCCCCCCTCACCCCAGCCCCCGAGACTCATCAGCATGCAGGCCCTGCAGAGGGGCGGAGTGAACGGCTCCTCACACATGTTCCCCTCGCACCACCTGCGCATGCCCCCGGGACAGGGCCGCCTGCAGACCGCACAGCCGCGACACAACGGCCAGCAGTACCCCATGATGCAGCCGCAGCTACAGAGACAGGTAGGCCAGCACAGTACCCCATGATGCAGCCGCAGCTACAGAGACAGGTAGGCCAGCTAGGTTCCATTATAAATCTATACCTACAGAGACAGGTAGGCCAGCTAGGTTCCATTATAAATCTATACCTACAGAGACAGGTAGGCCAGCTAGGTTCCATTATAAATCTATACCTACAGAGACAAGTAGGCCAGCTAGGTTCCATTATAAATCTATACCTACAGAGACAGGTAGGCCAGCACAGTACCCCATGATGCAGCCGCAGCTACAGAGACAGGTAGGCCAGCTAGGTTCCATTATAAAATATACCTACAGAGACAAGTAGGCCAGCTAGGTTCCATTATAAATCTATACCTACAGAGACAGGTAGGCCAGCACAGTACCCCATGATGCAGCCGCAGCTACAGAGACAGGTAGGCCAGCTAGGTTCCATTATAAATCTATACCTACAGAGACAGGTAGGCCAGCACAGTACCCCATGATGCAGCCGCAGCTACAGAGACAGGTAGGCCAGCACAGTACCCCATGATGCAGCCGCAGCTACAGAGACAGGTAGGCCAGCACAGTACCCCATGATGCAGCCGCAGCTACAGAGACAGGTAGGCCAGCACAGTACCCCATGATGCAGCCGCAGCTACAGAGACAGGTAGGCCAGCTAGGTTCCATTATAAATCTATACCTACAGAGACAGGTAGGCCAGCACAGTACCCCATGATGCAGCCGCAGCTACAGAGACAGGTAGGCCAGCTAGGTTCCATTATAAATCTATACCTACAGAGACAGGTAGGCCAGCTAGGTTCCATTATAAATCTATACCTACAGAGACAGGTAGGCCAGCACAGTACCCCATGATGCAGTCACAGCTGCAAAGACAGGTAGGCCAGCTGGGTTCCATTATAAATCTACACCTACAGAGACAGGTAGGCCAGCACAGTACCCCATGATGCAGTCACAGCTACAAAGACAGGTAGGCCAGCTGGGTTCCATTATAAATCTATACCTACAGAGACAGGTAGGCCAGCTGGATTCCGTTATAAATCTATACCTACAGAGACAGGATATGGAGAGTACGACTATGAAATACATGTAAAAGCTACATTTTGTACAATATAGTTAATGGGGGAGAATGAATATAGGGCCACCCTGTGACTTCAAATATTTAATAAATAAACATAAATGAAATGCAAGAAACTTTTCCAGTCAATTCCAAATTCAACTTTCTTATCCACTAACTATGGCCGATTGAACTTTTTGCGAGATCCCATATCGCAGCACAAGAATTTTAATACAAGTGTATGTGGTAGTGTCAAGGAGAAAGTAAGAGAACTCGATTTTCCTATTAGGATAAAATCCTAATTATAAGATATAATCTCCTTTGAAGCAAGTGCATATCTTCAAATGAGTTTAATTTATCTTCTGATAAGGAATTTTGATTGAGCTATGGCACATCTACCCTTGCATTTTAAGAGAATTGACTAATGAAAATTGCCAAATTGGTGAGTAGATGATGATGATTCCACATTTTTTTTTAATGATACCATGGATCAAATCAATTTTATAATGTATTGCCCTTAAGCTATGTTTTGCGTGGGCCTTTCTGTGTGGAGTTTGCGTGTTCTCTTCGTGTCCGCCTGGGTTTCCTCTGGGTACTCCGGCTTTCCTCCACAGTCCAAAGACACGCATGTTAGGCTAAATGGAGACCCTACATTGCCAATAGGTATGAGTGTGTGTGTACGTGTGTGTGTGTGTTCGCATGTGCGTGCGTGTGTGCGCACGTGTGTGTGTGTGTGTGTCTGTTTGTGTGCGTGTATGTGTGTGTGTGTGTGTGTGTTCGTGTGTGTATGTGCGTGCATTCGTGTGCATGCATGCGTGCGTGCGTGTGTGTACGTGTGTGTGTGTGCATGAGTCTGTGTCTGTGTGTGTACGTGTGTGTGTGCATGAGTCTGTGTGTGTGTGTGAGTCTGTGTCTGCGTGTGCGTGCGTGCGTGCGTGTGCGTGTGCGCGCGTGCGTGCGTGTGCGTGTGCGCGTGCGTGTGCGTGTGTGTGTGTGTCTGTGCGTGTGTGTGTGTGTGTGTGCGTGTGTGTGTGCACACTGCAGGCTCCCAGCAGTGGTACTCAGTTATGGGTCTTCACTTCTTACTCTTTCTGACGCAGCTCGGGCTGAACTCTCCATTCCAGCTGTAGCTGAAGGGCTTTCCTCTGTCCGGTGCACAGTTTTGTGTACGATGCAAAGCTGTGTCGTTAAACTGCACGTATCTGTTGCGTGATTATTGTATTTTACATTTTATCACTGACTCACGTAACCCAACGGTTCTGTTAAGCAGCCAACCTATTCTTATGATACTTTTTTCCATAAATGTTAATGAGGGTGTTATTAATCAAATGCGCAGGGAAAGATTAGTCTGGAGCTCCATTTGAATTCTGGAATGCTAGGTTACGAAATTGAATTTTGAATGAATGTTTGAGTGGCTACTAGATCTAACATCCCTTTAGGACTTTGCTGGCTTCTTGTTTTTTTAAATCTGTTAAATATTTATCATATTACAACCCCACACCACCCATCCAAAGCTAGGACCGTCCAGTGTCTCTGTACCATGCTGTGCATTGCAATAACAAAAAAATTTTTTTTTAAATGAGGTCAAGTTGAGCCAGTGATTCTTTGTTTTCCCATTATTCAAATTAGCCTCCGGAATCTACCTAAACTGTATCTCTGGCGCCCCCTGCTGGGCAATACTGCAGAAGAGCTTCATTGAACGAGTACTCGTCTTTCATGGACTGCTTTAGTTACATTGCATTCTGTTCCAGAATGTTCTATATCAGGTTCGCCCATCCATGTTCCTGAAGATCTACCGTCCTGTAGGTTTTCACTCCAACCTTAAAAAAGCCACACCTCATTCAACAGCTAGAGATCTCATTGGGCAAGTAATTAGTAAAATCAGGTGTGAAAAATTAGGGTTGGAGAGAAAATCTTCAAGGACTGTAGATCTCCAGAAATATGATTGGGCATCCCTGTTTTATACTTCTTTATACTATGAGAGACTGTACCATTACACTATACCACTGTTTACTGCTTTTAATGTTTGATTAGTAAGCGAACATTAAAGTTGTATTTTTGACTGCTGTCGCGGTGTACGTGCGTTCCCATTTTAAACGGGTGCCCCCGGCCCCCTCCCTCCCTCCCTGCAGCATTCGAACCCGGGACACGCCGGGCCCTTCCCGGTGGCGTCCCTGCACAACGTGAGCGCCGCCAACCCGACCAGCCCCACCAGCGCCAGCATGGCGAGCGCCCACGCACACCGCGGCCCTGCCAGCCCCATCGTCAGCGCCATCGAGCTCATCCCCTCCGTGACCAACCCCGAGAACCTGCCCTGCCTGCCGGACATCCCTCCCATACAGGTACAGAGGCCATAGGGCCGCTTTAGTGTCCCATACAGGTACAGAGGCCATAGGGCCACTTTAGTGTCCCATACAGATACAGAGGCCATAGGGCTGCCCTATAGTACCACTCCCATACAGGTACAGAGGCCATAGGGCTGCCCTATAGTACCCCTCCCATACAGGTACGGAGGCCATAGGGCCGCTTTAGTGTCCCATACAGGTACAGAGGCCATAGGGCTGCCCTATAGTACCACTCCCATACAGGTACAGAGGCCATAGGGCTGCCCTATAGTACCCCTCCCATACAGGTACGGAGGCCATAGGGCCGCTTTAGTGTCCCATACAGTTACAGAGAGGCCATAGGGCTGCCCTATAGTACCACTCCCATACAGGTAGGCCATAGAGGTCCCATACAGGTACAGAGGGGCTGCCCTATAGTACCACTCCCATACAGGTACAGAGGCCATAGGGCCGCTTTAGTGTCCCATACAGGTACAGAGGCCATAGGGCTGCCCTATAGTACCACTCCCATACAGGTACAGAGGCCATAGGGCCGCTTTAGTGTCCCATACAGGTACAGAGGCCATAGGGCTGCCCTATAGTACCACTCCCATACAGGTACAGAGTCCATAGGGGGCCGCTTAGTACCAGTGTCCCATACAGGTACAGCCATAGGGCTGCCCTATAGTACCCACTCCCATACAGGTACAGAGAGGCCATAGGGGCCGCTTTAGTGTACCCCATACATACAGAGGCATAGGCTGCCCTATAGATCCCCATACAGGTACGAGAGCCATAGACCGAGATGTCCCATTACAGGTACAGAGGGGTGGATAGGGGTGGGTGGGGTTGGACAGAGGCTGGATAGGGCCGCTTTAGTGTCCCATACAGGGGGGAGGCCATAGGGCTGCCCTATGGGTCCCATACAGGGGAGGCCATGGGGCTGCTTGGGGGTGTCCCATACAGGTACAGAGGCCATGGGGGCTGCCCTATAGTACCACTCCCATACAGGTGGAGGCCATAGGACCACTTTAGGGTCCCATGGGTGAGGCCATGGGGGGCTGCCCTATAGTATCCCTCCGATAGAGGTACAGTCTATAGGGCTGCCTTATAGTACCCCTCCAATACAGGCACAGAGACCGTAGGGCTGCCCTAGTTACCCCTCCAATACAGGTACAGAGACCGTAGGACTGCCCTACAGTTACCCCTCCAATACAGGTACAGAGACCATAGAACTGCCCTACAGTTACCCCTCCAATACAGGCACAGAGATCATAGGACTGCCCTACAGTTACCCCTCCAATACAGGTACAGAGATCATAGGACTGCCTTTAGTCGAGATTCCATTACTGGATGGGGGTGGGTGGGGTTGGATGAGGCTGGATTGGGGGTGGATGGGGTGGGTGGGGGTGGATGAGGCTGGGGGGATGAGGGTGGATGGGGGTTTTTGGGGTGGATGGGGGTGGATGGGAGGTGGATGGGGGGGGGTGGGGTGGATGGGGTGGATTGGGGTGGATGGGGGTGGGGGGGATGGGGGTTTTTGGGGTGGATGGGGGTGGATGGGGGGTGAGATTGGGGTGGATGAGGGTGGATGGGGTGGGTGGGGGTGGATGGGGGTGGATGGAGGTGGATGAGGGTGGGTGGGGGTGGATGGGGTGGATTGGGGTGGATGAGGGTGGATGAGGGTGGATTGGGGTGGATTGGGGTGGATGGGGTGGATTGGGGTAGATGGGGGTAGATGGGGGTGCTGTGCATGTTAATGATCTCCTCCATCCTTGCGGCTGTCTCTGCTCTGGTAGCTGGAGGACGCCGGCTCCAGCACCCTGGACAACCTGCTGAGTCGCTACATTTCCGCCAGCGCGCACCCACAGCTCAATCCCGTCACCAGCATGAACCCGTCGCCTGGGCCTTCCACACACTCGCCGGGCTCCTCAGGTACGCCCCCCCCCCCCCCTCAGCCCCCCCTCCCCCCATCTGCCCGTGGGCAGTGACAAGGGAGGCCTGGTATCTGAAGCGCCATGCAAAGTCAAGTCCTTTCTCTTCTCTTTTCTCTCTCTCTCTCTCTCTTCTCTTCCTCTCACCCCGTCTCTCTCCGTTCCTCCCCCAGGTTTGTCGAACTCTCACACCCCCGTCAGGCCCTCGAGCACGTCCAGCACGGGGAGCAGGGGCAGGTACGTGGGTCTCTGTCCCAAACGCTCAGACACACACCTGTGTTTATTCCACACACTCCCCTGAAAGGAAGCCTTTCTGCTCCATTTAAACTCATAAGAGCTTTTGCAGTGACATCAGTAATCATGGATATTGTCCCTCAGATCCATCACATTGCTGTAACCATGTAATCTTCTCCAGTGCATATTGGAAGAGAGATGGTACAACTAAAACGGCGCTGTACACACTCGTTATACTGCATTTTCTGAACTGAATTGGCTTTTTCGTGTGTGTGAACAGTTTAGTTAAATTAAGCTCTGAGCACCTTTAGCCCCATTAGGTTCCATCAGTATGGTCATGCAATCTCATTAGATGGTGAAATAGCAAATGCAGAAGATTTGAATATTTGGCTCAGTTAATTATACTTTAAAAAAAAAAATTTATTTTTAATTTTTTAAGAGAAGTGGGATATTGACTTATACTGCTGAGAATATTAAGCCATGAGATGCGAATGTTCATTTACCTGTTTGCGTTTGTCTGTGTGTGTGCGTGCCTGTGTTTGTGCGTATGTGTGTGTGTCTGTGTGCGTGCATGTGTGTGTGTGAACACGGGTGTGTGTGTGGGTGTGTGTGCGTGTCTGTGTGCGTTCTTATATGTTTGTGGGTGCCTGTGTATGTTTGTGCGTATGTGTGTATGTGTTTGTACGTATGGGTGTATGTGTGTGCATGCCTGTGGGTGTGTATGTTTGTGCGTATGGGTGTGTATGTGTGTGCATGCCTGTGGGTGTGTATGTTTGTGCGTATGGGTGTGTATGTGTGTGCATGCCTGTGGGTGTGGTTGTATGCACAGCTGTGGGTCCGCGGGGAGGGCGGGGCCCACCTGCACGGCGGTGGAGCAGCAGGTGAAGGTGAAGCAGGAGCCGGGGGTGGAGGAGGACTGCGGCTTCCCCGGGCCCACGGTGAAGCTGGAGCGGGGCAAGGACGGGAGGCGGAGCGCCTGCATGGTAACCTCCACCCTCCCGACGTCTGCGTGCCCGTCCGTCACGCGTCCGTCTGTCCGTCCGTCCGTCAGTCCGTCCATCCGTCCGTTCGTCCGTCCGTCCGTCCTCTTACCCTCTTTCTGCGAACCGATAGAAGAACAGAAACCGGTGGTCTCTCTCTGCTCCCACACACGCCACGTTTCCTCTGGGATCTGGTTCCTTTGCATCGCTCGCATTTGTCACATGCTTTCAGAGCAAACGCGGATCTCTCCCCCTGATCTGTCTCTCTCAGTCAGGAGACCATCGGCCGCTCGGTTCTGCTATTACACCACAGCATTACGTTACGTTTATTTGGCTGGCGCTTTCATCCAAAGCGACAAAGCGATCCATTACACGGGCTCTGTAAATGTAGTCAAAGCACAGGAGTTTGTGACTGAACATCATACACATTAATAGCATAAAATACAGAGCATTTAGGTTTATACTTGCAGCCGTGATCCAGCAGAAAACGACAGGCTGCCGTTGGTTAAAACGCGTGTAATTCATTCTCACAGTCCGTAAGTCTGTGTTTCTCTCCCCCTCCTGTCATACCGTCCATAATGTCACTCTGTCCTCTCCTCCTCCTGCTCATACAGTCCATAACGTCACTCTGTCTTCCTCTTCCCGCTCATAAAGTCTGTAACGTCACTGTGTCACTCTCTCGCTCATACTCAGTCCCTAACGCCTGTCTCCCTGCTCCCGCTCCTCCCAGATGAGCAGCCCAGAGAGCAGCCTGACGCCTCCCCTGCCGGTGCTGGGCACCGTGTCCTCCGGGTCCGTGCAGGACGTCCTGAAGACCCTGGGGGAGCAGGTCAAGTCCGAGCCGCACGACGAGGTGGGGGCGTGCAGCCGGGTGGGGGCGCAGAGCAGCCAGCTGCCGGCCCCCCCGCCCCCCGCCCCGGCGAAGGAGGCCGCGCCCGAGACCCCGCCCAGGCGCTGACCAACGGCGACTCCGCCTCGGGGCTGCCCGCCCGCCCGGGGGGGCCTCCTCCACCCACCGCTCCCCGCGCGGAGGCGGGGGCGGAGGCGGTGGAGGCGGAGGCGGCGGCGGGGGGGGCGCAGGGGCGCAGGGGAACAGCCACGGCTCGGCGGCGGGAAAGGACGACGACCCAAACGAGGACTGGTGCGCCGTGTGCCAGAACGGCGGCGAGCTGCTCTGCTGCGACCGCTGCCCCAAAGTCTTCCACATCACCTGCCACATCCCCACCCTCAGCTGCTCCCCGAGGTGAGCGCCCCCCGCACCGCCACATCCCCACCCTCAGCTGCTCCCCGAGGTGAGCTTCCCCCGCACCGCCACAGGGGGGCGGCGCTACCTGCTGTACCTGCTGCGTGGGCTAACGGGCTAGCGTCCTGTTCCACACACACTCTCTCTCTCTCTCTCTATCTGCTACACGGGCTAACGAGCGTCCTGCTACACAGGCTGCGTCCTGCTGCGCGGGCTAACGGGCTAGCGTCCTGCTGCATGGCCACAGCAGGGTGGTGTTACTGGTTATACCTGCTGCACGGGCTAACGGGCTAGCGTCCTGTTCCACACACACTCTTTCTGCACGGCCACAGGAGGGCGGCGTTACCGGTTATACCTGCTGCGCGGGCTAACGGGCTAGCGTCCTGTTCCACACTCTCTCCTTCTGTATGGCCACAGGATGGGGCATTATACCGAGTATACCTGCTACACGGGCTAATGAACGTCCTGTTCCCCTCTCTCTCTCGCTCTCTCACCCTCTCTCTCTCTTGTCTCTCTCTCTGTCTCTGTCTCTGTCTCTCTCTCTCAGTGCAGTGTTAATGTCTCTCTCTCTCTCTCTCTCACACACACACGCAGTGGGGAATGGATGTGCACCTTCTGCCGAAACCTGACCAAGCCAGAAATGGAGTATGACTGTGACACCGCGCCGGAGAGCAAGAAGGGCAAGAATGACAAGGGCCTGAGCCCTGAAGACCTCAGGGTGAGTAGCGCTGTAGTTACCTGGTCTGCAGGGGTCTGTAGGGGATGGTTTTCAAAACGCCTGTAGGGGATGGTTTTCAAAGTGTCTGTAGGGGATGGTTTTCAAAACGCCTGTAGGGGATTGTTTTCAAAGCGTCTGTAGGGGATGGTTTTCAAAGCGTCTGTAGAGGATGGTTTTCAAAGTGTCTGTAGAGGATGGTTGTTCAAAGCGTCTGTAGGGGATGGTTTTCATAGCGTCTGTAGGGGATGGTTTTCAAAGCGTCTGTAGGGGATGGTTTTCAAAGCGTCTGTAGGGGATGGTTTTCAAAGCGCCTGTAGGGGATGGTTTTCATAGTGTCTGTAGGGGATGGCTTTCAAAGTGTCCGTAGAGGATGGTTGTTCAAAGCGTCTGTAGGGGATGGTTTTCAAAGCGTCTGTAGGGGATGGTTTTCAAAGCGTCTGTAGAGGATGGTTTTCAAAGTGTCTGTAGAGGATGGTTGTTCAAAGCGTCTGTAGGGGATGGTTTTCATAGCGTCTGTAGGGGATGGCTTTCAAAGCATCTGTAGGGGATGGTTTTCAAAGCGCCTGTAGGGGATGGTTTTCATAGCGTCTGTAGGGGATGGTTTTCAAAGCGTCTGTAGGGGATGGTTTTCAAAGCGTCTGTAGGGGATGGTTTTCAAAGCGTCTGTAGGGGATGGTTTTCAAAGCGCCTGTAGGGGATGGTTTTCATAGTGTCTGTAGGGGATGGCTTTCAAAGTGTCCGTAGAGGATGGTTGTTCAAAGCGTCTGTAGGGGATGGTTTTCAAAGTGTCTGTAGGGGGTGGTTTTCAAAGTGTCTGTAGGGGGTGGTTTTCAAAGCGTCTGTAGGGGATGGTTTTCATAGCGTCTGTAGGGGATGGCTTTCAAAGTGTCTGTAGGCGATGGTTTTCAAAGTGTCTGTAGGCGATGGTTTTCAAAGCGTCTGTAGGGGATGGTTTTCAAAGCGTCTGTAGGGGGATGGTTTTCAAAGCACCTGTAGGGGATGGTTTTCAAAGCGTCTGTAGGGGATGGTTTTAATAGTGCCTGTAGGGGATGGTTTTCAAAGCGTCTGTAGGGGATGGTTTTCAAAGCGTCTGTAGGGGATGGTTTTCAAAGCGTCTGTAGGGGATGGTTTTCAAAGCGTCTGTAGGGGATGGTTTTTATAGCGTCTGTAGGGGATGGTTTTCAAAGCGTCTGTAGGGGATGGTTTTCATAGTGTCTGTAGGGGATGGCTTTCAAAGCGTCTGTAGGGGATGGTTTTCAATGTGTCTGTAGGAGATGGTTTTCAAAGCGTCTGTAGGGGATGGTTTTCAAAGCGTCTGTAGGGGATGGTTTTCAAAGCGTCTGTAGGGGATGGTTTTCAAAACGTCTGTAGGGATGGTTTTTCAAAGCGTCTGTAGGGGATGGTTTTCAAAACGTCTGTAGGGGATGGTTTTCATAGCGCCTGTAGGGGATGGTTTTCAAAGCGTGAGTAGCTGCTCTGGAGCTGCAATACCTGTGGATTCCTGTAGGGGGATTGTTTTCAAAGATTCCTGCAGGTTTCGGTCGAGGGGTGGTTTTTTAAACGTAGGTGAATTTTCAAAAGTTCATGGCGTCTGAGAGTTGAGTTGATGAGGGATTTTGATGAAGCGAACGTTTGTTGTAAATGACATCCTTCTGCAGAAATGCGTAACATCCCCCTGTGGATGGTTGCCTGCTTATTACAAATTAATTAGGCTATAGTCTACAAAGGCCCCAGTAGACCAGTTAGCAGTGCAGAGTGATACAGGTCCTGTCTCACCAGCACTGCAGCTGAACAGGTGACTGGAACGCTTTTATGATCGCTGTTCAAGTGCATTAAGCACTTTAAAATATTTTTCTGGCTGGTCTGAAGAAGCACCTTTAAAGTTTTATTTTATTGCACAGTTGAACAGTGAGCGGAGTTAATGATTAAACGAACTTGTAAAGATTACGCACGGTGGGGACAGTCTCGCCTTGTCAGGGGGTACAAAGACGGTTCTGAGCTTGGGATATTGCATGTAGGTCGTAGTTTTGTGGGGGGGGGGGGGGGGTCAAGTTTTTAAATGTCAAAATCTTAATCGTCACCCTTTGAAAGATTTTCCCAGACCTCGTACAGTTTGTACAGCAGGAAGTGAACTCCCTGTGGGGGATAAAGATGGGATTGAACTAACAGGATCACACACTGCGTATTATGGCAGATAATGGCATATGACTCTTGTCTGTCGACTGTCATCATTTTTTGTTGCTTTTTCTGCTACAGTTTATTCTGGAACGTGTGCAGAAAAAACCATTTTCTTCTTCATCACTGTACTTTCCATAAAAGGCATCTTTCCAGAATGGGCCAACTGAACAGCTGCCTGTATCCAGATGTGTTAGCATGTTGTTATTGCTGTCATTACTTGATAGTTAGCGAGAGTCTTGAATAGTACTCGTTGTGCTGAGTCACTTAAAATAGTGTGTGGCGCAGGACGTTCTCAAGACTGTGAGGGAGTAGGTGCAGTCTGAGCTCTGTGATTGGCTGTGGTAACCATTCTAGAAGCCTTTTCTGGCTCCGCCCAACATCGGGCATTATTATTGGTGCAAAAAATTTGTTCAATTCCATAGAGGGGGGGAAAAACGTACTTTTACAGGGTGCAGGACCTTCACTGGGAGGCTGGGTCATGCCAAAGTCTTGGAACGGGAATGTCTGAAAGATTTATATACTGATAATCGCAGTTCTTTCCATTGATTCTCGTACTTACAACGTTCCAGAAGTGCTGTGGTTGGGGGAGTTTTTTTTGTTTGTTTTTGTTGCTGAGAAAGAAATCTAAGAAAAACAAAGGCAGAAAAGCGAGTATCTTTGAAAGGCATTCATTGCCCCTCTCTCTCTCTCTCTCTCTCTCTCTCCATTTCTGTCCTTCCACCCTCGCAGAGATGTGAGCGCCTCCTGCTGTACATCTTCTGTCACGAGCTGAGCGTGGAGTTCCAGGAGCCCGTCCCCTCCTCTGTGAGTAGCCTCGCTGAGACGCAGCGGGCGAACGCTGCCGGCAGCCATCTTACCACACAGCCTGCATCTCCCCAGGGCCTCACAGTGCAGGACCTCACAGTGCAGGGCCTCACAGTGCAGGACCTCACAGTGCAGGACCTCACAGTGCAGGACCTCACAGTGTAGGACCTCACAGTGCAGGACCTCACAGTGCAGGGCCTCACAGTGCAGGGCCTCACAGTGCAGGACCTCACAGTGCAGGACCTCACAGTGCAGGTCCTCACAGTGCAGGACCTCACAGTGCAGGACCTCACAGTGCAGGACCTCACAGTGCAGGACCTCACAGTGCAGGACCTCACAATGCAGGACCTCACAGTGCAGGACCTCACAGTGCAGGACCTCACAATGCAGGACCTCACAGTGCAGGACCTCACAGTGCAGGACCTCACAGTGCAGGACCTCACACTGCAGGACCTCACACTGCAGGACCTCACACTGCAGGACCTCACAGTGCAGGACCTCACAGTGCAGGACTTAACAGTGTAGGACCTCACAGTGCAGGACCTCACAATGCTGGACCTCACAGTGCAGGACCTCACAGTGCAGGACCTCACAATGCAGGACCTCACAGTGCAGGACCTCACAGTGTAGGACCTCACAGTGCTGGACCTCACAATGCAGGACCTCACAGTGCAGGACCTCACAGTGCAGGACCTCACAGTGTAGGACCTCACAATGCAGGACCTCAGTCTTATTCAGAAAGGGCCGGTGTGTGTGTGTGTGTGTGCAGGCTTTCCTTCCAGCCAAGCAGTTACACACCTGATTCTACTAATCAACCACTAGAGCCTTTGCTCCGGACATTGATTAGAAGAATCAGGTGTGTAACTGCTTGGTTGAGAAAAAAAAAAAGTGCTAACGCACTGGCTCCATAGTGCCTCATCTGATCCTTGTGTGTGTGTGTGTGTGCGCGCTTACGTGCGTCTGTGGTGTGTGTGTGTGTGTGTATACACACGTACCTGCCCCCAGGTCCCCAACTACTACAAGATCATCAAGCGGCCCATGGACCTGAACCTGGTGAAGAGGAAGCTGGGGCAGTGCCACGCGCAGCACTACCAGAGCCCGCAGGAGTTTGTGGCCGACGTGCGCCTGGTCTTCACTAACTGTGCCAAGTACAACGAGGTGAGTGGCATGCGGGCTGAGCGCAGGAAGGGGGGGGGGTGGCCACTAGAGGGTGCTGTGCCAGTTTTGCCTGGGGGAGGTGGATACATGGGGGGGGGGGGGGGGGGGTGATGTTGTGCACATGTGCATGCGGGTGGTGCCTGACATGCATGAAGGATGTAAGGCTGAGGCTCCAGAGGGGGAGAGAGAAGGGATTTGCATGCGCATGGGGAGTACACACAGATTCGCACTTGGGGGGGGGTTTGGGGGGGGGGTTGAATGGGAGTGGGAGTGGGAGTGGGAACAGAAACAGATACATTTTATGGTGACACACTCATGTAGACCAGCATGAGGCAATGGTTGGGATTCTCACTTTACTTGTGGGCTATTAAAATGTTAGCAATGTTGATTAGTTGGTTGATTAGCAGTGCTGATTAGTTTGTCCTAACTACTTACTCCAAACGTGTCCCCTTGCAGGCATACAGTGGTCAGTATATTGCTAATCTGATTGCATTGGTGGTGGTGGTGGTGTTTTATTACTGTAGCAGAACTGAGGTGTAGTGTGTTGCCATGGCTGCAAGTTTTTTTTTACCACACCCATGTAATTGGGCCACCCATTGTAGTTTTGAGTGAATCGCTCACATCTTGTTGTGACCATGCCCCAACATTATCTTGCCTGTTAAGTGGTAAGAAAGAACACAAGTAACCATACGGTGTTGGACCAAGAAACAAAGGAAGACGAGCTTTACCTGCCGCTGATGGAATCACAGTGCCGAGCTTTCACAAAACCAGCACGCGGTCTACCTCCTACAGCGTTTGTGACATCATAATGAATTCAGTGCTCTTCCAAGGCCGTCCCCTAAGACAGTGAATGGTGGTTCAGTGAGCTGCTTGTCGTTCATTAGTATACAAACCACACCACCCTAACTCTTGCTGATAAGGAGGTCACAGGATGATCAGCCACAATCGTGGCTTCTGTTTTAGTAGAGCCATTAAAATGTTCTTTTTTTTCTGGTTCAAGGACAGACGGAATGCCATTCGGTTAGTTGCCGTGGTTGCCTTTGGGACACCATTCCACTGACTTGAGAACTCAGGAGTTTTACGAGCAAACTGAGTCTGGTCTCATTGTCTTTCTCCATCTCTGTTCATGCTGAGATGGAATTGTATGTCTGTAACCTGTATGATTGGCTCTAACCATACAGATAATTGGAAATAGTTTCCAAGCCAAGCTGTATCAATGGGGGTGAGAGTTTATTTTATAACACATGACACCACTGTTGCCTTTTAAAGTCAATATATTTACGTAAATTGATTATTTTTTGGCCGATTATATTAATGATCTCCATCCTAGAAATGATTCATTTTTCTTAAGCTTACATCATTTTAGAATGGACTTTATGTACACTAAGTACCTGTGTAAGGAG
Source organism: Anguilla japonica (assembly GCA_025169545.1). Lineage (NCBI taxonomy): Eukaryota > Metazoa > Chordata > Actinopteri > Anguilliformes > Anguillidae > Anguilla > Anguilla japonica. The sequence continues at coordinate 5,814,685 of CM045893.1, read as the reverse complement.
CAAGGGAACATTGCGAAGATGGTCCAAAACAAGGGGATTAACACATGGTGTAGGATAGAGTTAAAAGTGGACGTTACACCTTGCAGTCATACCTAATGAGTCGGTATTGAATGCATCAGAGGTGGCCAGCTCTGGTCCGTCCTGGAGAGCTGCAGTGTGTGCTGGTACTTGTGGTCCACTTTCAGTCAGCCTCAGCTCAGTTACAGATTTGGGGAAAAAGCTGTGTGGACTCTTCAGCCAGTCCATAGAATCACTGGTGCCGGACTGCACTCGAAAACCAGCCAACACTGTAGCCCTCCAGGACTGGATTCAGACACCTGTGGAATACTGGACTGTTACCGGGATACAGTTGCCGTGACAGCGGTTAAAATGAAGCTCATCATCGCAGTTCACACTGTCAGTAACCCAGGGTCCATAATACCGTGGAGTATTTTCAGAAGCGTAACTTTACTGCCCTCATCCTGAACCCTAATTTACTGCTTTACGAATTCTTACAAATTATTTCATTGGGCTGTTTGTTTGTTTTGGGTGTGATCCTAAGGAATTGTTTATTCCTGGAGATTTTGCCTGCATATTTTCGGTTTTTCTGGCTCTTTAAGGACAACTGGCTTTTGGCTCAGAAGCTGTTTATTTTGTGCAATTATACATGAGCTATACTACAATATTTGGGATAATACTCCTATTTTGATTGATACATTTTGATGTGCTGCAGATGGATAGAGTGGTGTGTTACTATGTACGCACAAAAGTGCATAAAATTGTAATGCCACTATGTGATGGTAATGTGATATTCAATATTCATACTGAATGAAGCAAAGTGGTCTACTTTTACGGTTCAGTATCTCATTTTTAGAATATATAAAAAGTACTCGGGCTGAAATTTTTTTTAATTAAATGACATAATTTCCGAAGGTCAAATTTCTGGTTTTATTGGTTTTTATTAGCTGCTGGATACCCAAGCCATTCTTATGCGGATGTATTGCATCTCCTCATCATCAAAACCTCCTGACCACTGTCAGTGCGATAAGCGTCGATTCAGTCCGCAGAAAATCAGTTCAGGTTCTTCCGAGTCTAGAATAAGGTGTTCAGTTTTAGGCTGAAACGACTCTGGCCTTTGGACGGCATAAATACACTGGTCTTGCTTCTCTATTACATGTGCGTGTGGTATAAAATCTTTCTTTCCCCCCCTTTTTTTTTTGGTTGATTTTTTTGTGTATTTTTTATTGTACTGTTATCGCCCTTTTTAGATGTCTCGAATAATCCAAGTTTATGATGAGGAGAAACAGATTAATGTCCAGGTAAGCCGTTTCTGACACAAATGGATGGAGGGTTGGTTCTGCCGCGATCCGCACTGCCCCCTATGTTGTTAACCCACTCTGATCTTCTCTCCCTCCATCCTCTCCTCTCCTCTTCTCCGGCTCATCCCTCCTTCCCGTGGGCTCTCCTCCTCCTCCTCCTCTTCCTCCCCTCTCTGCTCTGCTGTCCCTCACTCTCCCCATCCCTGTCTCTCCTCGTTGACAGGCGGACTCGGAGGTGGCCGAGGCGGGCAAGGCGGTCAGCCTGTACTTCGAGGAGAGGCTGAAGGAGCTGTACCCGGACCAGGACTTCCCCCCCGCCCCGAGGCCGAGGGGCGGGACGAGGGGCGGCCCGAGGGGCAGGCCGAGGGGCGGGCCCAGGAGGAGGAGGACGACGAGGTCACCGAGGACTCGGACGACGACTTTGTGCAGCCGAGGCGCAAGCGGTTAAAAACGGAAGACAAGCGCCTGCACATCAAGTGAAACCCGCCACGTTTTTCGGCGGGAAATGGTAGAATGGGGAAATGGAGATATGTAAAGAGATGGTCTGTCCCCCCCCCCCCCCCCCCCCCCCCCCCACCACCCCCATCCCTACCTCCCTCCCTTCCCCCCTCCCCCAAAATCACCTCCGCTATCTGATCGGACTGAGATAATCCAGTGCAGGATTCAGTTGTTTTACAGATTATTTAATTCCATGTTTTCCCCCCTCCTCTGTTTAAAGTACCAATAAAACAACATGAAATGGGCATACTGGACTGTGGAAATGGTGAAGAGTTGAAGACTTACTGGGAAGGACTGCATTTCCTCCACCAAGGAAATCCTCTTACCTACTCTAGAAGAAACCGCTTGTACAGATTTTAAAGAAAGTTGTTTTGGTAGTTAAATTAATATCTGGTTATTTCTCTTTTTTTTATTCTCAGTTATGACAATGTTTGTAAATCTGTTGTGAACTATGCTTTATAAAAGATCTGAACCTCCCATCTCCCAATATCTCGATGTACTATAAAATTTAACACAAATTACCTGCCAGGTATTTGTATGTGTTTGTTGATGATTTTTTTTTTTTTTTTTTTTGATGTAAATAATGGAACCAAACTGAGAAAGCAAGTGGCTGCAGTGGAAAGTAATCCCATCAATGTTTGGCCATTCATTTAAATAAACATTGTTCTTCAAGCTCTTTCTCTAAATAGCCTTTATCAAAGGTGATGTTAATTGAAGCGATTTCCATGCCTGTCTTACATTTAGTATTGCCGTGCTTTTAGGCGTTTAATAATGTCGAACCGGCAGAACAGTTGGAGACAACCCCTTACCCTTTGTTTCCGGTGATCTTTTCACCCCTAACCATTGTTTACCTGATGTCTTCACCTGCACGATAACTTCAATCAGGTGATACCAAACATGAAATTAGGCTACTGCAGCGTTCAGAATAACAAGTACGTTGCCAAGATATAAACCACTCCGGACGGCATCCGGGTGATATCTGGGAACAAACAGTTAAAATGGAAGTGGTGCTGCATTGAACCGTCGAGTTGGGAAAAGCAATCATGTCAAATATTGCTGCAGGATGTGGAAAAGGCCAGCCGTAGGGAAACGTCTTGGATCTTGAACGTAACCAGGCGTTAAAGATAAGACGTATGGACGAAAATAGCTGTGTTCACCACAGACTACCATTACATTCGCGAACTCTTGACTAAAAAGTTGGGCCCACGCTACAGGACTTTCAAAATCCCCAATTCGCTGGTACCGCCCACATTACGCGACATTCTTTATTACAATCTGCTCTCTTGTCATCACAAATTACAAAATCTTTCACGCGGTGAGAACTTTTTGTTCTGCGGTCATTTGTGCTGACAAAGGAAAGAAGGGGACAAAAAAACGAAAAATTTAGGAGGAGACAAAAGTCGTGTATTGCGAGCGGTTCTGAGAGCCTACCGACCGAGATTTTGAGCCGACCCAGACATATTTTCTGCAATAACTGACAGTAATCGCATAATCGCCGTCAGCAGTTGAGGCTGTTTGGTCGTTAACGATGGCGTGAAGGCTGAGATTTGAGTCATAAGTGGCGCAGAAGCCTTAGACAGCAAATTGTGTACAGTTTTGCGTCAGTATTGTCAATCACGTGACAACTGTCAGCTGATTTACCTAGGATAGCATACGGAATATTTCTCTAGCTAGTCTCAGACAGGATTGAAGTGGTTACCCCTGGACAGTTGTAGCGGATGTTCGGTGTTACAAGAGACAACACGACGGGTCAAGAGTTTTTTGACGGGGTCTGTGTGAAACGGTGAGATTTTCGAGGTAGTTTCGCTATCATTTAGATTGAAGAATTTCAGTGGAAAAGAGAAGTTGTCGATCATTAGCATTAAGAATACTAATAAACATCGAAATCTGCTGTTTATTACAGTGTCAGTAACGAGATAACGATATGCCTGTTTATATTGGCAGCATTCCCTTGTTGAATCGAAGTGTTGATATTATATTCCGATAGATCGTCCGATCATTGGGGAAACTTCATATGGTTGTTTACGGCTGGCTTCCGTGTGAGACTGTAGCCTACTTGTTTTAATTTTAAATGCTGTTTGTGCAGTTTCTCCGTCTGCTACGCGTGAAATTTGCATTGCTTGCGGGTTGGAGGTTAAAATGTCCACGTGCGCGCACCACTGTATGTGAATACGTTGACTGTTTGCACTGGCATGTTAAAATTCGGAACGTGTAAATTATGTGCCTATGCATCAGAGGGGCCATGGAAGTAAAGAAGTGAGGAGAGTCACTGTTGTATTTTCAGTTTTTGTATTGTCCTGTGTAGCCTAATGCTGCCATGCGGGTTGTGGTGACGATTTTGTTACCTATATTAACTTGAATGTAGGGAAGCTGACTAAATTTCAGGGGCAACTTAATTTCGGTTGCACAAATGCTGACAGGACATACTTTTATTCCAACGAGCGTAATCATAACTAGATAGCCTATTTGACAATACTTGGGTACTTTCCAGATTCTCACTATTAGATGGTGGAGACAATACGTTATGAGGTCAGTAATGTGGTTTATAATTTAGTTCTGTGGTTGAAACCACGGAGCCCTGATGCGCTATGGTTGAAGCTCAATTCTGTTCTGTTCAAGAGGCTACTTCCTTGTTATTCCCCGCCCTAACCGTTTAATTGTATGCATACTCCAATCATACACTAGAGGCGAGGCTTATCCACGGAACGTGAACGCCCTGGTTTGTTTTTCGGATAGCTATTGCTAACTTGGCAGTAGCTACAGAAGATCACAAGACGACCGTGAACATCTAATTGTATGTTTCGCTTGGTGGTAATAACGGTTCATCGACGCACCGGTGAGGTTGACACGGCAATGTTCCTCTTCTTGTAGTTGTTGTCAGATGGGAGAAACCTTTGCTCCGACGATCAAAAGGACTGTTTTCATGCTATCGTAGCTATAGAAGACGGTGAGTTCTTATTTAGGCACCGCGGCTTTTCAACATCACCACATGACTAGGAATCGTTTGCTCATCGGTATCCCGCATCTAATGTCTCATTACTACATGAAAGATTATAGTGTCGGAACATTTGGTCAGTCAAACAGATTAGGCATGTGAACGTTCTCAGGCACTCTGTAGGTAGGCCTACCCCCACTTTCGCCTTTTACATGACATCAGCGTTACGTACAGCATCATCTGGGGAGAATATGTTTACATTGTTACGTTTAATGTTTATCTGCCCAACAGAATAGCCCAGCGTTACATTTCGATGTTATGGCCAGCTTCACAACGCAACAGCAAATGACAACATCTTGACTGATTCCTGGCAAAATCCTTACAATGTGGCACAAAGTAGGCCTATTATTTGGAAAAAACACGTCCGCCTATTGCGAACGGTTTCCCCCCTCTGTGGCAGGTAGTAAAGATGGGGTCTCATGGAGTGTTGTCGCGCGGGTCCCTGGGATGGAGAGGAGATGGGAACTTCAGCTCGTTGTGTCCGAACGGGTCGGAGTGGGTGTGGACCGGTCTCGGAGAGTGCGCCCAGGACGCGCGGGACATGGCCAGTGTTGTTCTTGGCCTGGTATCGATCCTCTGCTTCATGGTGTCTCACTCCCGTGAGTTTTTATTTCTTCTTCTGCAAGTTAATGTTTCACTGCCTGTCAGTAATGGAAAATAATGACAGACGAGAGAGAATGTTAAATGTATTCATTACTCATTGTCACATAGTAAGGAAAAAAAAATCATTTGAAGCTGTTTTAATTTTTACTGTTGTAATCTGAAACCTGTGCTACATCCTTTAAATGGACTCTTTTAGGAATGTAGCTGCTTTTGATTCAGGGAGAAATTAGTTGTGTGAGCACTCAAAACAAGTTTGGTTGAGTTCGCCCGATGTATTCTCCCACAGGCAATACTACAGCTCATGCAAAACTGGGAACATGGACAGCGCCCTATCCATTTGGTTCCTCCTGCTGTGGTTGGCTGGTGACACCTGCAACCTTGTGGGCTCCTCTTTAGCCGACCAGCTACCGTTACAGGTACGTAGCGTGCGACCCTTCAGTAAAAAAAAAAAAAAAAAAAAAAAATAAATTTTTTTTTAAAAGTTGAGTTGATTCATGTCCTTACAGTCGTGTGCCCTTGTGCATGCCCTTACTGCGGGATAAGGGAATATGTGCTCCTGCTGTAGCATATGAGTCATCCTAATATCCAACTGTAGGATTCAGGAACACTTTTCATGGCCTTACTGTGGCACACAGGAATATGCATTTCCCCCACTACAAATTTCTTCTGTACCCTTATTATAGCATATTTGAAAATTTTGCCATATGCATATTATATGTTACATAAAGTTTGCAGATGAGGGTTGATACTGTAAGTGCTTTTTTTCTGGTTTTCCCTCTACAGGCTGAATGCTTGTATGTGAAGCACTGCTGCTTCTTCTCACCTTCGGTTTCTCAACAGCCCCTGATGCCCCTTGTCTCTCTCTCTCTCTTCTTCAGACTTATACGGCCATTTACTATGTCCTGGCTGACCTGCTGATGCTGGGAATGTACATTTACTACGTTTTAAAGAATAAGACTAAGACGTCTATCAGTAAGTCTGGGTGTTTTTTTTTTGTTTTTTTTTAATCCTTGTGTGTTGTGTGTGTTTTGTGCAGTGTTGGCGAAGCTACTTTGAAAGCATAGCTCTGCAAGCTACCAATTACTTCACACTGGAAGAAGTTGAACTGCAGCAAAGCTATCCTAGGGAGAACTCTAGTTTGGTCAACTAAAGCTACTTAGAAAAAGTAGTTCAAACTACTTTGTAAAAAAAAAAAGATCAAATTGACAATGTACATGTGATACGAAATTATAACAAAATATAATACAAAAAAGTCTTATGCCAGCAAAAAATACCACTCAGTTGAGTTTATTGCAAAAAGTGCCCACTTGTTCAAAAGGTCATACATAAACCAAAAAAATAAAATACCCCACTATTCATGGGAAAGTGCAAGGAATGTCAGCTTTGGTTTTGTATACAATGTCCATCAGTCAGACACCTGCCTTCCAGAAACTAGAATCCAGGTGGGGGTATTGCATTGCAGGATTACTCAGTTAGCCAGGTAACTGGTAAAAGGGGGTTCAATTACAGTAGAGAAGCAATGGTAAAATAAAAAAAAAAATCATTCCTTTCCTTTTATGGTCCAAAATTGTTTGTAGTTTCAGTACTTAGCTACACAAAAAATGGCAAAACAAGTAATTTATTTCCCTGAATCACTATACAAATATGAATGTAGTTGAACTACCAGCAAGCTACTGCAAAATGTAGTTAAACTACTAGTTCAATTACATGTAGTTCACTACTCCCCAGCACTGGTTTGTGTTGTATATCTCACATTCTTACTGGTGAGACAATGAAGTACTCCTTGTCTTTCGGACTTTCAGTATGCTCACCTGCAGTGCGGCATGGCATTGAATACTGAACTCTACGGGTCTGATTTACTCAAACCGTTAGAACACGCAAAACATATTAGCACACCCGAAATCAATAACATGACTAACGTTCATGGTCATGGCGTTTGCTTTGCACCAGTCATTGGTCGTGCTATTAGTGTTGCCTGGTGCTAACAGGTTTTGCATGTGCTGAAGGTCTTAGTAAATCAGGCCCCTAGAATAAAGTACTTTTCAGTTTATTAACGACGCATTATTTTAAATATCCACGAGGAGCGTGTTTATTTGGTTTTTTACTACGTTAAGCTGGAAGGGTATGCTAGAGTTTAAGTATTAGCTGGGTAGTCCCATATTTCAGCCTAAAATGAGTGGTCCCATATAAGATGCCCTTTGACTGAAATATTTTTTAATTCTTAAATTTGACTACTCTCTGATTACAGTGCCATGCACTGAAAAACAAAGCACATTACAGGGTTGGCCCAGCCCTCGTTCCTGGAGATCTATCGTCCTGTAGGTTTACACTCCAATCCTAACAAAGCGCATATCTCATTCAACAGAGAGAGATCTTGAGTTGGGCTAATTGCGTTACATCATAGCTGTTTACTATTTTGGGGATTTTAGAATGGATAGTTCCGGTCCTGGATGCTGATTGGTCAATATAGTGTTCCAGTGTGACGATATAGCAACAGCCTAAGACATGACACACCTGTTCACCTTACTGTGTATAATTCCACTGCAGACCTTTAACAAGAGAATGGACCATTGGCAGTTGCTAACATTATTGGCACAACTACTTTTACGTTATGCAAAACGAAGTTGGCTAGTTGGGCTGTTTCTAATTTTTAATAATTTTATAGCAGCAGTCTAGTTAGAGTGAATGACTAGTTAGAAAGGTGTTGGCTACGTGTCAAGTTTGCATAACCATGCATGTGAGTGTGTAATGTAACCTACTGTAAAATTTAGAAGTGACGTTAGTTTGTTAAAATGCGTAAGCAAGCATTGTAGCTAACTCGCTAATGTTATTTAATATTATCTTGGTTATCTTTCCTCTGCTTAAATCATCACACAAAAGGTAGCCTAACGTTATAGACTAGGCTCCATGTCCAAGGAATGATCGAACACATGTTAAAATACTTCCAGTAAGATTACGTAAACTAGCTAACGTTATGTGGAAAGCAGTCCATACATCTAACAGCTGCTCTAATTGAACTGTATTGCTTGGCTGAGGAATTTATTCTGTTCTTTCTTTATTAACATACGATTGCATGTGTTGAATGTTGGTGTCTTTTATATTCTGCTGTAACGTTCATGATATTACCGCCATTCTATAAAAGCAGTGCCGTATAGTGAATACAGTCACGGCTTCGCGTCGTGCCCAATAACACCCTTTAGCCGTGACTGTATTCATAATATAGCGCGGCCTCTTGTGCCTTATTGCTTAGTTATAACATAATTGTATTGTATTGATATTGACCAATGAGCGTTCAGGACCGGAACCATCCATTTTTATAAATTAAGAATAAAAACACGGTTCTGTCAATGTCATCGATAGTTGCCATGTATGACATTAGTAAGCCCCTGGGCAAGTGGTGGGTGGTGGGTAACGGTCAAGTGGTGGTAATGGTTTAAATTTTTTGTCAGTTGGCCAGAGTAACATTTCGTATGTTCTCTCTGGTATTATAAGCAGAAACCAAAACGGACGGAAAAGTGACGGTGCTGTGACCCACACCCCTCCTCTCTGTCTGCAGGTAACTCCGTTCTGAACGCTGTGGGTTTGCTGTACCTGGCTGGAGCTGCTACCTCGCTGCTTTCCCTGCCCGAGGCTGGGCCTCAGGTGGACGTGTCGCATCGGGAGTTCAAAGGTCGCGCTTTGCTGTCTGTTCTCGAGGACGACAGCGCCCTGGGACAGGTGAATGCCTGCAGCTTTATTTCAGTTTTGGATTGAACTGTAAGAAAATGGCCTGAAAAAACTGTGACAATTGTTTTTTTTTTTTAATTGTTCTTCTGTGTCCTTCTGTTTGTTCACAGACTTTCACGACCAAGGAAATTATCGGTTTCACGATCGGATCCTTGTCGTCGCTGCTCTACCTGTCCTCCAGACTGCCGCAGATTTACACTAACGTGAGTCGTGATTGGAACAGTGCGGGGGGGGGGGGGGGGGGCAGGTGGGGGGGGGTAGGGAGGTTGGGGAAGCTGGAGAACGTGTGCATGGGGGGGGGGGTGACTGCTGTAGATGGACCTCAGTCAGGAAGGGCAACGCTTACTGCCATTTTGACTTTGTTACAGTGCCTGCTGCCATTTGGCATTTGGCCCAAGCTTTTAGCCAACGTCCATTTCAAAGGTGCATTTCGTCTGAAACGTGTAGCAAAAGCCACTGGAGCTAAAGTGACGCTGACCGAAGATACAGTCGTGGAAGTGTCACCGTCCGTGCGCTTCCTTCAAGATTCCTTCTCTCCCTTGTTTGCAGTATAACAGGAAGTCGACGGAGGGCGTGTCCTACTTCCTGTTTGCCCTGGTGATCCTGGGCAACACTTTGTACGGTCTGAGCGTGCTCCTGAAGAACCCGGAGTACGGCCAGGCGGAGGGGAACTACGTGATCCACCACCTGCCCTGGCTCATAGGGAGCCTGGGCACCCTCACCCTGGACCTTGTGGTATCCTTCCCTTAACCTGGGTGTTCGAGTCCCGGAATGTCTGGCCTTGTCGCCACGGTGACCGTGGATCTGGTGTTTATGTTCTGTCTCCATTTCCCCCTAACCCCCTCCCCCCCCCCCCCCACACCCACACACACACAGTTTCCTTAACTGTCCCCACCTCCAGATCTCCATGCAGTTCCTGGTGTATCGCAAGCCACCCCAGGGGTACGGCAGGCCGGACGAGACCACCGCCCTGCTGGGGAACTGATGTACTGCGGCCCGGCGTGCTTTGGGACGGATCTGCGGATCGCTCGCTCGGACACGGGCACCTGGCGAAACGTGCACGCCAGGAACGAAAACAGTCGTGCACACGCACACACAAGTGTTGTCAGTATTCCACATTCCCATCTCTCCACAGAGAAATCATAATAACGGCTATTAGCTTCTTATTTCTTTTTTTAATGTCGTTTATTTATATTTTATTTTTCTTTTAATTTTTTGACCTTTGTTGGACAAAATTCAGTTTGATAAGCAATGCACCATTACAGACTTGGGAGAGAGATGTGTTTGTTTGTACCGTACAAAACTGTATTCTTAACCTCTTCTGTGTTTGAAAGGGAACTTATTCTGTTTGCGTAAAAGTCGTTCACTTTTATTTTTCGAATAACGAATGTGCACAATCAGATCGAACACTCTGTAATTATAATACTAGCTGCAGCACGGACAGACGGTTGTTTGAGGCAAATGTGAGATCTCTGGCCATTCTGGTAGTGTCATGTTTTTTTTTTCTCTAATTGACAGAAATTTCTCTAGTGCCTCTATATGGGGGCGTTTTTTTTTTAGTCAAACCATTGCCTTGGGTTCTTGAGCTGAGGGGTGGGACTACACATAACTGACTGTATTGGTGCCAGAGTGTATTGTTGCCGTAACTTTCATTGTTGTAATAATGATTGTTACTGTATGTATCAGTATGTGGAATTTTTAGACATATTTTAAAGTTTACATTCAGTGGCCTTGGTTGTCATTTTTGTACAATTTTTGTTCTTGAGAAAATGATTTTCCTTTGTGGATTTCCCCTTTCGTTTTTTCCGATTTAGACATCCTTTTGTTGAATTTTTTCTTTTTATTTGGGTTGAATAACTTTTTTTTTTTTGGGGGGGGGGGGGGGGAGTTTTGAACTTCTGGGCTAGTCTGTACTTGTGCTCTAATCATGATGTTTCAGTGTTGTTCAAAGTTCAATATGTGCCATGTTGCCCACTAAAAAAAATGTTTCTGGATCAAACTGCAGTGTCTTTTTTTTTTTTTAACGGTACAGCTCAAAATTTACCGCTCAGCAGCTCTCACAATAATTAACTTTTTTCTTTTATTTTTTTTTTTTCCCCCTTTGTCGCAGTGCGGGGATAAGTTTCCCTCTGTAGGGAATCGCTCATTCATTAGTGTTAATTCGCGAAGCGCTAGGACGCTAAGCTGCTCCCTTTCCTGATCCTGCTGCGTTTCACCTTCCGATGCTTAATCTCTCTCTGCCCTGTGTCTCCACTCTGGCGCTGCTCTCTCTCCCCTGGCCTGAATCTCGTCCTTTGACTCCCTCCCAGGCCTAAATCTCCTCCTCCTCCTCCTCCTCCTCCTCCTCCTCCTCTTCCGTGGCTCCGTTCCCACACCTCACCCCTGATCCCGTTCCCCCCCACTCTGCCCCGGGGGGGGGGGGGGGGGGGGGGAGTGGCGGACGCCACATTCGGCGTTCCTGGAAAAGCGTCGCCGATGTAGTTTTTCTTCATTAGCGGGGTGATTGCTTCTCAGCAGCCAGAGCGGGAGAGACCAGAGACCGCAGCCGAGATCTGACCCTGGGAATGTCCCCCCCCCCCCCCCCCCCCCGCCCTTGAGTGACAGGAGCGAGAGCCCACCCAGGGAGATCGGGAGAGAGAGAGAGTAGGAGGGAGGGAGAGAGGGAGGGAGGGAGAGAAGGCCGGAGTGAGCCTCTCACATGGAGGTCAGTGGAGAGCTGATGTGAGTTGGGGGGTGGGGGTTGGGGTGAGGTGGGGGGGGTGGGGGTTGGGGGTTGGGGGGGGGGGGCGGGGGCTGTGTTTCCGGAGCGACAGCGGGGAGGGTAGGACACCGCCGTCGCGGTTGTGAAACACGCGGCAGTGTTCCTGGCAAGTCGCAGGTCATGTGCCGGGGTGTGTGGGGGGGGGGTCTTTGCAGGAAGAAGCAGTGATAGTGAGCTGTCATCCATCACGGGGGGGGTGGGGGGGAGGACTGGGGGGGGGGGGGGGGCTGTTTATAAACACGCGGCCGATGGGAATGTCTTAATGAGCCCTCTCTCTCGCTCTATCTGTGTTTCTCTGTCACTCTCCCTTTCCATCCATCCATCCTCGTTCTTCCTCCAATCCCTGCTTTCTCTCCTCTTTCATCCCCCCCCCCCCCCCCCCCCCCCCCCCCTCTCTCTGCCCACCGCATTAATCGCGTCCCTATCACTGAGGATTAAAGCGTCAGACAAACTAATGAGGTTCCAGCGGAGACTTCGGGATCGTCTTCGTCGTGACAGGGCGCTGTCTCTGAAAACACTTCCCAGCTTCCCTGGTCAGCGGGACGCGTGCGAACGACGACGGCCCCGTTTCGCAACGCTGGCCCACGCCAGCGCTTCGCGTAAGCGCGAAGGCGAAAGGCGCTATATTGACTGATCGTGTTTTTTGCGAGACGGCGAGAGCTCGCAGCCGGGGTTTTGAGGGAGACCAGAGCAGGGTCTCGTGCCGGTCGATTCCAGGAAGCACAGCCCACACCCCCCCCCCCCCGCCCCCCGCTCCCCCCCCCCCCCCCCCCCCCCCCCCCCCTGCTGTCGAGGGTCAGAGGTCGCGCGGGAAAGGTCCCGTCGCATTACTCTGGGAACGCGAGGAGCAACGCGCAGCGTGTCGCGTCCAACTGTGTTTTGACACTCGAGCGAAAACAAAAAGCGGAGTGGGAAACGTGCTCGCCCCGTCCCGTTGCGCCCGGCTCCCTCCTCTCCCGGGGACGCGGGAGGAATCTATCGTGCTTGCCCGTCCCCATCGGGATGTCCCGTGTCTTTCTGACTTGTTTTCTGGGCTAACTGGTGCTCTGATTCCCATTAACGTCAGTGCAGATTAAGAGTGTTGGCCCCACCCTGCCCCATTAGCATACGCTATTTTAGTGTGTGCAGAATGTTGTTCTTTTGTGTGTCTTGTGTCCAAATGAAAGTACTGCTTGTACTATGTGTGTGTGTGTGTGTATGTGTGTGTGTGTGTGTGTGTGTGTGTGTGTGTGAGAGAGAGAGGGAGCTGTTTACACTCTGCATTTGTGAGTGTCTTGTGTGTGTGTGTGTTTGTGTGTGTGAGCTGTTTATACTGTGCATTTGTGTGACAGAGCGTTGTGTTGTGTGTGCGTGTGTGTGTGTGTGTGCGCATATGCGTGCGTGTGTGTGTGTATGTGTGTGTGTGTGTGTGCATGCCTGTGTTTGGAGAGTGTAGGGTGTCAGAAGCTGGGTTACAGTCAACTTCAGGGATTGGGAGCAGAGGCTCGTGGGCGGGGGGGGGGCGGGGGGGGTGGGGGGGGGTGGGGGGGTTGTGGGAGAGGGGGGAGCGGACGGGACACAACTTTTGAGAGAAAATCAAGAGATCATTGAAAAAGAGGACACTCCGGACAGCAGACCACGGTGAGTACACACACACACACGTCTCTTTTTGCATTTCACGTGACCGAGGGTATGAATAGCTTTTATTTTAATCCACACCCGGAGTCAGTCAGAGTTCTGTTCCAGAGGGAAGTCAGAGAGTCAAATGCAGTTTGCTCTGTGCCACGGTCGGTCCGGCTGGAATCGCTCTCCCAATCTTAACCGGGCTTTGGAGCAGAACCTCGGGAACCGAGTGGGGGAGCAGAACCAGAGCCGGTGTTCTGTTGTCACTGCCTTCAGGGTACGCTGCCGGACTCGCCGGCTCTCCTGAGCGGTCCTGTGGATGGGGGGGGGGGGGGGGGGGGGTCTTCAAACCCCTTCGCTGAAACCGTCCACTTGGAAAGGAGAGACCCCCTGCTCTGCACCGTGTTAAACCCTCTCTTACGGTTTGCCAAAAAAAAAAAAAAAAAGAAAGGTCGCCACGTTCCCCTTTTCAAAAAGCGAGAGTTGACGTCGTTGAGCTGAAACCAAACGTAGGACAGGATTAAATGTCTGGGGCGGCGTTGGTTTGTTTCGGAACGTTTTGGTGACGGTTTGGCGAGGCGAGCGGTGGGGTCGAGGCATGTGAAGGCGGTGGAATATCTGCCGGGCCATGATAAAGCGCAGCTTTATGAACGACTATGAAATTTCTGTCTTGCTGCTGTATTTCAGCCAGTCTGGTTTTTGCAGGTCGATGGGTTATAATTATGCTCTTTTTTGGTTGTCAATGTTTATACCTTTTTTTTTTCCTCTATTATATTGTAAAAATTTTGTTGTGAGCTCCTTTAAAATGTATGAGGTTAACCACTATAAGTAAGTTTGGTTGCACAGTGTTTTATGTTATTTGAACAATCAAGGGCCAATAAGTGAAGCTGGCAGGATCTGAAAAAGGATTTTGAAAAATCACTGAAACAGGAACCACTTGCCCAAGGTTGGGGCAAAAATGAGGGGATTTTTTTTCAATTGGATAATTATTAACACTTACGTTTTTTTTTTTTTTTTGTCAGTGGAGCCTGGCAATACAAAGAGTGACAGTCTTTCCTGGTAGTTTCCAGGGAGGACGTGGGTGTCACGGAACCAACATTTTAATGAGATCGGGGTGTGGGATGAAAGTTTGAATGCAGATTGCATTTCCTCTTTGGTAAATGGCAATAAAATAGTGTAGATTTCACTGCAGTGTTACCAGCCCTCTGTGGGTGTCAGTGAGTGTGCTACCAGAACATTCTTCAATGATGGCCTGATGCTTTCTATTAATTAAGCAGCAGCCCCCATCCTCTCTTGGCTCTGGACTTTAACCCAGCTCCCCCCCCCCTTTTTTTTTTTAGCAAGGTCGCTAATCTGAGAGCCTGTTTCCTGTTTGAATCAGTAAACACTGCGCTATCTGAGCCAGGCTGCTGGCAAATGCAGTGTAAACCGTTGAAAGCGAAATCTGGATCGAAGGAGACGGGGCGGCAAGAGTGTGTGTGTGCGTGTGTGTGTGTGTGTGTGTGTGTGACAGAGACTTACGGAATGCCTGCTGTCACCCAGCAGTAAGGTGTGGGCCCAGGTACGGTACGGTCTGAGAATGTTGAGAGTGGGGGCGGGGGGGGGCTTTTGCCCCCTCGATTGCAACCGCTGTTCCTGAAAATCTCGGGAAGTGACCCTCGTCCCCAATCCGCACGAGGGACAAAATGAGCCTCGTCACGTGACCAAGGGACACCTTCACACAGACGCTGAAGTGGGGCACATCACAATACACATCAGGGGGGAGAAAAAAAACCGACCAATTAACGCCAAGGCGCTCTCCCACGTCCTCTTCGTGTTTTTTTGGACTTAAAGCCCAGTACTCAGATGCTCACAGAGGTACAGCACGGACTCGTTTTATTTTTTTGGTGATTTATGGTTTTGCGAAGATCCAGGGCTTGTTTTCTCTAAAGTGTGCGGACGTGGCCAGCACTCGGTGACACATTGCTCAAGACAGAAAAACAACAACAACACAAACCTCGGCTCTCCAGCGGCTCGAGAAAACACCAGCGCCGCAATTCTGCTATTTTTGCGCTGAAACTACAAATCAAGAGGCATTCTGGTATGTGTGTGCAGTGTGTCAGGTCACCGAAATGACAGGAAATGCTGTTTTTTATCAACGCTGTATGCAGTGTCAATGGTAATTTAACCTTATGGTGTGAAGCCCAGTTTATGTGTCTGTACGTAACTAACGATGCCAAGTTCCGTAAAAAAAAAAACTGAATTGGAAACTGACAAGTTTTTATCAACTGTAAAAAATACCAAAAATTGAGAAATATCATAAAGATCATTGGTCAGAAGAGTTTTTTTTTTTTTAAGTGCAAGTACACCCTGTTATTCTTCCCCTTCTCTCATGTTTGGACCTGAGCAACTATTTCCTTGCATCATTAGTCATAGGTATAAACATGAGCAGGGTAAAATACAGAGAAATCCTGCTTTAAAATAGTGTAATGCTATTTCTGTGGAATTTAACCGCCACTAAGTTGAATAATGTGATTTTTACAGACACAGCTTAATCTTAGTCCTGGACTAAATAGAGTTTTGTATGGAAAACCTCCATTCCACATCAATTTTAGTCTGATTTTAGTCAGTGTTATAAGGTTAGAAACATTTCTATGAACACAACTGCAATATGTTCAATATTGAACTCATGTCCGGTAAGGAATAAATGCTAATCTGGGTATGTGCATGCACCCAAATGTCATGAATGTCACAGGTTTACTGGTTTGCTGAACTGTGGGCTGTGTAGCCTTCCAGCGCAATTAAAATGGTGTTGACTCGCGACTGTGCTGGCCCTATGGGTCGCCTGAGGTAGCCGAATGATATGAAGTGTCAGCCCTGGTCATCACACATGATAGTGGTTTAGGGGGACACTGAGAAGGGCCTTTTGAAGAGGCACAGATAAAGCCACTCAGACCCTCACCAGGATAAACTCTTCAAAGGCAGCCCTTTTTCCGTCGGTGCGGTGTCGTAAGAAACGTGATGTCAGAGGTGAGAGGAGGGGGCGGGGCTTGTGTCCCGGCATGGTTCGCTATTCAGCCTCTCAGTCCACTCGGGTCAGCAAAGCGGGGGGGGGGGGTTGGGGGTTGGGGGGGGCAAGCCTCCCGAAATCCTAAATCTGCCCCCACGTCAAACATTAACTGCGGGACAAACACGGCGACTGCAAACAAGAGTCAAAGTAAACAGAGCCCTGGAGCTCCAGAGATGAGACCCAGGGGAAAACAACAGACACACAAGGACAGAGAGAGACGAGGAGGAAGAAGGAGACAGGACAGACGGGAAAACAGCAGACACAAGGACAGAGACAGACGAGGAGGACGGAGACAGGACAGACAGGGAAAACAACCGACACACAAGGACAGAGAAACAAGGAGACAGGACAGACGAGGAGGAAGGAAGAGAGAACGAGGAGGACGGAGACAGGACAGACAGGGAAAAAAAAACGACACACAAGGACAGAGACAGACGAGGAGGAAGGAGACAGGACAGACAGGGAAAACAACCGACACACAAGGACAGAGAAACGTGGAGGAAGGAGACAGGACAGACAGGGTGCAGAGAAACGTGGAGGAAGGAGACAGGACAGACAGGGAGCTCACGGAACAGAAATGAGCAAAAAGAGGTGATGGAAAGCACTAAGCAGAGGTGGAAAATCCAGCTTCAGAAAGTAAGGAGTCCGCCCCCGGTGTTTTGTTCCAACCAGTCCCATTGGCGCAATTAGCACAATTCAATTCTTCAGCCAGGAGGTGGAACTAATGTGTGAAATCGGCCCTGGCCGAGGTCACAGGAGGAGGGAACACAGGGGCAGGACTCGTTTTACTTTCTGACCCCTACGCTTTCCACCTCTGAGGGCCAGTGAGAACCACATAGACATAAAAAAAGGGAACTGAGAGAGCGAGATTCCTATGGGCGTTCAGTGTGTCCGTTGGGAGAGATATTCTGGTAAGAGATGCTGTGCTGGGCTGAGATTCAGCTTGGCGTCTGCTCTCCCGCACAAGACAAGGTGTGTGACGTCCGTCCCGAGGCCTGCTGACATCCCAGCTGCACTACAGAGGACGGGACTCCCACACCTGGGGGTGACCTTCGGGGAGGGGGGGGGGGGGGGGGGGGGGCTTCTTCTCCTTTTTGGCAGAAGGCCTCCTCTCTGAACTCCCAGCCAGACCAGCTGCTTTGGACAGGGAGAGGGCAGAAGGCCTCCTCTCGTTCTCACACGGTCGGGCTTTCTCTCTCTCTCTCTCTCTCTCTCTCTCTCACACACACACACACACACGCTGTTCCTGGAGTTTCCCACAGACCCGGGACAGGCTGAGCACCGGACACTACGGTCCCTGCGGTGCGATGCGTCCAGCGCTGACCCCCGTGACCTAGCGCCCCTTCAAACTAGCGTGTTTAAGGATGGACCAGAAAAGACAAAAATTGCAGCCTTCTGAGGCTCAGGTCCAAGTTGGAGCGCAGGACTGGGATGTAAGGCCAAGCACGACCAATCATTTCCTGTGTCTTTGCAGGCCCCGCCCAGCGCCCAGCGAGTGTGGACCAATCAGGTTGCTGAGATGAGAGAGTGGACAGAGCCCGAGATGAGCATGGCGACCAATGGCTACCTGCCAGTGGCCGATGGGTATGGCATGGCTGAGCCGCTGCAGTATTATGGTGAGAAGATGGTGGCGTTATTATGGTTATACTTTTAGATGCCTCACGCTCACACCATGTGTTCTAATATGAGGGTGTTAAAACATGGGAAAAGCACTCCTTTCCCCTGAAACCTCAGTTCCAGTTCCCGTACGAACGAGTTCCTCACAGCTACAAAACCCTTTTCTGTTTCTGCTCGTCGGGTTTTCCTTGCCGCGAAACCAAACTTCTGCTTGCCGCCTTACGTGCGAAACCGTAGACTCTCGCCCTTCGTTAGAAACGACCCGAGCCGCATCGTTAGATGGGGAAGTTGTTTTATGCTGACGACGTGTCCACAAGCCCGCCCCCCCCCCCCCCCCCCCCCCCCCCCCACGGAGTTATCGCACTGGCTGTGGTGCTGGCTGGGCTAATTGGCCATGTTGGGAGGCTGGCTGTTTTGGGGGGGGGGGGGTTGGGGGGGGGGGTCGGGGGAGCAGGAGTGTTTAGACAGCGCTCCGGCGGTTTACAAACAGACGCTACCGCGGCCGCTTCACACGTCATGAGAACGGGAGGAGCCGAAACAGGACAGGAAACATCTGGGAGCGAGATGCATGAAACAAGGGGGGGGGGGGGGGACTGAGGAAGGTGGGGGGGGGGGGGGGGGGGGGTTTGAGGGGGGGGCTGGCGGTGGACAGGCGCACGTTGCGTGCGACGGCGAGCGATAGCGCCATGAAGGGATGGAGGAAAAGTAGGAGGATGGAGTTGGAGCGGGAGGGAGAGAGAGCGAGAGAGAGAGAGAGAGAGAGAGCGAGCGAACGACATGGAGAGATGCGTCCGCTGGAATGCGGGGAATGCGGAGATTCGAGAGCGGGAAAGCAGAGTTGCGATCGCTCTTCGGTCTCTCCTTACTCTGAGGGGGGGGGGGGGGGGGTTGTGGGGGGGGGGGGGGGGGGGGGGGGGTCTGCAGATCGCAGAGGAGCGGTTCGGCGTGTCCATCCAGAGGTGCCCTCGCTGCTTCAGAGCTGTGTCACAGTGCGCTCTGTGCTGAAGTGCGGGGGGGGGGGGGGGGGGGGGGGGGGGGGGGGGCGTTTGTGAATGGACAGAGAGAGCTCTGAGATTCCCTCTGCTCATCTCAGCCACCTTGGAGACGGTACAAAGAATTTTTACTCGCGGTGCACCAATGGGTGAGGTCATGGATTCGGCGCTGGCTTTTGCCAAACAGATGCGTCGGCTGGGTTCGGGGACAGAGGAGTCGGGGCTGTTTTCCCCGTTTGCTTTACGGTTAATGTTTGAGCCGGAGGGGCGCAACGGGGTCGGGGCCAATCCGTCGGTTGCCGCGGGGGACCCCGGCGTACACGGAGCGGCGACGCGGCGGTCTCCGGGGGCGACGGCGGCGAGCGGTGGGAAACCGCGGCCGGCGCTCTCTCCTCCGCACGTGCGCGCTCTTCAGACGAGCCGCCGCCGCGGCGGCGTCAAAAAAGAACACCCCCCCCCCCCCCCCCCCCCCCCCCCAGCACGTGTTCCCCCTGCGGAGACGGAAACCTGCGATTCCCATCACCCCCCCCCCCCCCCCCCCGTCCCACAGCATTCCGAGAACGCGTCCAAGCGACGCTCACACAAGTAAACAAATAAAATAAATTAATAAATAGATCGACGTCCATAACAAATCGTGCGCCGAAACGACGTGTAATAATGAAAGTTGAAACGCAGCCCTGTCTCCGCTCAGCTGCATCCTGTTCCCTCAGTCCAGAGGTCTTGCTCGGAATTGCTTTTTTCTTTCTTTTTTTTTTGTTATTACGTCCCAGGGGCTTCATAAAAATAAAAAATATAAACCGTTAAAAATGTGTGAGTCGGAGGGTTTAGATGGTTTAGACGAGGATCGCGTACGTGGACGGCTGTCTTACGTGAGCGCTTCGTCTCTTCTCCCCGGCTGTTGCCATGCAGGATCAGAGAGCGTCCTCCTCTGCAAAGCTGCAGTCAGAGTTAGCATTAGCTTAGCCGTGAGCTCCCGCTCTGTCCAGTGCAAAGCAGTCCTGAAGAGAAAGTCTGTTCTGAGCATGGGGTACTGTAGGAAGACAACAGTTCAAAGTCCAAAACCTGAAGTTCCCCCAGGGAAAAATAAAGTTATTCTATTCTATTCTATTCTATTCTATTCTATTCTATTCTATTCTATGCTATTCTGTTCTGTTCTGCTCTTTTCTGCTCTGTTCTGTTCTGTTCTGTTCTATTCTATTCTATTCTATTCTGTTCTGTTCTGCTCTTTTCTGTTCTGTTCTGTTCTATTCTATTCTATTCTATTCTGTTCTGTTCTGTGTATTGTATTCTATTATATTCTATTCTGTGCTATAAAGGGTGCTATAAGTCAATTCTATAAATAAATCATGGATTGATTTATATCTAGGAAAACAATGTAAAATTCCAGTTTGGAGTTTGTTGCAACACTGGTTCCCTGAACCCTGAGCTCTGACCCGGCGACGTTAGCGAAATGGCGACACTGCGCGGCGAACTCTCTGACCGGCCCCGCGCGCCCCCCCCCCCCGCGGGCGGGCCCCCCCTCCCTTTCCCCTGCGCAGACGTGCTGCCGGACCCGCTGGGCTACCCTTTCCAGGACGCCGAGATGCAGGGGCTGCCGTACGGGCAGCAGCAGTACAGCCCCGTGGGCATGCAGTTCCCCATGCCCTCGCCCCAGCCCTGCTACCCACCCTACGCCTACGGGTCCCCCTGCCCCGAGCTGCCCTGCGACCCGGGGCTGGAGGGGCCCGGGGACGGGCGGGGGGGCTTCGGGGGGCTGCCCTTGCTCGAAACGGGCGCGGCTGGGGCCCGGGGGCCGGGTGAGGGGGCAGGACGAGCTGTGCGTGGTGTGTGGGGACAAGGCCTCGGGGTACCACTACAACGCGCTCACCTGCGAGGGCTGCAAAGGTGCGTTACACTCGTCATCATCATCATCATCATCAGCATCATCATAGTCATCATCATCATTAACATCATAATTATAATCATCATAATAATCATCATAATCGTAAACTTAATCATCATCATAATTGGAATAATCATCGTCATTATCATAATAATGTTTTTTGTCCTAATATTGCAGCTTTTTCTTCTGCCTAGTTGGCTTGGCAGAGGTTAGGTCAGAATAGTGTTCACTGTGTGAACGGAACTGTGTTCTTGGCTAGAAATAGCTGTACAAAACAAGTATTGTATCCTACTGAACCTGTGTTTAGTAGTTGTCTATGACCATGAAATACATTTTTGTACGTCGCTTTGGATAAAAGCGTCTGCCAAATAAATGTAATGTAATGTAATGTAATCACCATCATCATCATCACAATCAGAATCATCATCCTAGTCATAATAATAACCATCATCATCACAACAATCATCGTCATCATCATAATAATCATCACAATAGGAATCCTCATCATCATCATCATCACCATCATCTTCATCCTCGTTGCTCCCCTAACGCCCCCCGCCCCCCCTCCCCCCCCCCCCCCCCCCCCCCCCCCCCCCCCCCCCCCCCCGCAGGGTTCTTCCGGCGCAGCGTGACGAAGAAGGCGGTGTACCGCTGCAAGAGCGGCGGCTGCTGCGAGATGGACATGTACATGCGCAGGAAGTGCCAGGACTGCCGGCTGAGGAAGTGCCGCGCCGTCGGCATGCTGGCCGAGTGTGAGCGTCGCCTGAAAATGACCGTTTAAAAAAAAGAAAAAAAAAAAAAAATAAAACCACAGTTGAACCGCACTGTTCCTGATTGGGGGGGATCTCAAACTGGAAATCCTGCTGGGCTGCTGTGTCAGCTGTTTTTTTTTAAATGTGTTTTTTTGCACTGAAGTGCTTAGTTTAAATCATTGAGTGAGTCCTGTGCACATTGTTACCTAGGGCCTAAATTGGCTGCCGACTGAGAGGAAATCAGTAAAAACCTGCAGAGATTGCGGCCCTTCGGGACTGAAGTTTCAGAGCCCTGATCTGGATGTAGAACGGCCCCTGATAGACCATACAGCACTATCACCTCACAGCACAGCAAGGGTTCTGGGTTTGAATCCCCTTTTTTGTATGGAGTTTGCATGTTTGCACGTGGGTTTCCTGTGGGTACTCCGGTCTCCTCCCGCAATCCAATGACAAAGCAGGTTAGGCTACTGGGAGGAGGCGGGGGGTGGGTGGCATTCACGGGGCATTGCTGTAAAAGAGCATGCATGCCCACCAGCCAACCTACCCTGTATAAATAAAGGTAAATGAATTAATAAATACCCCTCTGCCCCCCCCCCCCCCCCCCGCAGGCCTGCTGACGGAGGTGCAGTGCCAGTCCAAGAGGCTGAGGAAGAGCGCCAAGCACAGGGGCCAGCCTGCGGGCTCAGTGAAGCCCGAGGAGGAGGAGGGCATGGAGAGCAGGAGCGTCTCCTCCACCAGCAGGATGCCAGGCCAGGTACCCTCACCTGTTCCACTCCGGGCGGGCATCGTGTTGTGTGTGTGTGTGTGTGTGTGCTGGCAGCGTGCTCACGTCAGT
This sequence comes from Anguilla japonica, assembly GCA_025169545.1. Lineage (NCBI taxonomy): Eukaryota > Metazoa > Chordata > Actinopteri > Anguilliformes > Anguillidae > Anguilla > Anguilla japonica. The sequence goes on along the minus strand of CM045893.1, from coordinate 5,792,075 downwards.
ACTGCGTGTGTGTGTCTGTGGGTGTGCAGGCTGGCGTCTGGAGGCCTATGTCTGTTCCCTGTGTTGCACATTGTCTGAACTCGCTATGCCAAAACAATGGCAGACCGTAACACAAACCAATTACAAAACGTAAAATGTAATGGGAACCAGCCACATATTCAACACTGTGTACTCTGTCACTTTGTGGTCTGCTTTCAAATATCACTTCTCAGAATTGCACTCACAGGAGTCAGCTGGTCTTCTTCAGATTTGCATGTAAATCCACCTGTATGTACATATAAAAAACTAATTAGAGATTGTTTTTGTGAGGGTTGTGTCACCAGTGAGTGCTGTCACGGTAACCTGCTACGAGACCATTCGCTTTACTCTGCTTCACTAGCAAACTAGCCGAGCTACACCCGCTACATAAAAGTGTGCAAGTCCGTCGTATGAGGGTGTCTTTGTGTCCAGGTGTGCTCGTATCTGTACAACATGTCTGTATGTGCGCAGGTGCCTGCAGGCTTATCGGCAGAAGAGCAGCAGGTGCTGGACAGGATCGTCGAGGCCCATCGTCGCTACAGAACCCAGGACTCCTCACATTGCAGGGTAGGCCACAGGTGGATGTCCAATGACAAGCAGTATCTGCACAGTGTCCAAGTGCCCTGGAACTATGAGAGGTATCAAGGTGCAGTCTGGGTAATGTAGTCAACTTCATATGACATGTCAGTGGGTGGGCTGAATAGAATTAATTGTTATGGACTACCATAATCAAAGAATCTCACGGGTGCACAAATGTATCCAGAACTTATGAGATGTAGCAGGACGCTAGAAAAAGTGCCAGTCAGGGGCGAACTGCCTGGGGCCCCAAACATGGGGGGGGGGGGGGGGGCAGGGCCGAGGGCTGAGTTTTAGAAATCTTTGAGTAACAATGATGACAGTGGAAGTGGGTCAGAAGGGCCCCATGAAATTTTCTGCCTGGGCCCCCCCCCCGTTTCCGCCAGTCTCTAGAAACGCCTCTGGTGCCAGTACGCATACGAGCAATCCACAGAGGTCCCCAGTATGGCGTGGAGGTGCAATCCAGCGCACTTCTAGCACTGATGTGAAGCACAACCAAAATAAGTTGAGCGAAAGGGCTGCTGTATGCATTTACATTTCAGGCATTTAGCAGACACTCTTATCTAGAGCGACTTACACACATTTTTTACGTATTAACCGTTTATATGGCTGTATACGCACTGAAGCTACTCAGGTTAAGTGCCTTGCTCAATGATGAAATGGCAGTGTCTCACCTGGGAATTGAACCTGCAACCTTTCGGTTAAGAGCCGAGTTCCCTGACCCTTACGCTACACTGCTGCCGCCCCCTCTGTGGGTCCCCAGATGCAGGAGTGGCCGGGCCTGGGGGTCGGGATGGAGGCGCTGACGGACATGGCCTCACCTCACTGCCAGACGCTGCACAGGTTCTCCAGGACTGTGCCAGGTGAGCTCCCTTTCGGCACGGGACACCCCCCACCCTCCCTCCCTCCCCCCCGCCAACAAGGGGGCGGTTGTTCCACAGGTACACCTCGCCCCTTTCCTGGTGTGCGGTGTGCTGCAGGGCCACAAACTGGGAGGGGGGGATGGGGGGGGGCAACCGGGACAGTTTGACCTAGGCCAAGGTGTAACCGTTTTTAATTTGTTAAAAAATATATGGGGGGGGGGGGTCCCTCCAAATACATTTTGTCCCGGGCCTGAGAATCCAAAGCTGTGGCCCTGATGGTGTGTGTGTCGTCCTTCAGGGTTCGATCTCCTGGACTGTGCCGATCAGCGATCGCTTCTCTCCAGCTCGTCTGTGGAAGTCATGTTCCTCCTCTCGGCACAGCACTTTGCTCAGGGACGCCTGGAGGCCAATCCAGGTACTGCGTGCAGAGCAGGAAGGCCTGCTTTAAGGCTACTTTTATGTTAAGTCTTCCCTTTTGAAAGGTTCTCACCCTTGTACTCTTTTCTTCAGCAGTATATTTTCCTATATATTGGAGTATATATTTGACACAGCAGTGTGTTTAAAGCAGTTTGTGTACCTGCATTAGAGAGCCTATCAGTGATCACTGTCTTCTGCAGCACTGTATTCCCTGAGTATGGAGCCCCCTCCTCTTCACTGGATGAAGAGCCTAGACTCGAAGGACTGTGATGTGAAGATCATGACAAATTCAGGTACGCTATTCAGCAATTTGTAATCACCACACGTGGGAGGAGTCTAAATTTGAAATCTCAAATTCAGAGGGTACATGAAACTGATTAAACTGTCTTTGTAGCTGTAAAATTCCGATTGATTACATTTCAGGTTTCGGTCACCATCTTACTGTTGGGTATCCGCTTTTTTAATCTGTACAACTCCATCACATCAGTGATATTTGTTTTATTGCTGAATTTTGATTGCATTCGTCCATTCCGCTCAAATTGTGCAAAAATACATCAAGTTGGTGAACCGTGGGTAATTTTGAACATCTGTAGTTTGGCTTCTCGTGTCCTTTCTGTTTCATTTTGGCCAAATGCACTGCACAGCCCTCAACTGATGACATCATTTCACGTACAGCCTTGGCCTGGTGCATTCATCAAAAGGGCAAAAAAGAAAGTAATTCTAGCTGACCGAAACTGAGTTCTGTAAACACAGCGCTCTCTCTCGTTCTCTCACTCTCTTGTTCTCTCTCTCTCTCTTGCCCTTTCGCCCTCTCTCTCTCTCTCCCTCTCTCTCTCGCTTGCTCACTCGCCCTCTCTCTCTTTCTCCCTCTCTCACTCACTCTCTCCCTCTCGTTCTCTCTCCCTCTCGCTTGCTCACTCGCTCTCTCTCTCTCTCCTTCTCCTGCTCACTTTCTCTCTTTCTCTCCCTCTCTCTCCCCCTCTCTCTCTCCCTCTCTCTCTCATACTCCTCTCTCTCTTACTCTCTCTCTCTCTGTAGGAGCGTCTGAAGATGTCTTGGGACCGGTGATGAACTTTTTCCACAGCATGGCGGTGCTTGGCGTGACAGAAGCAGAGTATGCTCTTCTCACCGCCACCGCGGTGCTGTGTTCAGGTAAACAGCGCCCCCCGATGGACGCACTGCACACAGCAACACACATCTGCTTCCAAAACGCTCTGATACTGTATCATCCCAATAATTACATTTAGACACCTCAATGAGCTCTCTCCCTCTCCCCACCTCATTGCTCTCTATCTCTTCACCTGCTGCTGCTGTGTTCAGGTAAACAGCGCCCCCCGATGGACGCATTGCACACAGCACACAGCAACACATCACTTCCAAAAGGCACTGATATGAACACAATAATTACATTTAGACACCTCAATGAGCTCTCTCCCTCTCTCCACCTCATTGCTCTCTATCTCTTCACCTGCTGCTGCTGTGTTCAGGTAAACAGCGCCCCCCAATGGACGCATTGCACACAGCAACACATCACTTCCAAAAGGCACTGATATGAACACAATAATTACATTTAGACACCTCAATGAGCCCTCTCCCTCTCTCCACCTCATTGCTCTCTATCTCTTCACCTGCTGCTGCTGTGTTCAGGTAAACAGCGCCCCCTGATGGACGCATTGCACACAGCAACACATCAGTTCCAAAAGGCTCTGATATGAACACAATAATTACATTTAAAACACCTCAACAACCTCTCTCTCTCTCTCTCTTCACCTGATTGCTCTCTACCTCTTCACCTGCCGCCCTCGCCGTCAGACGGAGCGCCTCTTCGCGACGCCGCGAGCGTGGAGAGCGCTCAGGAGCCAATCCTGGACCTGCTCTCCAGGGTCTGCGGCCTGCACTGCGGCCCCCGGGGGCCCCCCGCCGACCCCCAGCGCTTCGCCCGCCTGCTGGGGAGGCTCACCGAGCTGCGGACACTCCGACACAACTACCTGACCCTGCTGAGGCATCAGTCCTGGGGGGTTCAGGACCCACTGCTGAGGCGTCAGTCCTGGGGGGTTCAGGCCCACTGCTGAGGCGTCAGTCCTGGGGGGGTTCAGGCCCACTGAGGGAGGGGGGGAGGAGGGGACGGGTAGTGGCCCGGTGAGGAGAGGTGGAAAACACTGATTGGATTAAACGATACGTGGCTGAAGGACTGTCACCATGATCCTGTGAGAGCGACCTCTGTCCGGCTCCACTTTTCCCTCCCGCTGCCAGGATTTACTTCGATCCGAGGACAAGGCCCTTCGAGGCACTCGACTTCATTTTAGTGCTCTGCGCGTCCTGCGCCAAATTCTTATCAAATAAGAAGTGTTCACCTGTTGTTAAAATAATTGTGTAATGACTGATGTGGAAGACATTTCAAAAAAATATTTTCTATTCATTCAATAACTGATATTAAGCATTTAATAGTAAAAAAAAAAAAAAAGCCTATCATAAGAGAATCACTTTACCCCATTCATTTTTTTTCTATTGTCAGTCCTGTGGGTATTCTTAAATGATCAACAGTAAAAAAATGTTTTTCTTTCAAAGTGTATGGGTATTTTTTATTTATTAAGATAGAGAACTATTTCTCAAAGGACACGCTACCGAATTATATTTGATACAATACAAACCTCAAGATTACCAACAAAAGATCAGATTACAATTGTGATCATATCAGGTAGGGCATACCCGGGCTCAAATGATCAGTCATAATCGTATTTTTTCATAGGTCCAGCCTCATTGAAAGTAACAGGTATTAGGCCTGTGACACCAAGTTTAGTACTCTTTCCTCTGAAAGCACACAAGTCCCACAAAATATTAATATGATGCCATATGGCGACTTCTCATGGTCCTGTTAGGCCTTAATGCCAACAAGGTCTGTTTTCTAAATCATAGGAAGGTTTGTGTTTACTTCACCGATGCTACACATCATTATATTGAAATCAGTTACCGAGCACATGTGATATGCATACCATTACATTGCACATTACATACTGCACGACTGCATGCACATGACAAGCATTTCATATAAATATATCCTCTATAAATAAAAGTGTTTTTTTTTTTTTTTTTTTTTTACAAAGCATTGAAAAAATGACAATTGTTGAAATGACAAGGTGCCAGAAAAATAGCTTGGAAGTCAACAGGGGTGGTGGGCCTTACATATATTTAACAACAAAAACCATGAAGACACACTAACATGTCAAATGGTAGATCAGCATACCGCAAAGAGGAATGTAATTATCTACTGATGCCACAAAAACCAGTATAATTTCTGAAAAACTAGAACACAACTGTCTTTATTTTTGCCTGCTTGCTGACTTGCTAGTGGAATAGTTTACTAACTGACTAATATCCACTTACCTTGTCTGCGGCAGAGTAGGACCAGTTACAGTAACTGAACTTGCAACCACTTATCTGTGTGTGTATGTGTAGCTGCGCGCGCGTTTGTTTGTGTGCGTGGGTGGGTGGTGTGGAGAATGTAAAACGAAAGAATCTATGAACTGAGGACAACAAAACAGTACATTCAATCTCCTTCTGCATTGACACCACATGACACAGAAACGTGTGTGTTCATAGCAAATTAACTGGGCCAAAATGGCTGTGGGCCAGCCCCTACAGTAGCCTACTGCAGTCATTGATCAATGAATGCATTTGTTCGCACGAGCCTAACTGCAGCTGTCTCCAGTACACAGAACAATTCAAACGACTTCCCTTGAGCATATTTACAAGCGTCGAAAGCTCTCGTATGTCATTCATAGCAGTGAGTGTGTTTCTGAATGTACTCTGCAAATAAAATGGATTAATATTCCCTTTATAGGTCCTTGTATAAATCTCCAGTTATAGAATTCATTTTAATCTTGTCTTTGTGTGGCTCAATTAATCTGAAGATTTGTACCCGATTTTTTTTTCGTTGTGAGAGTGAAAGAAACCAGTCTGAGTAGTATACAGGGCGGATTTCGGCGGAAATCAACAGCTTTGTGTATAGGTTACAGTCAGTACAGCAGCGTTGTGGTTGGCGTGTTGTTGCACGTCTTATTATTTTTTTCCTTTTTTTCCCGCAGCGCACAACGTTCAGGTGCTGCGCGGTCAGAGAGCGCGCGAGTGGGAGTGTAGCTACGTCATCCGGTCAAGTGTGTTATTGGTTGTACAGTTTGGGAAAATCGGACCGTGCGTGGCTGGGGGGACACTGAACGGAGGAGAGGCCAGGGCTCGTAATCCTTCCGATCTTTTCGCGAGGAAAAAAAACGAACCGGGGGTTCAGAAAGCCAGCTAGGTGTTGCCCGAAGAACGAGTGGGACGTGACAAAGGCTGCCGCAGTTGTTGTTTTGAACTTTGCTTTTCAAAAAATTCGGTTTCCGTCCTCGGTCTACCTGATGGAGTCCCACAGAGAGACGTCGTTCCGCCGAGAAGAGATCAACAGTACCGTGTGGGAAGTGCCAAGGAAGTATATATGCCTGAAACAAATTGGGACGGGGGCGTACGGGTACCGTGTGGTAAGCAACGAACTAGTTAGCCATTTTTCTTTACCGGTGCCGTAGTACAAATTTCGCTAACTAGATCGATTAAAACCGAAGTGCTTAATCGTTATTTTGTATTGTGCTCTTCGTAGCCGCGCTGACAGTGACACTGTTTCAACAATGTTGCAGCTAACGTTAGTTAAATAAAGCAACAGTTCGGGCCTAGAGCATTTCTCTAAACCAGTTGTCTTACGTTTCAGTGATTATCATATTACGGCCCTACACTGTATGTATAGCGAAATGTCTGTCGGTCCACAAAATGTGGATGCGTGTCGCTTGGTGTGTGTGCAGTGATTTTTGGGTGTTTCTGGGTGCAGCCAAGGAAATGTAGCCTTCTGCACAGGCTTCAACTACCCACATATCGAAGTTGGAACAGGCGTGGGAGAAAGACAGATTTGATGTTATTCTGTCATCTGAAGTTGCCCAGTAGCTAGCCAGCAAAACTTCAAAATTTGCTGATGATTGACGGCTTACTTCAAGACTGCGTGGAGGTTACACGTGGATGTACAAAAAAAAACGTACAACTACAATTTAACTGTTAAACAGAGTTCAAAGACGCTAGCGATGATGAATAGTAATGTCAACATCATAACCGCCTCGCAGGTCATTTTAAACTTGTCGTGCAGCTTATTTTCACGTCTCTGAACTCAAGGCTTTCCCCTGTCTGGGCATGTGTGTGTAAATAGGTTCCCTAAATTGTCCAACGAATCTGGCTGAATAATGTGTATTGTAGACATTGCAGAAAACTACATGACGGCTCACGTGAAATATTTTGGCTGTACATTTCCGAATTTAAGCCATTTGTATGCCAATAAATGGCTTAATAAATCGGCCAGCACACATGACCGTGTCTTTATATTGTGGCCCACTCTGTATTGTTGTTGAAGGTTTGCGTGCAGTGGCGTGGAATGTGCGCAGATAAGAAGGTGAAGGGCAGGCACATATTTCGGGGAGAAACACCCTTGTCCCTCGGGAAGTGTACCACGCTTGGGGGTATGGTGCATGGTGTGCTTTTAACTAGAGGCGTTTCAGGTTGTCGTTCCAGCTGGTGTGCTGTTATTGGTCCCCCGGGTGTGCTGACAAACCTGAACTGTTATCGTAAACGGCTGTAAGATTTTATGTAAATGTTTGAGCTTTTTTTGTGTGAATGCTAATGAAGCGTGGCGAATGCGACTCTCGGGTTACTCGTAATATTGTTTTCTCGGGAAACGTGTAGAGGCACGATTACGCACATTAAATGCACCTGAATACAGAAATGTACGCAGGGATTAATGCTGCGTGGGGCGTGGATCGCCGCTCAAGGTCGTCCTCCATTCTCAGGGAAATAGTTTCCTGCTTTTTTCTGTGTCGGCCTTCCGCCCGTAAACAGAGCGGCATTCGGCTGTTTAGGTTAGTGGCGCAGTGTTCCTGACCCGTCCTTTAAAAGGAAAGGGAAGCCGGTCCTGAGAGTCTCTCTGTCTCTCTCTTTCTACCTCTCTCTCTCAGTCTCTCTTTCTCTTTCTATCTCTCTCTCTCTGTCTCTGTTTCTACCCTCCTCCCCTCTCTCTGCCTCTCTATCTCACTCCCTCTCTCTCTCTCTCTCTCTCTCTCTCTCTCTCTCTCTCTGCCTCTCTCTCTCTCTCTACCTCTCTTTCACTCTTAAAAACACCACTGCACGGTGGTTTGCAGTGCGGCTGTTGGACATTGTGATTTGCACTGAAGCCTCCCGAATCGCCTCTGTGGGTCTTGGCGGCCGTTTGGTGCGCATCAGCATTCCTGGAAAGGCGCACCGCCTGGCGCCCGCATCGCGTCGAGACTCGTCGTGTCCTCGCCTGAACGAAACGGCTGCTTTTGCCCCGTTATGTCATGTTGTTACCCTGTGAAATCTAATACCCCCCCCCCCCCCCGCCCCCTCGAGCCGCCGCCCCTGACCTCTCTCCCTGTTCCAGCTCGTCCATCAATGAGAAGACCAAGGAGAAGGTGGCCATTAAGAAGCTGCACCGGCCCTTCCAGTCGGAGATATTTGCCAAGAGGGCCTATCGGGAGCTGCGTCTGCTCAAGCACATGAAACACGAAAACGTCAGTGTGCGCCGCGCGTCGCTGTGCGGCCTGTCAGGCCCTGTCCTACTGTCTGTCTGTCTCACTGCCTGTCTGTCTCTCTTTTTGCCTGTCTCTCTGTCTGCCTCTCTGCCCTGTCTCTCCTTGCCTGTCTCAGTGCCTGTCTCTCTGCCTGCCTGTCTCAGTGCCTGTCTCTCTGCCTGTCTCACTGCCTGTCTCTCTGCCTGTCTCACTGCCTATCTCTCTACCCTGTCTCTCCTTGCCTGTCTCTCTGCCCTGTCTCTCCTTGCCTGTCTCACTGCCTGTCTCACTGCCCTGTCTCTCTGCCTGCCTGTCTCTCTGCCTGTCTCACTGCCCGTCTCTCTGCCTGGGCAGCTCTGGAAGGCCACACACACCAGCTCTCAGGGCTGTACTCTCTCATAGATAAGAAGCAGAGGCCCAGAAGCTTTGGGAACTGGGGGGGGGGGTGTAGTACTTTACTTCTGTTTTGTCTGAAGTCTTTAGCCAGAGGCACAATATGTGAGACACTCAGACATGTGCATTCACGCACACACACACATATAGACACACACATGCGCACACACACACACACACACACACACACACACAGGGGCACCTGTAGCTTTAGACTGCTTGCGGGCAAACGTGGGTCTGCATAAAACTGACATTCTGTAATTCAGCAGTACAGTGATGTGATGTCAGTCTTTCATGGTACTGTGGGTGTTCTGTGGTCTCGTAAATGCCATAGTAAATGCTCTCTTCCTCTCTTTCCCCCCTTTCTCTCTAACTCTCCTCTCTCTCTCTCATTCCCTCTCTCTCTCTCACTCCCCTCCTTTCTCTCTCTCTCTCTCTCTCTCTCTCTCTCTCTCTCCCCCCCTCACTCCCTCTCTCCAGGTGATTGGGCTGCTGGACGTGTTCACCCCCGCCTCCAGTATTGAGGACTTTCAGGACTTGTGAGTATTCCTGCTGCTGAATGGTCTTTGCCATTCAGCAGCAGCAGGGCATCCTGTGAACCCATTTCATTCCTGGCCCGAATCCCATCGACATTCCCATAGTGAACGACTTGGCAGCAGCACCCACAAACAGCCGCTATTACCATTAAACAGAATGTTGATTTACCGTCAAATCACTATGAAGCGACTGATGCTTTCTGATTGGCTGCGTGACCTGCGCGACCTTTGACCCCTGCAGTTACTTGGTGATGCCCTACATGTACACGGACCTCTCGAAGGTGCGGGGCCTGCTGTCGGAGGACCGCATTCAGTTCCTCGTCTATCAGATGCTCTGTGGGCTGAAGGTGAGACTCTGCGCCCGAACCCCCTGAACGCGATCGCCCCCCCACAAATCTGCCCCCCCCCTGCACTGCCGAGCCCTGCCTCACACCACGGAGGGCTAGCCGAGTGCGTAATGACATCACATCACATCACATTTATTTAGCAGACTCTTTTATCCGAAGCGACCTACAAAAAGTGCACATCAAGGTCATTGGAACAACTACAAAACACGGACCAGGTGCAATACTCGTACTCGTACTTTGTATGAGTTTGATGTGCATAAATGTGAAATGCCGTTTGCTTTATGTGCAATTCAGTCTTTTTTTTTTTTTTTTGGGTTGCTTTTTACGTGCACCGTGTGCGTTGTTAGATTTGGCATCCTCAGTGGGACGAGCCTGTAGAGATCAATATGAAATCACGTCCCCCATTATGCTGCGATGATAATTACTATATGCCGCAATGGCTGCTGCTTCAAGTGCACATTTTAAATCCATTGTGAAGCGCTGGCGGCGCAGTAATATGAATCCGACCCTCGTGGAGATAATTTCGGAGACGCTCGCTGTGTTCGTGCTCACGCCGCCTTTCTGAACGCGGTTTGATGAATTCTGGTCCCAGTTCCTTTGCGTTAAGGTGCCCTAACGTCTTTTTCTTTGTCTTTGTGCTCCACAGTATATCCACAGTGCGGGCATCATTCACAGGGTAAGAGCCTATCCTTCAGTACTGCACGGAGTGGAGCTGCACAGAGCTCTCCTAAAAATCCCTCGCATTTGCATCCTTGTTTTTTTTACATGATTGCTTTCAGGCTTTTTCCTTGTACAGAGATTCTCATGTTTCAGAGGCAGCTGGGTTTGTGTAAGAGAAATAGTCGTTGCGTGGAAGAGAGGGAGCAGATGGATGGAGGGATGGAGGGAGGGAGGGAGTGGGAGAATGTGGAAAAAGAAGACAACAGGCGAAATGAAATGTATAGATATGTGTGAGAGAGACAGTGGAACGTATGTGAGAAAATGTGACATTGGAGAGCGAGAGAGAGATAGAAACAGAGACAGACAGACAGACATCTAGAGAGAAACCACAAGTTTCCTTGAAATCTGTTGGGAGGTGTTTGAAGAGATGGCGGGCATATCAGATCGACAGCCCGTACGTGGCAACCAACTGTGCGGGCATGGCGAGAACAGAGCAGCAGGAGTTGAATCCGTGTTCTGGAACACGTCCAGCGTGACAGGGACTGACCTCACGTAGACCATTGTGGTACAAGTTGGTTTAGAGATTAAAAAAAAAAAAAAAATAAATAAATAAAAAGACAAACCCTGGAAGATGTCCAAGCTGAGAAGGGGGGGGGGGGAGGGCAGTGTTCCAGCGATGTGAGCAGGACCTTGCGGCTTGTTGGAACCTGCTCTCTGGAAAAAGAAACCCATCTCGTGGCTGAATCCCCTAGATGTTGCACAATTGAACCGTGCACTGTGCACGTGTTGTCTGTGCGTCTATTAATGTGCCATAAATCATCGTGTTGTCGCCCCATTCGCTACCTGCTAACGCTCAGGCATTTCTTAGGCAGGATTTGGGTGGCTGTGTAGTATAATGGTTAAGTATAATGGCTAAGAAGTCTTGTAATCCTAAAGGTCGCAGGTTTGATTCCCTGGTAAGACACTGCCGTTGTACCCTTGAGCGAGGTACCTAACCTGCATTGCTTCAGTATATATCCAGCTGTGTCGTTGGATAAAATGTAAGTCGCTCTGGATAGAGCGTCTGCTAAATGCCTGTAATGTAATGTAATGGATTTGTAGTCTGTGTGTATTGAAGTGTGAAGCCACTCGTGTTTGTGCTGTAGATGCAACGGACACGTTCATGCAAATCTGCTGTGTGCGTTCGTGCCAAGAGCGTGTTTTGGTTGGGGGCGTGATTAATCACCAGCTAAATGTCAGCGAGTTGAACAAAAGTGGTTTTGCAGTTGTTTTTCTCTGCCCACTCCCCATTATACCGGCACGGTTGTTTCTTTTTGGCTTTTAAATTTCACCTCGTTTCGTGCAGAAGCCTGAACAGAGATGTTCGGGTGAAAACGTCAGCGGTGCACTCCAGGGGTTCTTAGACTGCTTCCTGGGGTGCTGGTTCATTTTTAAATGGCTCATGTGAGCTGGTCGTTGCCTTACTAGCCATTAGATGCTTTTATCTTTTTTTTTTATTATTAATTTTTTTTTTAACATGATATTCATTTCTACAGCTGGGTATGTACTGAAGCAGTGCACGTCAAGTACCTTACTCTAGGACAGTGGTTATCAACTTCGGTCCTGGGTGCCCACTGTGTATGCTGGTTTTCGTTCCAACCACAATTGCAATCTCAGAATTTTAACAAGCTGTTCATTTTTTTTTTAATTTGGTGTTTTTCAAAATCAAAGAAAATGATAATGAGTCAAACATGTATTGTGCTAATTAGTTTAAGGGAAATATTATGCACTTAAAGCACTTAAAGACATGTGTTCACCAACCTAATTAGGAACCTATTAATTCCCCTCGTTCATTTTATCTGTTAAAAATGTTACCTCTTTTTAAGTGATTGTTTGCAATCACTTAAAAAGCAACACAACAACACAGTGGGATTTTATTCTTCATGCCATGCATAGCAATTTCTGACATAATGTGGCTTAAGAGGATAAATAATTCCTCTGACATGAGAAGCACCTAATTAAGGAAAAATAATAGCTTGTTACAATTCTGGGATTGCAGTTGTGGTTGGAACAAAAACCAGCATACACAGTGGGCCCCCAGGACCGAGGTTGAGAACCAATGCTCTAGGGTACAATGCCAGCGGCTTACCTGGGAATCACACCTGCAACCTTTCGGTTACAAACCCAGTTCCCTAGCCATTATATTACACTGCTGCCTGGTCTGTTTCTGGGCACTATTTAAAAAGTGTATGAACATAGTGTATTTCACTTGTGTGTAAGCAGTGTAAGGGGCTGTTTTAACATATGCAGTTGTTACACTTATTGCTCATTATGTTGTCATAGGGAGAGGTATGCTGACTTGGTGCCAAAGCACACCTGGATATAGTCACAATGATCTAAAGCAAAGAGTATGTCGTTGGTAGGCTACATTTTACCCACCGGCTGCTAGTTGTGTAGAATAGAAAGAAAAGACTTGCACACTTGTGTAATGCTTAAAAAACAAAAACAAAAAAAACAAACCAAATAGGTCTTTGTCTTTTTTATTTCAATTCTTAACGTGTTCCTTTGACCCAATGTGCGTATGCTTGCCCTGGTACCTGCTAGATGTAGCACTAGTTTCATTACATTACAGGTATTTAGCAGACGCTTTTATCCAGAGCGACTTGTAGCACAACTTTTTACACAGCATTTACATTGCATCCATTTGTACAGTAGGATATAGTAGGATACATACTGAAGCATTGCAGGTTAAGTACCTCGCTCTAGGGTACAACGGCAGCGTCTTACCGGGGAATTGAACCTGTGACCTTTAGGTTACAAGACCAGCTCCTTACCCATTATACTACACTGCCCCCAGAATTCCATCGAATGTAAACACGTGGGGTCTCGCGAAATGAGGCCTTTCCTTTCATCCGCCGTTTCCCCTGCCCTCCCTCCTTCTTCTGTAGGACCTGAAACCCGGCAACCTGGCGGTGAATCAGGACTGCGAGCTAAAGGTGCGTATCGATGGTGTTTTATTTTTTTTAATCGATGGCGGCGGAGCAACGCGTGGCGTTGGTGACCCCTAAAGGTTCCTCTCTCCCCCTGGCGCGGGCGCAGATCCTGGACTTTGGGCTGGCGCGGCAGGCGGACGCGGAGATGACGGGCTATGTGGTCACCCGCTGGTACCGGGCGCCAGAGGTCATTCTAAACTGGATGCACTACACCCAGACTGGCAAGACAATCATCACCTTTCACCTTTCACCTTTCACCTCTCACCTCTCACCCCTCACCCTAGTCCCTTCCGGAGCAGTCCGTTCAGATTCATACTGTAACTGCCGAAAAGACTGAAAGACATCTCTTGAAAGAAAAATGTACTATTGACAACTTTCCTATCAAATTAGCTTTCTTATAATTTTTTTTTATAATAGCGAGAAATGTATAATTTGGGAAAAGGGAATAGTTTAGTACTGATATATAGAGTATACATAGTTTTAAATAATTGTGCAGTAAATCTGAGCAGATTTTGCAAGGAAGGTCATTTTCTGGTTTTTTACAAACAGAAAACAATCCAGTTAGGGCAACTGGTCTGAAGTGGTGTCTGTGGACACCACAGAATTTCCCCTCCCGTACAGAACATTATATGGGTTACTTAGAACCCACTGTTCAAAAAACAGGTGCTGGGTCATTATGAATCACGAGTCCACCAACCATTAAATCGCCCCTACTAGGGGAAAAATGTCTGCCATACCTAAAGTGGAGTGATGTAGACCTGTGTAACTGTGTGGCTACTTCCATGAAATAGTGTTGTGCGACAGTTAACAGCTTGGTTTAAGTAAAAAAAAAAAAAAAAAAAAAGAGTCCAGTGTTGCAAAGGAACTTACTTATAAAATCTTACTTATAAAATCAGTTTTTTTGTATTTTAAAAGTTTGAAGAGTTGTCATTTAACAAAGAAAAAGATGTGAAAGCTGATTTGATGACTTTCACTCAAGTTCATTTTTCTTTGAAGAAGAAAACAAAATCTTTTCTTGGAATCATATTTAACCTAATTGAAAAGGGGAAAAATCAATCTGGTCTTTGTGGACTGACAGATCTTTTTTTTTTACGATCAGTTTCTATTTCTCTCGATTGTTTCTTGTTGTCGTGATTATCGCAGTTGACTGTTGGCTTTCTTGCCCTTGCAGTGGACATTTGGTCAGTTGGCTGCATCATGGGAGAGATGATGAACGGGAAGACTCTCTTCAAAGGGAAAGACTGTATCCTGTCGTCTTTTCTCTTTGTCCCTTCATCCGTTCATCCTTAGTACACCGCTACAATGTGCGTTAGCTGCTTTCTTTTTATTTGTCGCATTCCTTCAGGGCCAGGAGCGAGTTTACGCAACTCTGATGACACAATACAAGTCTGCCGAGCTGATCTGTCAGCACGATTGTGTTTTGTTAGCACGTCTGAACATCGATGACACATGAAATGTAATAAAATGTGACCAGGCCTCGCTTGCGGCCCAATCAGGCCAGGTCAGGCCAGGTCAGGTCAGGTTTTTGTTTTTTGCAGTACCCATGAAGAAAGAGATTGAGTACAGTGAAAGTGTGTGATGTGATGATTCAGATGCCGTGACCTTTCACCCTTGACCTTCGAATCTCAGACATGGATCAGCTGACACAGATAATGAAGGTGACAGGGGTGCCAGGACCAGAATTCGTTCATAAACTGGACAGCCAGGAGGTAGGCGCAGCGCCCAGCCCAGCCTGCGGGGGCATACACACATTCAATCACAAGCTCACCCAGAGCCTCTATGCTGAGACGCTCACACTGACTCACACCGCCTTACATTTGGAAAAAGAACAGCTTCAGTCATGTAGCTTTCTGCAGGTCTGCTTATAGATCCTGTGGGATAACACTAGGTGTAATAAAGTGCTTGTGCTGCCACCGATTATACTCTTGTGTGATACTATGCGGTTTGATACTTCATGATACTTTTATTATGGTACAACACTTGTATCTGTCCACACCCAATGCCTGTGTCTGTTCTGGTGTTTACATATGGGATCCACTGGCAGTGTATCAGGAAGTGCCAGCGCGTATGACATCACTCTCCTTTAATGCCTTTGGGGTGTATTGTTGTCATGGAGTTAAGTGTTGCATGTAATTATGCTTGTAATAAAAACCAGGAAGGGGTCGCTTTCTGAATTATAGACCAGTGTTCTGAATGTAGCCTGGCCTAATGAATGGGTAGGATCACAGCAAGACAATGTAATATAAATATCATACCCAGAATCAAATCAATCACGTCAGTCAGGTGGATCAAGGTGAGGTACATGCAAAGCAGCACTGACTGTAGAGTGAGAAGAAAAAAGCTTGAGGCTGCATCACCAGAATGCACTGACAGGAGATCACAGCAATGAGTATAAACACATATCAGACATTTAAAGTTTGGTGAAAACGGGTTAAAAAAAAAAAAAAGAAATATTCCATAAAATCTAATATTTCAGTGTGCTTAGCAGCGTTCTTAAACAGCTTAAAATGTGAACAATTTTTAAAAAAAGAAAGATTTTAAGTGGCATTTTTGAAGAAAAACATATGACCTTTCACAATGGCAAGCGTTTAGCTCTTAACTAATTCTAATGCCTGTAATCTCTGGTCCAGCCCAGGAAGGTAAAACAGAAGGTAACTTGGTAATAAAACGATTATTTCCTTCTCTGGTTGCCTCAGGGGGTCCCAGATGAGAGGTTCTATGTGTATAATATGGGCTAACTGGGTGCTTATTCTCCTGTGCGTATTTGCATACATTGGCCTTGCTAAGCTTTGAAACCGCATTCCGTTAGAGGAAGTTCATTTAGCGAACACTAGCTCAAAAGGTCAAAGGTGAAGGGGCAATAAAACTTAAATACAGTGTTGAGACCAGGAGAACATCTGGAGTCATCTTTGGACACCCAATAATTCATTGACTCTGTATCAGAGTCCTCCTGGCGTGTGTGTATATTGTTGATGGCTGTCCTTGTCGTTTTCGCATGTTTGATCTGTGATGGTAATTGTCCTCAGTTGTCTGGGGTGTGTGATCCCAAAGATGAAACAAAGACATAATAGCCAATCAGAGAGTGGGACTACACAGCACCAGCTCTGCACTGATGCCTGTAATGTAAATCACTGAGTAATGTAGCAGAGGTTTGCTCCAAACATATTGACTTGGCTGCGTTTAACTTAGTCCACCCAAGCTAGCCGGCTTATACTGTGAAATTGTGGATTTTTCGGTAGGAATCTGTTGTGCTCTAATAAGCGTTCAGCAGTGAACTGAGGTTTACACCATTATTTCAGGAACACTGTTTCACTGCCCTCTGCTCTATTAGTGAGTTACTGTTGCTAGTGAGTTTTGTAAGTGTGAAGTTTTTTTTTTTAACACTTTTACTCGTGTGACGAAATCTTTCAGCGCAGTGTTTGGGTACCATCCTTCTCATACAATGTAATATACACGTGTAATCTCATATGAAATATGCCGTATATAATTTAACTTTTTTAAATAGAGCCTTTACTTCTTAAGAAATGAAATGCGGAAGTTAAAGGCACTAGACGAGCGTGTAATTTAATCTGAACGAGCGATCTTCGAGGCACGGCGTGGGCGACCGTAGAGCCTCGGCTCTGTAGTGAAATTCCACGGCTCCTCGCCTGCGTCGTGCCGTGAACATTCCACAGCTGCGTAGTTCCCGTGTCAACGAGGCCTTGTGCCGCGGCATTCTCGGCCTGCCGCCCCCACATCGAGCTTCAAGGCTCTTAGCTTCTTGCCAGAGCAACACTGAGCGTTTGAGAAAGGCAATAAAAGAGAGATCGTAAAGCGTCGTAAAAAACCAAAAAAACAGAAAGAGGGACGTGGAGCACGAGCAGGGCGACCTGACGACTGCATCTGCTGTTTCCATTTGGGCGGAAGACACCGCCGTGCTAATTGGGCTGCTGGTGTGATGTCAGATGGCGGTCACAATGGAACTTCTCACCTCCGGCTAGTCAGCTTCCTGTGCCTTTCACAAGGACGGGAGGGAGCTGGGTCTTCATTAACGCTTTCTCTCTTCTCCTCCTCCATCCCTCTGTCCCTCCGTCCCTCCGCCCCTCCATCCCTCCGCCCCCCACACCTCCGCCCCTCCATCCCTCCATCCCTGCGGTGCGAGAAAGGCGCGGACCTACGTGCGCTCTCTCCCTCACTACCCCCGGAAAGACTTCTCCACGCTCTTCCCCAGAGCTAGCGTCCAGGGTAAGTAGCTAGCGCCCAGGGTGAGTAGCTAGCGCCCAGGGTGAGTAGCTAGCTTCGCCCCACCCTGCCAGATTGTGTTGTTTTGCACCGTTAAACATGGTCGGGGGGGCTTAATAACCGTGTAGGTTATGTTTTTTTCCCTTGGCATTTATACATCAAGCCTTTATCACACCAAAATAAATAAATATATAATGAATCAGGGTGCACGTGTACCCCATTAGTCACCCAGCCTGGAACATGGCCTCTGTTTGTTGGCAGGCTTTGTATTGGGCTGCTGGATCGCGCGGGTTCGAGCTGCCGGATTTGTGCAGTAACGTGCGGTGTGTGTGTGTGTGTGTGCGTTCTGGTTTGCAGATTTATAAGGGAGTGTTAGTGTCTCCTTGTGTCATATAGTGTGTCTAGACTGTAGTTGCGTATGCTGGGCATTTTCAGCTGCAGTCAGATGCAGTGTCCTTATATGACCAGTCTCCATGGCAACGGAAGGTTGCCAAGAGTGTTCATTGGTGCTTTTTTCCCCCCTCCCCTGTTAATTAGAAAAAGGACGTCTTCATGGCTGCAGTGGCGGAGACAGGCTTTATTACTGAAATATGTGTGCGGCCACTGTCCCTGTCTCTTTTAACTAACTAAAGACCAAAATTTGCACATGAGAAAATAGTTTTTTTTTTTTTTTCAGGAACAATTGTTTGAATGTTTTTTGTTTTAGCCTAAATATGATTTATTAGAACAAGTCATTAAAAAAAACTGCTAATATTTTCCTTTTGTGGTTCCCTTACATATTAAGAATAATTGACAATAATAATTGATAATAATTTTCTTAATAGATGGCCTTATCTTGGGCAGTACAAATCCAGTACCTTTACAGGGTTTTAGGAGCACTTGAGCTGTTTAAAAAAAAAAAAAAAAAATCATACACAGCGATCTACAGCCTCATTTTATATGTATTTGTAAGGCAAACAATTTAGAAAATATGAAGTTTGTAAATTGATGATTGTAAATTGAACTCGCTTATGAAAGTATCCGTTGAAATGCACATAATCATGCTATAAAAATACTTGAAAACAGATGGGCAGCTTGGTATATCTGGAATTTGAGGCAAGTGTACATTAACTGAAGCAATTCAAAATTTTTATTTATTTATATTTTTTTTTTAATTCGACTTTGTCCCCCACTTGAACTAAGTCAAATGCATAAGCAGTGTTTTCATTTCTTTTGGGCAAATGATAATCTTCTAAGAATGCGACGAGGGCGATACTAGCCTTATCTCGGTTGCTTCTTTGCTGCGTTGGTGTTTGCCCTCATTTGACGCGTTCTCATTGGCTGACCCTGCTCACTTGACCCGGTTCCCCAGCGGTGGACCTGCTGGAGAAGATGCTGGTCCTGGACGGGGAGGCCCGCCTGACGGCGGAGGCGGCCCTGGCGCACCCCTACTTCGACGGCCTGCGGGACCCCGAGGACATCCCGGAGGCGCAGCCGTACGACGACAGCCGAGACAACGCCACGCTGACCATAACAGAGTGGCAGAGTGAGCGCCGCCGCCACCACGTTTACTCATTCATCCATTCATCATGTGTTCATCTACCCGTCTGTCATGTGTTCATCTACTTCATCTGCCCGTCTGTCATGTGTTCATCTGCCCATCCATCATGTGTTCATCTACCCGTCTGTCATGTATTCATCTACCCACCCATCATGTGTTCATCTACGTGTCTGTCATCTACCTGTCCATCATCTGTTCATTTACCTGTCTGTCATGTGTTCATCAACCCGTCTGTCATGTGTTCATGTACCTGTCCTTCATGTGTTCATCTACCCATCCATTGTGTGTTCATCTACCTGTCCATCATGTGTTCATGTACCTGTCCTTCATGTGTTCATCTACCCATCCATTGTGTGTTCATCTATCTGTCCGTCATGTGTTCATTGGCTTTTCAAGTGCAAGCTCTTCAGTATGGTTCTATACTGCGCTGGTGTACTATTTGTGTATTTTTGTTCAAAGGAGTGTACTCTGCTGTGTTGACCTGCGTTCTTTCTCTTCTTTTGATGTGTAGGGTTATCCTTTAAAGAAGTGAAGAGCTTTGTCCCGTTTCCACGGCGAGACTCCAAGAGGCGGAACACGTTGACGATGTCGTGAAGATATTGCAAAAGTGACTATGAAAAAAATCACTACGCAAATACTGACACAAATCCTCACTCCAATGCTAAAAGCAATACAGCGGTACAAAACCTACCAACAAACAGTACATGCTGCCCCCTTATACACACACACACACACACACCACACATACACACACACGCACGTACGCACGCACACACAAAGCACGCACGCACACACATGCACACACACACGCAAACACACTGCACACACGCATACACACGCACGCGCACACACATGCACACACACCCACACACGCACACACCCACACGCAAGCACACACGCACACACCCGCAGACATGCACACACACACACACACACACACACGCACGCGCGCACGCAGTCAAGGACACGTTCTCAAGGTCCTTCCCCTGGTGCCGCAGTGTGTCGATGCCGTTGTTTCCCTGCTTCTGATAATATCCTCTGCAGCGGCTCAGCCGGTGTGTGGAGCTGAACCGCTTCTTCAGTCTGGACCAGGACTGCCACACCACAGCAACACCACAGCTGGCCTTATCCGAAGGCATCGCCACACAGACAGCGACTTTCTGCTCCTTTCAGACTCGAATGTGGTTTACCGTGCAGCTCGGGGTGTTCTCTCTTGCGGTTCTGATGTGTTGCTCTTATGAATATATTTTTTTCCCCGTATTTTTTTATGAGACGGAGACCAAGAAAGCGTGAGGCGGAGAGAGAGACCACTATGGAAACAAACGTGTGTTTCTAATGTATGTGAAAAGGGAAGCGAAGTGTGTGTTTGAGCGAATTTGACGACGATTACAGTTGTGTTTTTCAGTAGGACTATGCTCATTATTCTTCTGTTTTTTTTTTTTGTGAACGGTGTGAAGCTCTGCTTGTTATGCATAAGAACAGGCTTAATTTCTTTATTTTCCATTATTGTTATCATAAAGTGCACTTAAACAAATGTGGAAAGATGATTGTGGCAATTCTTCTGCTTTTCGACTGTCTGTTTGGTAGACTGCTTTTTAACAGGAAATAACAATGCAATATTTGTATTCTGCCCTTTAACTGTACAATATGGAGAAACGTGGGAATCACACCTTTGTTTTTTCCCCACAGCTCCTTTACTGTAGAATGTTTGAATGTCCTGTGCTTCATTGCATATTAGTAATCACACATAGTTCTCACGATCAACTGAAACATCATTTACTAATAATGGACCAAAACAAATGAGCGTTGCTGGATTTGAAAATGAAATGTGATGGATTTGCTGTACCGAAGCTTTCTGTGAAACACGGCTTTTATTTCCCCACCGTGTTTCTAAAAGAAACGTATTATCAATAAAAAAAAAAAAAAGCAAATGCGTGATCACATTTCCCCATGTTTGCTGAATCTGAAACCCTGCTATTAAAACTGCATTTTCATAATTCTGAATATGAATTACATGACAGGAGGCGATGCCTCACTGTAACAACTCATTTGGGTTGTGCACAGTTGTGCTCCTATATTGTGTGTGGGAGTTTGTGTGTGTATTCTGCATTAGCCTATATTATGCCGCATGGAATTTCTGCCTATATTTTTAATTATGACTATTGGGGTTTGATGGACAGCCTTAATTTTGGTATACCTTCTTTTCTTAAAACCTCGGTTGTAGAGGAAATGACGAAAGTTGCTTCTTTTTGAAAATATTCTGCAACAGTTAGTGATGACAACAATTGCCTTTTTAAAAAACAAAGCTGTAAGTAGCAAAACAGTCAATTAACTTAATTGCGAATTTATATCTGAGCAGTTCTTTTTAGATTTTGAATGAAATTTCAATAGGGAAGCTTGTAACATCTTGTGTAAAGGGTACTCCAGTAAGGTAAAAATTAAGAACTGTGCAGAGGTAGGATATTAGATAGCTAATATAGACAATTATCAACTTGTAGTAACCCAACCATGGTTTCCAAGTTGAATTTTTGGATTTACTTTTTGACTGGTGGTCACTGCCAAGAATTTTGTTAAGTTTTGAAATACTCGCTGTCCTAATTCTGGCCATTTTATTTCAGTTCCTTATACCCTCTGGTCAACAAGTAACTTACTGCTCTCCGAAGCAAGTTAAGTAAAAACTAAGCATTGTAATGTAAAAACATTTTAACAAAAACAAAGTTGTACGATTTTAAAATGTATTTCCTCTTGAATGCTGTGACCGAACTACCGGTTTTCTGTTTTGGCGCCATTTTAGAGAAGTCTGTATTAGACCCTTCATATCTGAGCATGCACACTAAAATAATGTCATCGCATTGGCAGGATTTCTGTATATTGGTTATGCTAAATTTTCAGGTGGGAACACATGCGTATGAGCACAGTGGGCGACTGGAAGCACATTGAAAGGTGCTTCCACACAGGTGCGGTTCCTGAGTAAAGCCATTAACATCCGAGCGTTATTCAGCGTCATGTACAAAATTGCTGCCAAGGTCTGGTTTGTCTGTATAATTGCGGTTTGCATTGCTACAAGGTGAGACGGCGGTGACTTTAGAGAAGGATGATTGTCGGAGCAGGTTTGGCAGGAGCTTCGGTCGTGAAGACGACTCGGCTTGCCGTGTCACGAGGAAGAGCGTCTAGGGCAGAGCCGTAGTCCCTAGACGTTTGGGGGCCCTGGGCAAAAAAAAAAAAAAAAAAAAAAAAAAAATTCGGGGGCCGCTCCTAAACGCTGGCACCTTCTGAGTTAGCTGCTGTGAAAGGAAGGCGAGAAGGCGGGGCCCTGGGCTAGGAGGCGGGGCTCTGGGTGAGAAGGCGGGGCCCTGGGCTAGGAGGCGGGGCTCTGGGCGAGAAGGCGGGGCCCTGGGCTAGGAGGCGGGGCTCTGGGCGAGAAGGCGGGGAACCTGGGCTAGGAGGCGGGGCTCTGGGCGAGAAGGCGGGGCCCTGGGTGCTGTGCCTGATCTGCCTGGCGGGAGGGGCGGCTCCGGTCTGCGGTGGTATTGGCACGGAACTCTAACTGACTGGATGACATCGTCAACAATGGGCTGCTGTGGCCAGACGAGCATACCTCTGGATTTTGATGTCTGCGCATTGGTTTGAGTCGCAAAGCTAAACCGGTGTGCGGCTAAATCGGATCACAGAAAATTCCAATCTAGGGTGTAAGCAGACCGTTTCGAGAGACGGGAAGTTACCGCAGGCAGCCAGTAAGCACGCTTGGTAATGCGTGTTGGTGAATGCAGAGGTGTAAAGAGCACAGGGAATGGTTTGCCGAGCCGCAGGATAATGTGATATGACCAGACGAGTCATCGGTCACATGTTCTACGGGCCTGTGCGCTTTCTTCCGACAGTGAAGGGTTCTGGCAGTTCTGTGGTGGTTCGGGGAGCACTCCTACCCTCACAGGCACGGCTAATCACCGCTTAATGATTCTGAATGCTCACCTTCATCCCACGTTGCAACATTGCTTTCCTGCTCTCAGGGCTGGCAGTGGTCCTGGGTTCTCGATGGATTTTTTAAATTAAGTGCCAGCTTTGGTGTGCTATTGACTGATGAAACAGAAGCCGACCTCTAAGCTCTCGGTTCTGAAGCAGTGCGGTTTTAAGTACCTTGCTCGAGGGTACAACTACTGCGCCCAAACCTGGGAATCAAACCTGTGACCATTTAGTTTACAAGAGCAGCTCCTTACCCATTCTACTACACTCTCGTCCATATGCCTTCCTGTTATCCATATGCCAGGACCTACCCAGTCTGCACATCTGAACCCATTTCAGCATTTACGGAAGATTCTGGAATTATGCTTGAGCCGGTGTTTTCCACGTCTGTTAACAAGGCATGAGTTGACTGACTTTCTCATGGAAGAATGGTGCCATGTCTGTACTGCAGTAACCCAGAGACAGGCAATTTTTATGGTACGATACGAGTTGTTCAGGTGGCATGTGGTGGCCCACTGTCTTATGAAAGCGATTCACATTGGTGTTTCCACCTTTAGAATTATTTTCCTTCCATATGTGACAGTTAATTTGTGTCAGATTATGCTCTGTCTTAAAATCCCTTTGAAAAGTAGGCTTTTAAAGAATTTTCCCCCCAAAATCTAAGTCATGCATGTGTTCTAGAACTCTGTTGCTCTCAATTTCCAGTAGTGATTGTTACATCAGCATTAGAATGTTCGCTTAATAACATTATAGTCACATACTTGTGATCTTACACTTTAAAGGGTTAAACTTTTTTCTTTATTCACTGCACGTAAAGGTAAAATGATTGCACATTTGGTTTGTATTTGTGCAAAGAACAACAGTGATACAATCTGAGCATTATGAAAAATACTGTAGCTGACAGACCAGATTTATTTTGCTGAAGGTTCTTTATGAACAGACTTTTCCCATCATTATTGCCCTGTAATAGGGAGTCAATTGATTGATTGGATAATTGCATAAGAGTTAAATGACTGGAATATTCCGTATTGCATTTCTTATTTGATTATAGATAAAATGGTTAAATACAGAATTGTCAAATGTCATTCAACTGTCTCATGCGTAATGCAACAGGAAAGCAATACAGGTTTGATTTTCAAGCCAGCTTGCTCAGTTTTGACTGTACCATACTAGTCAGTTTACTGCTGTGTTCATACTTTACAAACTGTGGGCTGTGAAGATCTTTTAAGTTACTTCTTCCTGATGACAGCATTCTTTTGAAATGGGCACACACAGGCCCACCATTTTCTACAAACTAAACAATTTATGAATAAGATGCATGCGTGTGTAAACAGAGTAGAGGCTTGTAATATTGCTATACGATTTTAACACAAGTTTGAAGTATGCAGACACTGTACTAATACAGACGTGCACATTTTTAAAAAGGGGATCTGGATAATATATATTTTTTTCAATGATTAAAGGACCAAGAAAACCACTGTGCCTCCTGGACCGCCCCTTGCCTAAATGTTGCCATAGGTATAATAGGTAAGAAAGCAAAAGGTACAATTAATATTTGGGGAAAAAAAGGTAAGAAAGGACACTATTGTACCAGTTATTGTTGTGTTCACACTGAGGACCTTTACCTGGAAAGAGGTATAAGATTAGAGAAAATGGAAATATAAA
Organism: Anguilla japonica; assembly: GCA_025169545.1. Taxonomy (NCBI): domain Eukaryota; kingdom Metazoa; phylum Chordata; class Actinopteri; order Anguilliformes; family Anguillidae; genus Anguilla; species Anguilla japonica. The sequence goes on along the minus strand of CM045893.1, from coordinate 5,767,308 downwards.
CATGATGAAAGAAAACAGTTACACTATAATGCTAAGTATAATGTAACTTTTATGTTGCGATTACTTGCTAGATTCTGAACTCAGAAATAATTTCCAAAATGATGGCAGTGCGTTGGTGTGAGAACAGCTACTTCTATGTTAAAGACGGGGTTCTCGAATGTGGGAGGCGTTCTCGAACCTGTTGGCCGCACCCATGACTGTTAAATTACCTTTGTGGTTATATAACTTAAGACATAATTAATTGTGATGCGGAAGTGCATTTTAGACGAGGTTTATTCTGTTCTGAATTAAACAACAGTTTTCTTCCTGTGTCTGACTTTTGTGTCAGGTAGCCATTTTCCACCTTTGCAAAATGTTAAGTGGGCCGCGCTTCTATGCAAATTTGGTTGCAGGGTGAGAGCCAATGCATGTGTGCGTGTGTATGTTTTGAGCGTGGAGGCAGTACGTAGCTAGTGGGGGGATGTGTGGCAACTTGAGAGTTCTCTAGCTAAGTTTCTGTGGCGGAGGACTGCGGCCGCCATATCTTCAAGGAAAAGTGTCACCTTTATTCGTTTTGTATGCCGCTTACGGTACACCGGAACGTGGTGTTTCGTGAATATAGAGATTGTTCCAGATAACTATGCTAACGTTAACGCGCAACCCGCACTCTAGTCTGATTTTTTTTTTAAAGAAAGGGGCGTGTTCTTGCTATCTTGACTGAAAGCCCCGCTCTCTACCCGTACTAACTACAGCACATCTGAGGCTGAAAAAATTACCTCCCTTGCTAGAAACCAGGGTCCCTACACTCTCGCCTTTCTTTTAAGCGAGCCATGTCCTTATAGGTGGCCGGAGCCACTTGATTCTGTCGAAAAACGTTTGTTCGAAGACACAATGGAAGACTGAAGCGCAGAGGACATTTTCGCACCGAAATTTACCGGCTTTTCGGCCGAGGCGTAGCTAGCTTGGTAGCTAGCTAGCTACCAAAAAACCTGGGCTCCACAAACGGCCGGTTGCCGAGCTGCCCTTTAAAACGATAAGGTAAAGCATCTACCATTGTGAATAACTGTAAAAAAAATATTACAGATTATCAAATATGGTTGCCGTTGTGTCGTAACATGGGTATCTGCAACTACATTAGCTTGCCATCGTTTATTAACGTTAGTGAACTGCTCGCGAGGTAGCTGGCTAAATTATCAGCCGCCAAGCTTGCTACTTGCGTCTCCTCTCAGTTGAACGACTGTTGTACAGCATTGAAAATACTGTTTGACTAAGCGCTAACGGGGTATTGTAGCTGAGAAACAGCGCTTTATAGCAATTGTGATGGCTTCTGTCGCAATACAGTGTTGTATTTTATATGTTAAGTATTTGGGGTAGGTAGTTTGTGTTAAGCGACTAAAATGGCTGACATCTCGTTCTGGAAATAAGGACCTTCAACCGAACTATGTCAGCTGGGACAAAACTCTGCTGGGCGCTGATAGGCTTGGAGTAGGCTTGATGCAGTGGTTGCAGGCGACGATTGGATATCATAAAACTCAGTTAAACACGCCGAGTACCTTGTAGCTAAGTGGCGGTTTCAGATGGTATAAATTCCAGAAAAATCTTCCAAAATACGGTGGGCAGCTAGCAATATGAGGTGTAACTAGTGTTAACTTGCAGCGAACAACTGTTTCCAGCACTTCTGCGCAATTTTTGTATGTTCTGCCTTCAGCAGTATGGCATTTTAAGATTTGTACCCAAACGGTTTGCACAGACAGATGAAGCAGGGAGATTTCGTAAAGCCCCGCCCCTCCGACTGTAAAAATAAAAACATACCATTTGTTTGGCCTCGTTCGAAGCCGGAGATGAAGAATAAAATAAAAAGGGTTGGCGATGTTTGCTATTAGGCCGACCCTGTGACCCATTATACGCGCCCCTGGGCCGGGGGTTCGTTTTCAATGCGGCGCATTTCATATTCAGTGTTGCCGTTTTGGGTAAATCTGCCGTTAGCAAATCCATTTGAGTTTTCTAGTACTTGCTAGCTACATATGAGAAGCAGTTGGCGAACCAGCAGGCTACATTTGTGACAAAAATAAACACGGCGTGAATAGTTGCTGGTATCATTTGTGTAATAAAAGGCACATGAACGCGTAACGTTACGTGCAGAGTATTCTGTCTAGCGGGCCAATATGAGCTGTTCTGAAAGTTTGCGTGGTGTTGTTAGGATTGAAAAGTGCTTAGCTAGCAACCTTCCCGTGTGTGCACACTGGGTATCTTCGCAACTTAATCAACGTTAAGATTTGTGTAGTCTAGCTGATTGAATTACTTGTTGGAATGAGTAAAATAAAAAGTGGCGCCAAGCTAGCACTAGCCAGCGTCGCTGATTCCACAGATGTTTGTTTCACCGACGCTTGTGATCTGTGCGTGTGACCCTGCTCCGTATACGGAGCTGTGATCACTTCCGCCTCAACGTGGAACCGCGTTCGGAGAGCGGAACTCGCCAGATTTAAAGGCACAGGACTTGTCAGTCCAACCAAAAGCGCTGGTTTAAGATTTGGATCCTTTTTAATGACTTGTGAAGCTGTTAGATTATACTGCAGTCTTTAACACAAGGCCTTTTTCGTAAATTTGAGGCTCTCTTCGATTCTGTAATCCCTTGTTTCCGGCAGTATTTAAGTTTTCTTTATAAAGGCTTCCAACTCGTGCCCTCGAAGAATCCAGATCCCCCCAACTGCAGATAAAAACTAGTTTAGCCTATATGCGAATTAAAGTGCTCAATCGGTAATAAGCTTGCAACTCTATTACGAGAACGTCTGGCTGAAGTGCAATTAATTAGTATTTGTGCAATAACGGTAGGTGAAATGCAATTAATGTGGTTAGATGCAATAATGGGACCTTCAATTATAGTTTGCATTTACTGCACGCAGCTTGTCCGTTGTCTGTACCGCAAATGTTACTAGCACTAGTCTGTGCTGTTGTTTGTGCGGTCTGTTGAGGGAAATCAGAATTGTTCTGCAAATCTGTATAATATAATTTAATGGCAGTACAACTCAGAATGAGGCGAATTTGTGGAGACTGTAGGTTGACCATCCATATCCACCTTTTCGCAGAACAGTGCTCATGTGAAAACATTTGGCAAGAATGATAAAAGGTGTTGACAGTATTGAGTTAGACATCGGTGTGTAAAATGTCACTTTATTTTTCTGAGAACAAAGGGATGCATGCAGTGGCCTTTTAAAGAAACAATAGAGGAAACAGCGGAGTCACAGTCTGTGCCGTTCGGTGTTCCCATTAAGATGTGCTAATGTGGATGTCTGGGACTGCTGCTGTTTCTGGGATTGCTGTATTGTCTCGGTGTCGAGCTCATCAGTGGCTATAGAATTCTGGGAACATTTAGTCAGTGCTTAAATTAACAATTTAACACTGGGTGGAAAAAACAAGTGTGTGAGTGTGCAGCTATCATGAAAGGACTTGATTTTCCTTCTCAAGCTCACTGTCCTTTTTTTTCCTCTCTCAATCCTTCCTGCCCCTCTTTCCCACACCCCTCCCCCTGACCTCCTTGCCTCGCTTGCCATCTCTCTTTCTCTGTTCTCAGGGGCGGGGCCTGAGGCAGCCAGTGCAAGGGGGGACCCCATGCGGAAGCCTCGGAGGAGGGGCCGCCAGGCCGGGGGCAGCCCTGGCGCCGGGGGGGCGGCGGCGGCGGCGGGCGGTAGGGGCGGGGCTGGGCGTGGGGGCGGGGGCAGGAGCATCCACCAGCGCTCCCCCTCGCCCTACAGCCTGAAGGTGTCGCCGGCCCGGGAGACGCTGACCTACGCCCAGGCCCAGAAGATGGTGGAGGTGGACCTGGACGGGCGCCTCCACCGGATCAGCATCTTCGACCCGCTGACCGTCATCACCGAGGACGAGATGACGGCGCAGGACATCGCCGAGTGCAACAGCAACAAGGAGAACAGCGAGCAGCCGCTCCTCGCCAGCAGCGCCAAGCCGGGCCGCCGGCCGCCGCCCGCCAAGGGCCGGAGGAAGGACGCCAAGCACTCCTCCTCCTCCTCGTCCTCGTCCGCGCAGCACGGCCACGCCAACTCCCAGCAGCAGTCCAAGTCGCAGGCCAACTCGTCCCACCACCCGCCGCACCACGGGCCCCTCCCGAAGCCCTCCTTCCGCCTGCTGGAGGCCTTCTCCCCCACCGACGCCCCGCCCCTCCCCGCCGCCTACTACCGCTACATCGAGAAGTCGGCGGAGGAGCTGGACACGGAGGCGGAGTACGACATGGACGAGGAGGACCTGGCCTGGCTGGAGATGGTCAACGACAAGCGGGCGTCGGACGGCCAGGCGGCCGTGTCGCCCGACACCTTCGAGCTGCTGATGGACCGGCTGGAGAAGGAGTCGTACCTGGAGTCGCGCAGCCAGGCGCCGTCGCAGACCGCCATCGACGAGGACGCCTTCTGCTGCGTCTGCCTGGACGACGAGTGCCTCAACAGCAACGTCATCCTCTTCTGCGACATCTGCAACCTGGCGGTGCACCAGGAGTGCTACGGCGTGCCCTACATCCCCGAGGGCCAGTGGCTGTGCCGCTGCTGCCTGCAGTCGCCCTCGCGCCCCGTCGACTGCGTGCTCTGCCCCAACCGCGGCGGCGCCTTCAAGCAGACCAGCGACGGGCGCTGGGCGCACGTGGTGTGCGCCATCTGGATCCCCGAGGTCTGCTTCGCCAACACGGTGTTCCTGGAGCCCGTGGAGGGCGTGGACAACATCCCGCCGGCGCGCTGGAAGCTCACCTGCTACCTGTGCAAGCAGAAGGGCCGCGGCGCGTCCATCCAGTGCCACAAGGCCAACTGCTACACCGCCTTCCACGTCACCTGCGCCCAGCGCGCCGGCCTCTTCATGAAGATCGACCCGGTGCGCGAGACCAACGTCAACGGCACCACCTTCTCCGTCAAGAAGACGGCGTTCTGCGACGCGCACTCGCCGCCCGGCAAGGGCGCGCGGGCCGGCTCGGACGAGGACGACGAGGAGGAGGAGGAGGACGAGGAGACGGCGGGCCGGGTGGTGGGCGGGCGGGGCAACCGGGGCAGCAGCGCCTACACGCAGAGCCCCGCCGTGCGGACGCACCGGCGCGGGGGCAAGAAGAAGGGCGCCGCCGCCTCCTCCTCCTCCTCCTCCTCCTCCAGGCTGCTGAAGAAGAAGGTGAAGAAGAGCCTGGAGGCGGCGTCCCGCCGCGCCGCCGCCATGCCGCTGGTCACCGTGCCGCAGATCCCCCCGCACAGGTACGCCCGCCCGTCGGCCCGCCCGCCGCCCGCCGCCTCACACCAGCGGTGACCCCGCCCTGCTCCTGGAGACCGACCGTCCCGTAGGGTTCTGCTCCAGCCTTATTAACAAAGCCACCCCTCATTCAGCAGCCAGAGATCTCACTGAGCTGCTAATCATCATTTCACGTCATTACATTACATTACAGGCATTTAGCAGAGGCTCTCATCCAGAGCAACTTACATAACTTCTCATGTCCCGTTTTACATCGCCTCCATTCATACAGCTGGATGTACACTGGAGCAATGCAGGTTAAGCGCCTTGCTCAAGGGTACAATGGCAGTGTCCTACTGGGGAATTGAACCCGTGATCTTTAGTTTACAAGACCAACTACTTATCCCCTATACTACAGTGCGTCATCAGTTTAATTCGTATGGCGCTTTTTCTTGTAGAAAACTGTCACAAGGAGCTTTTACAGAGTACCAGAAAAAGTAGCAGTTAAAGTAAGAATTAGTCGAATCCGTTGTCACATTAGGGTTGAAATGAAAGCCTGCGGGGCGGTGGATCTCCAGGAGCAGGGTTGGTTACCACTGCTTTAAACACGGTCCTCGCCTTCCTCATCTCTACGAGTCCGCACGCTGATAGAGCCTTGCTTTTGCATGTGGTTATTCAGGGCTCTGCAGTGCTCCCATTTTAGCAGCATTTGGGTCCTGAAAACTGATAAGTGGAAAAAAAAATGAGGACATATACTAATTATTGTTCTGCATTAGCGTGCTTATAATTTTTCAGCATGTTCTCCTTGGAAAAGTGTTAGTGAAGAGCCCTGTGATTAGTGCAGCCTTAACTCAAAATGTCATAAATTAACGTGTAGCCTGTGTGATATTATGTGTATTGTGTATTATTTATACACCATAAAAGTATTAGACATTTTGGATTTTTCTATTCTAATGCATGAGTAAAATGAAAATTGGCATGTCATTAAAGCTATTTGGGATTTTGCTCAGAAACTTAAAAAAAAAAAAAAAAAAAAGAGGAAAAAAAGCACCTGGCCGGCATGATTTTTGGAAAGTCCTGCTGGAAGTACGAAGTGGCATTCTGTAAATTTTGCATGTGGTGTATAACTTGAATGGTTTGAGGGAAAAAAAGTAACTTTTTTTTAATTCTCCCTTCGAGGCGTATTTGCATTAATACAGGTTTGAGTTTGCTTATGCGTCAAAATGTGAAAATGCAAATGCACGCTGAGCTTTTCCACAGCTGGCTCTTTTATGGTTGAGGCACGCCGTTGTGAGTCGCTGTGTGCGTTTTTGCAAGCTGTTCCCTTCTTCCTGCAGGCTGAACAAGATTTGCAAAGGGGTCCTCCTCCAGAGGAAGAACCAGTTCCTGCAGCGGCTCCACAACTACTGGCTCCTGAAGCGCCAGTCCCGCAACGGCGTGCCGCTCATCCGCCGCCTGCACTCGCACCTGCAGGCCCAGAGGAGCGCCGAGCAGGTAACGCACCTGTGCATCATTACCGCGGTAACGCACCTGTACGAGCAGGTAACGCACCTGTGCATGCATTACCACGGTAACACACCTGTACGAGCAGGTAACGCACCTGTGCATGCATTACCACGGTAACGCACCTGTACGAGCAGGTAACGCACCTGTGCATGCATTACCACGGTAACACACCTGTGCATGCATTACTGCTGTAACGCACCTGTACGAGCAGGTAACGCACCTGTGCATGCATTACCACGGTAACACACCTGTGCATGCATTACCGCGGTAACACACCTGTACGAGCAGGTAACGCACCTGTGCATGCATTACCACGGTAACACACCTGTGCATGCATTACCGCGGTAACACACCTGAACGAGCAGGTAACGCACCTGCGCATGCATTACCGTGGTAACACACCTGTATGAGCAGGTAACGCACCTGTGCATGCATTACTGCTGTAACGCACCTGTACGAACAGGTAACGCACCTGTGCATGCATTACCACGGTAACACACCTGTACGAGCAGGTAACGCACCTGTGCATGCATTACCGCGGTAACACACCTGTATGAGCAGGTAATGCACCTGTGCATGCATTACCACGGTAACACACTTGTACAAGCAGGTAACGCACCTGTGCATTCATTACCACTGTAACTCACCTGAATGAGCAGGTAACACACCTGTGCATTCATTACAGCTATAACTCATGCACCTGTGCATTCATTATCGCTGTATCTCACTCACCTGCACGAGCAGGTAACACACCTGTGCATTCATTACTGCTGTAACACACCTGTGCATTCATTACCGCTGTAACACACCTGTGCATTCATTACTGCTGTAACTCACTTTCTGCTCTGTCTGGGGCATCTCCATTGGTTGATCTTTGAGGCATTGAGGTTCTCCCTGCCACTGTTCCCTCTAGCTTGCTGTCTGGGGGTTCAGGCCAGGGCGACTGGGAGGTGTGCTGTGACAAATCCTTTGTAAAATGTGCTGTGTATCTAACATTCGATTGAGTGAATGACTGATTTAGTGGGTCCCTAATGTGGTAGGGTGGAGAACAGCAAGTATGGCAAACATTGATTTAGGGAGTATCATTTACAGAACTGCTGAATATTATGTACAGAATTGCTGTGATGTTGTGCAAAAGAAAAGTTCTGCTTTCGTGGTGGAGTCGATGGTCATCGGAGTGTGGAAACAATTGGACAGTTAGTGGAAGGTTAATGAAGTGGCTTATCTTTGGGGGAAAAAGCTCTTGCAGTAACAGTGCCTTGGCCCTGAGCTGTGTTTGCCTTAGGGCTGGGCTTATCTGGGCCAGTCTGCCGCGGGGGGGGGGGGGGGGGGGTGTCCTGGGGTTTGAGCCGTGCCGGTGTGTTTGTGGGCATCTGTGTGTGTGTGTGTGTGCGTGTGCGTGTGCGTGTGCGTGCGCCTGTGCCTGTGCCTGTGCCTGTGTCTGTCTGTGTGTCTCTGTGTCTGTCTCTGGGGTTTGAGCCGTGCCGGTGTGTTTGTGGGCGTGTGTGTGTGTGTGTGTGTGTGTGTGTGTGTGTCTGTCTCTGGTGTTTGAGCCGGTGTGTTTGTGGGCGTGTCCGCAGACGGAGCCGGACGAGAAGGTGTGCGCCGTGAGGGAGGAGCTGAAGTACTGGCAGAAGCTCCGGCACGACCTGGAGAGAGCCCGGCTGCTGGTGGAGCTGATCCGCAAGAGGGAGAAGCTCAAGAGGGAGCAGGTATGGAGGGAGGGGGGGGGCGTGTGATTTAGGAAGAGGGAGCAGGTATGGAGGGAGGGGAGGGGAGGGGGGGGGTGTGTGATTGAGGAAGAGGGACCAGGTATGGAGGGGTGGAGGGGGGTGATTGAGGAAGAGGGAGCAGGTATGGAGGGAGGAGGGGGGTGGTGTGATTGAGGAAGAGGGCGCAAGTAACTGGGGGGGGCGTGATTTGGGAAGAGGGAGCAGGTACGGACAGAGGGGAGGGGGAGGGGGAGGGTGTGGGGACTGGGTGATGGGGGGGGGTCATTGAGGGATACTCCTGTGGGCTTATTTGATATTTTCCTCATTTAAACGTTTCCACACAATGGCAGTATATGAAATCATATCTGGATAAATATCCATTACAGTCGCATTCTACCGTGGACTTGGGAGAATGTTTCTGAGGTTCTTAATAGGTTGTGATGAGTCTCTTTATTTTACTTGACGCGTGAAGTTAGTTTTATGCTGATACCAAACCGATATCTGACTGGTGTTCCCCGTACATTCCAATGAAGTCATTTTGTGTGGACAAGGCAGTCTGTGTACACAAGTTTTTTTTTAAAAATAATTTTTTTATCCTGATAAATGCTTAGGTCTGCTCCTAGAAACCATTTACTTGACAGAAATTCCTCGGTGCCAGCTCTGCGAGTGACGGGCAGCACATAAACGAGTTTGCACTGATCTGCTGAAATGGCAGGGATGTAAAAATAGTGCTCCAGCGGCACTTCCTGCTGAGTGTGGAGCAGCCTGCCAGGTCACGTTGTAGAGGCACAAACTCTGCGGGGTTTCAAGACCAGGCTTGATACGGTGTTAAGATGCAATCTAGTCTGCAGGTAATCAGAGCAGTGATTCAGTCAGGAAAATGGCGAGCGTTGTTGGGCTGAATGGCCTGTTCTCGTCATTATGTTGTGTGTTGTGTTGTGTTGTGTTATGTAACGTTTTAACGTTATGTTTTGTATTACGTTATGTTATGTTACGTTATGTTTTGTGTTACATTATATTGCGGTATGTTTTGTGTTATGTAATGTTGGGTTATGTTATGTTCTGCGTTATGTTATGTTTTGTGTTATGTTGTGTTATGTTTTGGGTTATGTTATGTTCTGGGTTTTGTTATGTTATGTTTTGGGTTATGTTATGTTCTGGGTTATGTAATGTTTTGTGTTACGTTATGTTTTGGGTTATGTTATGTTTTGTGTTATGTTTTGGGTTATGTCATGTTTTGTGTTACGTTATGTTTTGGGTTATGTTATGTTTTGTGTTATGTTTTGGGTTATGTTATGTTTTGTGTTATGTTTTGGGTTATGTCATGTTTTGTGTTACGTTATATTTTGGGTTATGTTATGTTCTGGGTTATGTTATGTTTTGTTGCGGTATGTTTTGTGTTATGTAATGTTTTGTGTTATGTTCTGGGTCGCGTTATGTTACGTTGCGTTGCGTTACGTTGCGTTGCGTTGCGTTGTGTTGTGTTGTAATGGAGCGAGTGTTGCTCTCCCTGCCTGACTCCTCCCTCCCTCGCTCCCTGGCAGGTGAAGGTGCACCAGGCCACGCTGGAGATGCAGCTGACCCCCGCGCTGGTGCTGCTGCGCTCCACGCTGGACCAGCTGCAGGAGAAGGACCCCGCGCAGATCTTCGCCCAGCCCGTCAACCTCAAGGAGGTGCGTGGGGGTGTCCCCTCCGCTGCCCGTTTAAAAAAACCCTGCTGTTCTGAATAATCCCAGAACATCAGATTATTAAGATGTCAGTATCCTCCCCTCCTCCATAACTATGGCCTCCAGTAGTTCTGTGGCTCAGCTGGTAGAGCATTGCGCTGACAGTGCAAAGGTTGTGGGTTTGACCCTAGGGGACTGCATGTACTGAAAAGTATGCATTCATATAACTGTACTCGGATGAAAACATCTGTTCAAAAGCATAACCGAGGCCTGCCTCTCTCCTCCTCCCTCTCTTCCTCATTCCCTGTTTCCTCCTCCTCGTTCCCTCTCCTCCTCATTCCCTCCTCGTTCCTCCTCGTCCTCCCCCTTCCCCGTTCCCTCTTTTCCTCCTCCTCCTTGTTCCCTCTCCTCTTCCCTCTCCTCCTCCTTCCTCCACCTCCTCCTCCTCCCCCTCTCCCCTTTCTCCTTCCTCCCCCGCTCCCACTCCTCCTCCCCCCCCGCTCCTTCGCCTGCTCCGCTTCCAGGTCCCTGACTACCTGGAGTTCATCTCGCAGCCCATGGACTTCTCCACCATGCGGTCCAGGCTGGAGGCGCACGGGTACCGCTCGCTCGCCGAGCTGGAGGGCGACTTCAACCTGATGGTGGCCAACTGCCTGCGCTACAACTCGCGCGACACGGTCTTCCACCGGGCCGCCGTGCGCCTGCGCGACCTCGGGGGCGCCATCCTGCGCCACGCCCACCGCCAGGCCCACAACAGCGGCCTGGACCCCGACACCGGCATGCTGCTGCCCGACTCGCCCCACAAGAACGACTACTACCGCTGCTCCTGGGAGGACGGTGAGCGGGACCGCGCTGAGGCCACACGGAGGGCATTCGGGAAAAAACGTCTCCACTGTTATTCTGTTGGGTGACTGTACGACAGCCAATCAGCAGCCAGGACTGACAGCTCCATGCGATTGACAAAAACACATCACATGATCACACGGAAGCTGTACGACCCTGGTGCTGATTGGCTGTCTTATCAACATCCAGTGGATAACAGTGGCTATGTTTTTTTTTTTTCTATATATAATTTTAATGGTTAAGTATGAGAAGTGTAATTTCTTAGCATTAAAGATGTTCTTTAATGTCGTCGTTTGCACTTTATTTTAAAGAAGGTATCGGTTCAGGCGCTGTTTAGCCACTGGCAGTTTTAAAATTTCGGGATTGCTATCGGCAAAATCTGAACGATACCCATCCCTAGTCACACCCCTGCCTCCCCCCCCTCTTCCCCCCCCCCTCACAGTGGACACCCTCCTGGTCCCGGAGAACCGGCTGCACCTCTCCGTGGAGGAGCAGCTGAAGGAGCTGCTGGACAAGCTGGACATGGTGACGTCCATGCGCTCGAGCGGCGCGCGGACCCGCCGCATCCGCCTGCTGCGGCGCGAGATCAACAGCGTGCGCTACAGGCTGGGCCAGCAGCAGCAGCAGCAGCAGCAGCAGCGCCACCTGCTGCAGCTCAACGGCGCCGTCAAGGAGGAGGACGACGACCGGGAGGAGGAGGAGGAGGAGGAGGAGGAGGCGGCGGAGGAGGACAACAACAACGAGGGAGAGGGGGAGGAGAGGGGGAGAGAGCGGAGGCGGAGGAGGAGGAGGAGGAGGAGAGGGAGGGGCGACGGCGGCGGAGGCAAGGACGCCGCCACACGCGTCCCGTCCGCAGCGCTGGAGAATGGTGAGAGGGGGCGCTGTTTTCGCGGGGGGGGTCACCCCTGTTAGATTACATTACAGGCGTTTAGCAGACGCTCTTATCCAGAGCGACTTACACAACTTTTACACAGCATTTACATTGCATCTGTCCATCTATACAGCTGGATAGATACTGAAGCAATGCAGATTAAGTACCTTGCTCAAGGGTACAACAGCAGTGTCCTACCAAGGAATCTGATTGATCCCAAGGCCCAATTCCTTACCCATTATACTACACTGCTGCCCGACCCCTGTAGTGCATGTGAAACGTATGAACGGTGTCTGTGGTACTGAGACGGTGTGTTACGCGGGTGGTACTGAGACGGTGTGTTACGCTGGTGTCTGTGGTACTGACACGGTGTGTTACGCGGGTGTCTGCGCTCTGCCTGTGTCCCGAGTCTCTTTCTCATATCGCATTTCTGTCTCTCCCCTTCTCCCTCCCATCAGACGACATGAAATCCACCCCCCCACCAACGCTTGAACCCACAAGCCCTGCCCTGTCCCACCCCCAGGGAGACGCCCCCCTGGACCCCCCCACGCTGCGGCCGGTGACGGGGGAGCCGCGCCCCCCCGGCCGCTCGCACAAGCGCCTGAAATGGGACGGTGAAGGCGGGGGCGGCGGCGGAGGAGGAGGCGGTCCCAGCGCGGAGAACGCCGGCGGCGGGGCGGAGGAGGAGGAGGAGGGGGGGGAGGGGGGGAGGAGACGCCGCGCTCGCCCGGAGAGGGCCGCATGGTGAACGGGGTCTCCCCCTGCGGGGCTCCCCGCACCCCTCCCGCCGTGGGACGCCGCACCTCCGTCCTGTTCAAGAAGGCCAAAAACGGGGCCAAGCTGCTGAAGGACAGAGAGAGCCCCCTTCAGAACGGGGGGGCCGCGGCGGCGGGCAACGACGAGGCCCCCCCCGGGGCTGCCGGCTCCCCCCCCGCCCCCAGCTCCACCCCGAACCCTTCCGCAGTCACACCGCCAAAGCTGCCGTCGCCACCCCGCCCCCTCCCTCGCCCCCCACCCCCCGGCAACGGCCCAGAAGCCTCAGCGCCAGCTCTGAGAGCGAGGGGGAGAAGTCGCCCCGCCCCGCCAGAGAGGGAGGTAAGGGACACGCCACTGATTGCGATCAGAATGTTGTTACTGAACATTCTCATGCTGATGTCACAATCACTGCTGGTAACTGAAAGCAACGGAGTTCTAGAACCCTGACTCAGAACTTAGAACAGCGGAATGTTTCCTCTTTCAAAGACCCGCTCTTCAAAGGGTTTAAACCGCCTTTCAGCAGCTTTTTATTTGTAGATGTCTAATGTAGATATTAAATGTGGACACTCCCTTAAGGACATTACATTACATTACAGGCATTTTAGCAGACGCTCGTATCCAGAGCGACTTACACTTGTGTAATTCAGTGGTGTGATTGTGATGTCATAGTAGCTTATTCTTCTGCCTAGTTGGCTTTGCAGAGGTTAGGTCAGAATAGTGTTCACTGTGTGAACTGTGTTCTTGGCTAGAAATAGCTGTACAAAACAGTATTATACCTTTCTGACTTGTGTTCACAGTTGCCTACGACCCGCAGCTTTGGATAAAAGCGTCTGCGAAATAAATGTAATGTAATGTAATGTCATAGTGCCGACCGCAGTGCCGTGTGTTCCTCCCCAGGCCTGACTAATGGATTCAGGAAGCACAGAGACAGCTGCTCGGACTCGGAGTGCAGCCCCTCCCCCACCTTCCGCAAGGACAGGTGAGCCGCCCTGCACCTCACACACCTCCTATCCCTGAGAGAGAGAGAGAGAGAGAGAGAGAGAGAGAGAGAGAGAGAGAGAGAGAGAGAGAGAGAGAGAGAGAGAGAGAGAGAGAGAGAGAGGAGGCCGCTCGCTCTTTACTCCCCGTTCCCTCACAGTGACCTCACTTCCCCTCCTCCTCTCTCTCACCACAGCGCTTCCCCTCCCAAACGGGGCCGGGGGAAGCCGGCACTTTCTAAAGTCCCCTTCCTGGATGGGGTGAACGGAGATTCGGACTACACTGGCTCAGGTGGGTGCATTCAGGTGGCTGAAGGGGGGAGGAGGGGGGAAGGTACTGTTCTTGTGAGCAGTTTGATAAGGGAAGGGGTAACAGTTTGCTGAATAATACTGGCAATTCTACTGAAAAGTGATTTATTCATATATTCGTGAATACAGTGGGGGGGGGGTTTCATACTGAAGTTTGATGGGGGTTTTACTTGATGGGAATGGTAGAATATGACTAATGTAAGGAAAATGGAGGGGGGTGGTGGGGGGGGATCACATCTTCATTGACCTCGATTGTGGAGCAGAATGTAAAATGAGAGTGTAGTAACTGTGAATTCTGTAGTGGAAGGTCCTTCACATGCCTCTTTTTGTCACAAGTCACGGATGAAACTCGTTCCTTCATCGCATGTAACTTAAGAGTTTGTAATCTATTATAAAGGAAGAATGTAATGAAGTATGAAATATTAAATTCTTATCCTTGGTCAGACCTAATGATTGCCGTTTTCAGCTCTGTCGTGTATTATTACAAGTTACACTATGAATAATGCACTTGCAAGATTACACACTTTCTAACTCTTTAATGCAATTATTCATTTTTAATGGATTTTATTAATGCATTGTTTTACTTTCTGTCATTAAATACACAGTAGAATCTGAGTTATGAAGCTTGGAGCTGGAGTTATCAAACTTCTTATTGCTTACAGTAATAATGATTTTGGCAGGACAAAAACACTTTTCTAAACACGTGAATGAGAATGTTCAAACTTTTTTGAAACGAATAGTTCACGTGTGAAACGAGGTGTCATTCATAAGTCATTATATCGTAGAATAACCCGTTATGAATATTGTAACGAGGCCCTGATTGCTGTCGGTATGATTGCTGGGTTATTCCCTTAAATCTACACAGCGAGAGGAGCTCGTTTAGAAACCAAGGCTGCAGTAATGAAGTAAATGATTAGAATGCTTGCCATGGGAAAACGGGGTGTAGTATTCTTAGATTACTTTCCACCATGTTAGAAACTTTGGGAGAAGCGTTTTGTTTTTTTGCTTGTCCTTGCGGTCTGGGGGCTCTCTGGGGGGAGAGAGGCGAGCGATGGAAAGTTGCGGTTTGTTTCAGTGTTTGATTTGCTGTGGATGCACCGCACAAACATTTAGTGAAATGTCAGCTTAGCTAGCTAGCCTAGCGAGAGCGGAATGCTTGAACAGAGCTCATTAGCTCCAATGGAACATTTTTCTTTTTTTGTTTTTTAAATCAGTGTTGCTGCAATACACAAGTTTCCAGAAGGCGTTAATTCCTTAAATTCCCTTTTGGAATGAAGTTGGTTGAATGGTTTTTGTGGACTGTGTTTATGTATGTATGGACTTAATTAGCAAAAAAAAGAAAAAAATTCCTGGCCACCACTTTGCTGTAAACTGTTTGCAGATTGTTTTTCAAAATTGTTTATGCAAAACTGTTGACTCGGTACTTTTTAAGTTATGAAAAACTGGGTTTACTCGCTTGTGGTCATTGGTTTGTATTTAATAATGGACTACGTGGTTTTGCTTGGATGTGATCCCAGAGAGAATACTGTTTTTCCATTGCAGTCTAGAGGAGTGCTCGATGAGCCAGCCCCCAAACACTTGATCTCATCCCTCAGTAAGCTGTTCTCAAAGGCATTTTTAACCCTTTGTAGAGTAGGTTTTTTTGGAATGTTTCCTTTTTTCAAAATTCTAAGCGTTCTAGAACTCCACTTCTTTCGGTTACCAGTAGCGACTGTGACATCAGCATTAGAATGTTCAGTTAGCAATATTTGAGATCTCACACCTTAAAGGGTTGAAGAACAGAATTAAGGAGATAAACTGTATGTGGAAATTGCATGGCTTTCATGTTTTATGATATGACTTGTCTGCAGAACTTTTATTCGCTGCCTGACAAACGTCTTTTTTATGTTTTAAATTTAGGGGGAAGTAAGGGATGAAATCAGATAATGGAATTGCAATTGAAATTGAGTGACTTTAGGCAAGAGAGTTTAGAAATGATTTAAGTACTTAAAACATGCCTTTTTCCATTTACTGTATTTGGTTTGGGCATCCTTATAATGCTTAAATACTGCATAGTGCATGCCTTTACCTTTTGCCTCTCTAGTGTACAGTGTTTTGAAAGTTGCATCTGATAACATCATGCATTTTTTGTTGTGCACACACAGCTGGGGCCAGTAGTCATTTCCTTGCCTACGGGACAGAATCTGGCATTTCCAGCCAGCTCTTGAATTTTTTAATATTTGCAGCTGTGTTTATTTTTTCTGTACAAACCCGAAATCCTGATGTAACATAGGCGATCCCTATCGCTCGCCCCTCCACAAGTGATTTAATGTGTTAATTTCATTTTTTTTTAAAAACCCATAATGTTTACATTGGTGATGAGGAAGAGAAACCTCTGTGATCATTGTGTGTGTGATTCAAGTCTAACCCGCCCTGTTGGAACCGTTACATTTGGGTCTTGGCGCATCAGGCTGTCGACCCATGTGTAAGGCTAACTTATGTTAGCTTGCGTCCGGTCGTAAAGCTTCCCTGGGTTTAACTGTACTGAGACCGCGGCTCCCATGCTGATGGTGGGAAAGAGGGGTGAGGCGGGAGAGAGAGACTCATGTGTTTTTTTTGTCCCTTTTTTTTTTTTTTGGGTTTATATTCACAGGCCGCAGCCTCCTGATGCCCTTTGAGAACGGGGCGGAGCTGGAGCCCCTGGACCTGGTGTGGGCCAAGTGTCGAGGGTACCCGTCCTACCCCGCGCTGGTGAGCCTCTCCCAAATCCCCCCCCCCCCCCCCCCCCCCACTCACACCCCTTTAAGCACACTGCAGGAGCTCTGAGGAGGCTCGCTGGGGGCTGGGCGGGGGCAGGAGGGCTCCTGCCGTCCCCCCCGGGCCTTTTGGCAGGGGACACGGCACTGAGAGGAAATTAAACGTCCCCCCCCTTAACGGTCCCTTCTTCCTCTCTCTATCCCTCTCTCCCTCTCTCTCTCTGTCCCTCTCTCCTTCCCCCCCCCCAGATCATCGACCCGGACATGCCCCAGGAGGGGCTGCTGCACAACGGCGTGCCCATCCCCGTGCCCCCCCAGGACGTGCTGAAGCTGGGGGAGCTGAGGCAGGAGGAGGTGGGGGAGAAGCTCTTCCTCGTGCTCTTCTTCGACAACAAGAGGACCTGGTGAGGGTCGCTAACCCTTTCACTTCCTTAAACGCTGTGGGACCCCGTGCCTGGGAGTCATTCCGTGTGTGTGTGTGTGTGTGTGTGTGTGTGAGAGTCTGCTTGCATGTGTGTGTGCACAAGTGCATCTATGCGTACGTGTACATGTGCGTACGCTTGTGTGTACGCTTGAGTGCACTGGCAAGTATGCTTGTGAGTGTGCTTACATGTGTGTGTGCACTTATGCGTATGTGTACAGGTGTGTATTGCAGATACTGAGCCCTCTCCCTCTCTCTCTCCCTCACCCCTCCCCCTCTCTCTCTCCCCCCCCCCCCCTCTCTCCCCCCCCCCCCCCCCCCCCCCCCTCCTCCCTCCCTCCTCCCTCTCTCTCCCCCCCCTCCCCCTTCCCTCTCTCTCCCCCCCCCCCCCTCTCTCTCCCTGCCTCCCTCCCTCTCTCTCGCCCCTCTCTCCCCCTTCCTCTCTCTCTCCCCCCCTCCCTTGCTCTCTCCCTGCCTCCCTCCCTTTGTCTTGCCCCTCTCTCCCCCTCCCTCTCTCTCCCTCTTCCCCTCTCTCCCTCCCTCCCTCCCCCCCTCCCCCCCCCCCCCCCCCCCCCGCAGGCAGTGGCTCCCGCGCAGTAAGGTGGTGCCGCTGGGCGTGGACGACACCGCCGACAAGCTGCGCATGATGGAGGGGCGCAAGACCAGCATCCGCAAGTCGGTGCAGGTGGCGTACGACCGCGCCATGATCCACCTGAGCCGCGTGCGCGGAGACCACCCCTTCGTCACCTCCGGCTACCTGTAGGGGGCGCTCTCTCGAACCTGACGCACCCGCACCTGGGCCGGAAGGTTCGCCTTCGCCCCACACACAAACGCATCTAGAGAGAGAGAGGGAGCTCGGGCTGTCGGAAAGGAGGGGAACGGGGGGGGGGGGGTGCGCTGACTTGCTTCCTATGGGAGAAAAGGGTAAAGGGTGTACTATCAGGGGGTTTGGACTCCATCATGCTGGTCCACCTTGTGTGAGGCCGCACACACGTGTGCGGTCCGTGTGAATGCACCCTAAGATTTTTGGCGGTTGAGGGTCGCGGAGACTGCAGCATTTTGGGGCGAGCTTCCAAGGGAACTCCTCCATTTTGTTTCAAAGACTACTATCAAAGATAGAAATGTTTGGGGAAGAAGAATAAAATAAAATAAAATAAAAAACATTCACTTTTTTCATATTTATACAAAAAAGTACAACGAAAAAAAACCAAAAAAAAAAAAAAAGCCACAATGTACGAATGGATCACTGCCATTTTCTTACAATAGCTTTTTACTTTTTAATATTTTACAACCACTTTCTTGTACATTTAAGAAGACACATTCATGTATATATGTATTTCTATCATACAGTACCTTTAATTTTATTTCATTTTTGTTGAAAATGAAATGAGCCCCCAACAGGAATGAAGAAACGCGAGACGGTGTGTACATACTTGTAAAATACTCACTAAATTACTGACTGGCTTCAAAAAGTGTACCCGCTTGTCTGTGATGTCAATAGTTCTACATACAGTATATTCTCGTTGTTTTTTTTGATAAACAAAATGTAATTTATTTATGGAAAGCAGAAAAAAAATAAAGAAATGAAATTATATATATTGGTTGACAATTGAAAGTAAATCTGTTATTTAAGATAAACTTATTAAAAAGCAAGGGTCCGCGGTGGGCTTCGTCACTGTATCTGTAGTTAATATTGAGGTTTTATCAGACTTATGCTGTGGGAGTTGATTTGTATCGTTCACTGGCTTTGAGTCAGTTTCTGAGTCCACCCTTAAGCACAGAAACCCTTGTATTTATTGTAGAAAGAGTTTACTAGAATTCTAGACCCTGTTTATAAGACGGCGCTGAAGAGAGAAGTTATGCTTGTACAAACTGCAGATTTTATCTACTTGCCTATAACCTGTCTGAATCAATATTTTCTCATGTGGGGGAAATAAATGTTATACGCAAAATCAACCTGTTTTAAATATTGTGCCTTTTTTTTTTGCTGCCCTTGTTTGGAATGACTGGCACGTTTGGTAATGGTGACTGGTGTTTCGGGGGCTTGTCTGTGAGTGACTGGTGAGTTGTGGGTCATGATTGTGACAAGAGCCGAATTTATCGGACTGCAGGGGAGTTTTAAAAAGTTGCAAAAAGAAAATTTGATTAAGGGCGATTTTAAATGCGCTTATATGATATGACCAAAGGTATCTGGACACCCCTTGGTCTGAGGCTGGTTTTCATGGTTTGGGCTAAACCCCTTAGTTCCAGTCAAGGCATTACATTTTACATTCTAGGTGATTCTTTGCTTCCAAATTTGTGGTAAAAGTTTGGGGAAGGCCCTTTCCTGTTTCAGCATGACATTGTCCCCGGGCACACAGCGAGGTAGAAATGGTTTTGTCAAGTTTGGTGTGGAACAACTTGACTGGCCTGCACAGAGCCCTGACCTCAACCCCATCTAACACCTTTAGGGTTTAATTGGAAAGCCAACTGTGAGCCAGGCCTAATCGCCCAATCAGTGCCCGACCTCACCAATGCTCTTCTCGCTGAACGGAAGCGAATCCCTGCAGCAACGCCTCAACACCTAGTATAAAGCCTTCCCGGAATAATGAAGGTTCTTACCGCAGCAAAGGGTGGACCAACTTAATATTAATACCCATAATTTTGGATGAGATGTGGGATGTCTGGTGTCCAAATGCATTTGGCCATGTAGTGTATAAATCATCTTACGTTCTATGAATTTAATTCGAAGCCTGCTGTAATTCTTGGTTATGGATTTCACGGCTAAATTAGTACAGGTTCACCTCAGCCCTCCAGCTGGGAAAAGGGGGTTGAACCAGTGCAAGCCGTTTAATCATGCGGCTTAATCTAAAATGATCTTCGGAACACAGTGCATTAATATTGTAATAACCTTTACAATGCTTTGCAGCAATGTGCCACCAAGTAATAGGCATTTTATTTTTAGTTTTCGTAGCTAATTTCATATTTTGACGTTTCAATATTTGGGTTGGGTTATACTTTTTAAAATCCCAGTTGGGAAATTCACTTAGTCTATTACATCGAATTTGCTCATACGACAAAAGTATTTCTCAATGTCACTTTTAATCTACATATGCAATCTAATATGTTAACGTATAAATCCGCGACAAATTATGTGTATTTAACCCTGCTGTAATAAGGTAGTCTTTTTTATAGATATATTGGGAGGACGACTGAGTCGCTCTTGGAGTGATCGGAGTATTTGGTGTGTGTGTGTGTGTGTGTGTGTGTGTGTGTGTGTGTGTGCATGCATGCGTGCGCGCGCGTACTATGTATACACACCGAGAAGCTGCACTTGCAGATAAAAGATCAACAAGGGACATGTTTGCGGTCTTGACGAAAGATACTGTGAGTAGTTAAGATGAACCACAGCGGTTACTAACTCTTGGAAGACGGCCAGAAATAAAATAAAAAACAGGTGGAACCAGGTTCATGGTAAATTCCACGAGGTTAGAAATCGCGGACTTCTTGCGTTCTTCTCGCTGGATCGCGGGAAACGTAACGAGCCGAGAGCGATCTCAATGGCCCGCTATCTTCATAATGCTTCCTGGTGTTCTCTTGGTTAAGCGTTCATGTACCATCGTGGCTGTGCAGGCATATGGACAGTGGACGGGATTTATAAAGGCGGAAGAGATAAAATATTCGTGCATAACGGTTAATGAGATGAAAAAATAAAAAAATATTGGGTCTATTGACGGGGTTGCCAGGCGAACATTAATTAAATCACCAAACAAGATTGGGGGCAAGATAAAAGGCTTTGTTTTCCGTGATTACGGTATAAAACCACGACCCTCGGTCTGAAATAGCTCCGAGGCATTAATGTTTATTTCATCCATTGATTATTTGCATCGTCTACTAACCAATTCATAAAACATCCAGCTATTGAAAAACATACATAGGCTATCTCTAAATAAACTCCGCGAATACATTTGCTCACACAAGCTGTGAGGTGTAGATACTTCACATAAAATGACTAATGTATTCCCAGATGGAAGAGCTCATTTATTTGAATCAACTGGTGAAACTTTCTTGGCTCATTGGACACAGTAGTTTCGACGCAGCTTCCTGGAGAGAATCAAATTAATCTCTCGCAACAGCCACGCGAATTAGAAGAGCCTTCCCGGTGCTTTATAACGGCGACCCGGGTAAACAAAAGCAAAAAGAAACGAGTCTGTTTTGAAGGAATCAATTACACCGAGGAAGGTAAGGGAGCGGAAAGTGTGTAATGAATCCATTCTGGGATGCTGTCTGGCTGGTTAACATGCCACAAAAACGCCTACTCTCTGTTAAAGAGACAATAAACCTTTATTAACTGAAAGACTTAGGGGGGCCGGGGACAACAAAAAAAGTGATGACTGGCGGAACACAGCACAGATAACTGGCATTTTTATCAGAATCCGCAGATATAATTCAGAATTTAATTTAATTTCTGTGTTTGCCGTCCTGGATCTCGGGCCGCGCGTGGTTACTGCTTAGATCTGTAATGTTAGAATGGAAGAAGACCTGACATTGTGAGGACGGACAGGATATTGAAAGCTATGATGAAATGTCAGTGTATCCCTCTAGGATAAAAACAAAAAAAAAAAAAAAAATGTCGGGCCTATTTTGCTCCAAGCTCAAGAGCGCACCTTTTGAAAACCTCTCTGATCCCATTGTGACATCATAGATTCCGCGGTCCAGCAGAGCAGCACAGACCCTTTGAAGTCTTTGCTGAGCAGCAAAAATAGTTCTCCTGTTTCAAGGGAGATTTTTCGACGGAACAAATCAAATAATGTGCATCCCTGAAGAACTGAGTAGGATCTTTCCGTTCTTACTGCACGTGATTAATGTATATGAAACTGATTAGAACGAACATTGAATTTGTTTCTCAACATTAAAAAGATATATCTATCTGTCTTATCTATCCATCCATCTATCCATCTGTCTATCCTTCTGAGAGTAGTACCATGTATCACCACTAGATAGAGCCAGATATGCACTAAATGTTGATTGAAATACAACATCTTTAGGATTAGAAAAAGAAATACCAAAAGAAAAAATAGTAAAAGGCAAAATTTAGTATGTAAGGCTAAATGTGTTTGACTTCACGATGGCATACTTTCTGGAAATGTTTATTTTGTATTCCCTGTGCACATTATTGTATTTTATATATATTGTAAATGTACATGTTTATATCTTCTATTAATCCCTTTAGAAACAGATGGGCAGGACTGCCATAAATATTGCGAATAGTTTTACAAATGTTATTTATTTAATTATTTATTGCCGAGTATCTAGTCATGTGGCCTTGGTCTCTGGATGCTTGCACTGCCAGGATAACACTGATGTTTTGTGGTTTTTGTGATGTTCTTAGTTGCTGGGCTCTGCTGCTATAGAGATGTGCAGTACAGTTTTGCCCTGGTGGTCTGTTCAGGCCACGACTGCTGCCTTTAAAAATGTGTTTTTTTTCTTCTTCCCAGTGTTATTCCTTCCAGACCTCAGTCATTTGCAGCACTTCATGTGGCCCCTCTCTCTCTTTCTGTCTCTCTCTGTCTCTCTATATCTGTCTGTCCATCTATATGTTTGTCTGTCTGGTTTGTCTCTCTGTGTCTGTCTCTGTCTGTCTGTCCATCTCTCTCTCTCTCTCTCTCTCTCTCTCTCTCTCTCTCTCTCTCTCTAAACCTAACCCTCTCCTCCGTATTGAAGCTGCAGGTTTGCAGGTTTAGGAGTCCTGTTCTGTCCCTTCCGTCTCTGCGGCCACAGTTTGCTGACCTGTCCCGGGCGTGGTCACGAGGAGGAGACAGGTGCGCGCAGGTGAGATGGGTTTTTTTTTTTCTACCTGGCCTGACACTTTGGAGAACATATGGTCACGCTCATTCTCGATCAGGGGGGCCCCGCCCTGCCTGAGGCGAAGGTTCGAATGGCCACGCTCCTCCCGCTGTGCAAAGACCCGTCTTTGTTCCGATCCCGCTGTGTAACCGATGGCGACGGTGCCCGGGCACTAGGGCACATTTATGCCCTGCAGCAGTGCTTCCAGGTGGTGCTCTCTGTCGTTCTGGCCGCGCGCCAGCTGTGTATTTTATGTTGCTGTTGGCGTCGCGCGCTGTCCCTGTTGGTTACTGCCGGGCCGTTGTCCTGGTGGTGCAGGACAGCATCTGCACTCTGCTCGTGTGCCTGTGACCTGGTCTGATCACGGAAAACATCAGGGATCCAGCGCACACGGTCCTGTTCCTCCTCGATTCTGTTTACTGCAGGTCAGGCCTGGTGCTTTGATATGAAGCAGACCTGGGTCAAATACGTTTCTGTTTCGGATTCAAATACTTTTTCTGTGCTCTATTGATCTTGCCTGGTATAATTGAGCCTGCAAATATGACCAGAAGGCGGGGTTTGCAGAGTATTTCATTGGTTCCAATTCACCAGACAAGATCAGTAAAAGCATAGAGAAGTATTTGAATCCAAAACAAATATGTATTTGACCCAGGTCTGATATGAAGTGTACAGGGTTCCAAGTGGCACGTGCGCTAACACACACACACGCACACAAACACACACACATACAAACACACACACACACACGCACATTTTCACACGTGTTTCGATCTCCCACACGTTTCATATGTTACATATTCTTCCAACACGTAACCCTCCCACAGACAGAACGTGTCATCTCTCAAAAAAAAACAACTACATTCATACATACAAGCATTTTAAACCTTGCTACATAGAGGCAGCTGAATAAATCATTTGTGTGCTTTGCATACGCTATTAATGGTAACCCATGTTTACCTAATTAACATGTACCATGTCATATCTATACAGTACACATAACTATTGTATCTTATCCTGTGCAATCAAAGCATGGCCATTGTAGAAATAATTTCCATACCCTAATCATTTTAATGATGAACTCTTGATGATGTGTAACTTGTCCATAAAATTTAATGTAAAGTCTATGCATTTATATATAAATTGAAACACTGATATCCTAGTTCATATCTAGTATACATACAGTGGGCTGATTTTTCAATGGAAAGTAAGCAGTGGCAGAATGTAGAAGGGTGTGCGTGCCTTCCTCTACATCCTTTGGGGATCACTAACCCCACCCCCCCCCCAACCCACCTCCCCCCTCATATTTTCAGTTTTGGATGACCCCCAGGGTGTTGGATTTAGGCAGGTTATCCAGTTTTTATTCACTATAATTCCATATTGTTTAATTCACAACAACGTGCCTTTAACAGCCCCTGCATTACACACACAGAGCTAAGAGATAAAGCCTGTGCGTATTATTACGATATAGGGGCGATATAGCTCAGGAGGTAAGACCGATTGTCTGGCAGTCGGAGGGTTGCCGGTTCAAACCCCGCCCTGGGCATGTCGAAGTGTCCTTGAGCAAGACACCTAACCCCTAACCTCTAACTGCTCTGGTGAATGAGAGGCATCAATTGTAAAGCGCTTTGGATAAAAGCGCTATATAAATGCAGTCCATTTACCATTTACCATTACTTTATTCGCACCAACGCAGTTTAATGTTAATATGCTGTGTAATTCCATTGTCGGGCGTACCGCATCGAATTTGTTTGCAAGCCAAAGGCTAAAGGACGCGCATCGGTTCCTTTCCCCTTTTTAAATGTCCGATAATCCCTTCCATTTAAATCGAGGTTGAGGGGAGGGGGGTGCAGTGACACATGGAAACTCGTGATTAGTAAATGGGATCGATATTTGTCTGAATAAATCACACGGTACAGGTTTACTTCATCCCTAAACGCCGGCGTTAAAAAAAAATCCCGTCGGCGGTGATGGGAAATCAATAGGCGCGCACCGCGTTAAGATAAAGCCCCGTTCGCCCCTCCGTGTCCGTCATCCCTGTAAAAGTTGCGACCGCGGCAGGAGGAACCGGAAACCGAGGCGCCTTTTATTCGTGATTAGTGTGGCCCCCGGCGGCTAAAACGTAGCGCCGCTGTTATCGTGCGCCTCTGCTCCTGCGAGAGGCGAGGGCGGGTTTCTCTTTCCCCCAGTAATCTCTCCTAAAAAATAAAATAAAAAAAATTCCACCTCGCCCATCACATTTTTATGGCTTCAAGGTCAAACGGAAAGGGCGGTGATGTAGGCCTACAGAGATGGGGTCTTGCGATGTGAAGGCTGACGGATTGCTGCCTGCGACTGGAATGCTCTGCAAAAAAACCCTAAAACTGGATAAATCTATTACAGTTTCTGCCTTCAAAATGCCATCTCAGACATTCTCACTGATTCCTGCAACTGTTTTTCTGCCGTGTAATATCCCCATAACACTCTTGTGGGTTTTTTTTTTTTTTTTTCTTCCCGTATCTCGTTTGTCGACAGTTGTTTGCTTGCCTGTGTTTTCACAGTGTGTGTTTTCACGTGCCTGTGTTTAGTTTGTTATTATTGATGTATTTTGTGCTTTTGACACGCTTTTATCTTCTAGTCCACCTCCCCTTCCGTTAAGTGGCTTTTGTCGCTTGCCAGGCCGCCATTGTAAATAAGAATTTGTTCTTAATGACTTGCCTGGTGAAATAAAAGTGGAAAAAAATATTTTAAAAAATTAAACGATCTAGTCCGACGCGTTTGCGGCATGAGCGCAGGGCTGGCGAACGGGAGAGGAGCGCTGGAATGGACGGAGCGCGGAACGCCGCGGCTGCTCGGAACGCCGCGGCTGCTCGGAACGTTCGGGCGGCAGCGTGCCGCGCCGCGGCGTTCCTCGGGCTCTGGCGCCGGGGCGGCGGAAGCGTTCTGGGTTTCTGTTCCAGTCCAGCCTCAAGCTTTCGTCCCCTAAATAAATCAGTGACTCCATGTGGTTTGGGGCCTGTAGTCATTCTTGAGTACTGAAATGTGGAGGGAAGACGGAGCCAAATTTCTCATCCTTTTTAGCACGGAAGACGATTTTTTTTTCAATGCTGTTTTGTGTTATAAGCCAAGTAGTTCTATCGCAAACACCCAATTTAAGTTTTTTATTCCAGTGCAGTAGATTATAAGTAAATTAATTTGGGACGTGCAAAACAGCACAGAGGCAGTACACTCAGGTTTCGCTCTGGGGCTGCGGAGTTTTCGTGATTTCTGTTCCAGTCGAGCGCTTGACTGCCTAAAGAAATCAGTAGCTTAATGTCGTTGGGTTGGGGGCGCGTCGCGTTCTCTCTGGCTGAAAACCCGGAGGGAAGAAAAACGGGCCCTGCTGGGCTGTTACTCTGTGAGATCAGCACTGATGCAGACAGTGGCGATAGCTATGATGTGACACTGGGGGGACGGTACCTAAAACAGCATATCTGGAAGAATGGCCCCTGTGCATCAGAGGTAAAGTGGGCTAAACGGTACAAATATGATGCTGTTACGAGTTCCAAATTGTTGGAGAAAGTAGGGCATTAAACCTGGCTTTAGAGTGACTCCTTACAGTGGATGTTCGGGGCATATGACAGGGGTGAAGAATAAGGGTCGATCCGTTTTAGGATTTTGCGCCAGCTTCTGCTCTTAATTATTGACTTAGGTCGTTCTTATCTTGATCTGTGTGCCCTGCGATAGATTGGCGGCCCTGTCCAGGGTGCATTCCTGCCTCTCGCCCAATGCACGCTGGGATAGGCTCCAGCACCCCCCACAACCCTGTCCAGGATAAGCAGGTATAGATAATGGATGGATAAGTGGGTGTAGATAATGGATGGATAAGCAGGTATAGATAATGGATGGATAAGCAGGTATAGATAATGGATGGATAAGCGGTATAGATAATGGATGGATAAGCTGGTATAGATAATGGATGGATAAGCCAGTATAGATGATGGATGGACAGGATGGATGGATATCTTGATATGACATTTGTCTGTGCACCAGCTACAGCCGCAGACTACAAGTGTATCCTGAAGAATTTACTGATCTCAAGTTCACAAGTGAACCAGTGTAGTTTATAGAGCTGTCAGAAAACAAAAAATAAGATAATTGGTTGGGGGGGAAAAAATCCCGCACGCAGACCAGCCCTCCAGGTCTGGGTTCTGCACCCCTGCTATACAGTCAATTCACAGCAAACATATTGGCAGTAAGTCACCATTGCTTTGTGCACTGTGGTTATGGATGAGCCAGTGCCAAGCTATTCACTGAGCAAATAGTGTGTTGTCCTTTAGAGATCCTTCATCTTTACTTCATCGTGACAAATCTTTTATGCAGTTTGAAAAAATCTCAGAAATAAAGAATACAGTGAGCTCCATACATTTGGGACAAAGACATGTTTTTTTTCTGGGAATAGCCCTGTACTGCACCATTTTACATTTATAATCAAACTATTCACATGTGGTTCAAGTGCACACTCTCTGCTTTTATTGAAGGGTAACCTTGGTTTTCAAATGCTGTAGTTTCTACATGGTGAAGAAGTGTATAAAAATACCCTTAAGAAAAGTTGACAATGTACACTTGAATATATATATATATATACACACACACACGTGTATGTGTGTGTGTGTGTGTGTGTGTATGTATGTATGTATGTATACATAATGTCTTTGTCCCAAACATTATGGAGCTCACTGTAAGCCATGTTTTGGTATTGTCGTGCTGGTTGTCCTCCTGGACCACGCCTCATGTAACCCATGCATGAGGAAGTGAGAACAGACTGTGTATGAGGTGCAGATCGTCTTCATTCTGGAGTAATTAAACAACGTTGGCTACCTGCCAGTCTTGCCTGACTGAAAGCTCCATCACTCTGATTTATGGGGGGGGGGTGGGGGGGGGGGGGGGGGGTCGGGAGTAGATCTACGGTTTTGAAATAATTAGGAAAAATTATTCTCAATTCCAAAGCAGTGCAGAATGGTGCATCAGGGGGCATCAGTCTTACCCAAGTAACGGTCCTTCCCTGGGCCTTGGGGGCTTGTGAGGACAGCGATTTGAGTGAACAGTCATACACTGATGAGCAGTTACATGCCGGGTAATATTCTGAACCTAGTGCTTCTGAGCCTGACCTGAGACTCACACTAGTATTCATTTGCAGGTGGGTTGTTTACTCTGCAGACAGTGAACAGAGTTGGACACTCTGAGCTGTGCGGTTAACGTTTGGGTTTAATTTACCTCTTGGCCTCCTGTCTGAACTGAACCCGCTTCGGCTCTGTCTCTGTTTCTGTGTGTTTTTCTTCGGTAAATAAATGGCCTGTTTTATACTCGGTCCCCCAAGTTTCACCAATTTTACTCCACTCAGTGTTTCTTTAAGTTTTTGCGATGAAACAAATTAAACCCAGACCTCAGGAGACAGCTGTGGACAACTGACTGCCTGTGGCGCAATGTGAGTTTTAAACCATACGCCCTCCCGCCAAAAAATAAATAAATTAATAAAATAAATAAATAAAAAACAACGCAGACGCAAGCAGTCCCTCTCTCCAGCCATTGGCTGCGAAACTGTAGAACTCGAGAAAAAAACACCTCGAGTGAACGAATCAGAATCTCACCCACATCAGTCTCAATTTATCCTAAGCCCTGGAAAGAATTGAGTGCTGAAAATTGCTTTATAAAAAAAAACGATTAGATTATCTCGGGGTCCGTTCGGTCCGACTCGTTTACCCCTCGCGTTTACCTTGTGAGCCACCGCTCCAAGTAACCTCTCGAGTTTCATTATTTCACGTTCGGGTTCGCCAGCGTTTTAAAAAAAAAAAACAAACTCGTCGTTTCAGCATAGCCGCAAGATGGAAAATGGGAAAAAAATTTGACGGACAAAGACCAAATTTCTAATTCTTCGTGGCACAAAAAAGATGAATCCCAATGCTGTGTTACGCCATAACCACAAAAGTGGTGTTGCAAAAAAAAAAAAAAAGCAAATTTCAGTTTTATTCCAGAGTAGTAGATTGTAAGTAAATTAATTTAGGACTTGAAAAACAGTAAGGTTTCCATGGCCCAAAAAAGTGGTTGAGAGCAAATATCCAAATTTAGGGATGGTATTTTATTTGATCTCAATATTAAAAACATTATTGGATGAAAGATTAAACTTTACCCAAGCTTTTGACCTTTCAAAAAGTGCGAAAATGTAATGCGGTGAAACGATAAATCAAAATGTTGTATTTCATCATGGAGCTATAATTCCATCTCTCTGTTATGAT
Organism: Anguilla japonica; assembly: GCA_025169545.1. Classification (NCBI taxonomy): domain Eukaryota; kingdom Metazoa; phylum Chordata; class Actinopteri; order Anguilliformes; family Anguillidae; genus Anguilla; species Anguilla japonica. The sequence goes on along the minus strand of CM045893.1, from coordinate 5,738,244 downwards.
TTTATGAGTATTTAACAGTGTGACATTTTTTGCTTGAAACAATTTTGTCTTCATGTTTTTATTTCACCAGTCATTGGATGCAAACTGATAAGACACCGCCATTTTAGATCATATTCTCTTGATGGTACTCGAGACAGGACGCAAAGAAGCCGCTGACTGCAAAAAAGTTGGCGAGTCTCTCTTTAAAAAAAATTTTATAGAAAATAATTTACAGTTCCAAACGTGGGCATGCTTGTAATAAAATTTCTGTGCAAATGAAGTCTCTCTGGGCCCCTTTCTCAAAGCAGTTCCACTACGCCCCCCCCCCCCCCACTACGATGCCCCTGTCATTAGCTGTTACCTCAGAAAATCAGTTTGGTTGTGAAGCCCCCTCTTTTTGTATTAATATTTATCGTACACATTTGACCTCAAGGTCATGTATTAGCATAAGTGGCAAACAAATTGGCTGTTAAAACAGTTGAATAAAGGAAAGTCGTTTAGTGTGACCAAAATGATAATTTATTGTAAGCACAGATTCTACTTTTACTTTGGGATGTCAGCAGTCACATGACTCATAACAGTCTATATAGGCAATATATTTGACATTGTACGCAGAAAACATGCATTTATATTTTATAGATATGTCTTCTGAACATCAGACTGTATAGGATAGGAGTGGAATATCCTCCAAAGACCCACCAACTCACTCATTTTTGTCCTGAATCTCTGGTCTTAATCTCAATAAAACACATATATTAATTAAGCTGAATCCGACTTGCCAAGAGACATATAAAATAAATAATATTTTTGAAAATATTTTCACTGCAATATGTTTTTGTCATCCAAGGCACTTGTATTTATGTCAAAGAAATTAAAACACTTGAACTTTTTCTGCTGGGTCTCAATGGGGATATGTCTGTTTTGTATTACTTGGTTATTAAATCAATGTTTGTTTATTGTAAAGTGAGATAATACTCATGGGAAAAGCAATCAATAATATCCTCAAGAAATCCTGCCTTGAAGTCAAGATAATATTCATCTAATTATATTTTGATTTATCAACAGAAAATGAGTCATGGGTGTAACAGAATCTGTTTGACCGCCACAGTGTACATTACAGCAGTAAATCATACCTGTTTATAGAATAACAAACATATGCATGTGTATGTGTGTGTGTGTGTGTGTGTGTGTGTGTGTGTGTGTGCGTATGTATGTTTGTCTGTGTGTGTGTGTGCGTGTATGTGTGTGTGTGTGTGTGTGTGTATGTGTGTGTGTGTGTGTGTGTATGTGTGTGTGTGTGTGTGTGTGTGTCAGAGAGAGAGAGAGAGTGACAGTGTGTGTGTGTGTCAGAGAGAGAGAGAGTGAGAGTGTGTGTGTGTGTCAGAGAGAGAGAGAGAGTGACAGTGTGTGTGTGTGTCAGAGAGAGAGAGTGAGAGTGTGTGTGTGTGTGTGCACGTGCACGAGAGAGAGTGTGTGTGTGTGTGTGTGTCAGAGAGAGAGAGAGAGTGAGAGTGTGTTTGTTTAATCTAATTGAATAATGAAATGTGAGACCACTACTGGTCATTACCCCATGTCTTTGGTATAACCAGCCATGGACCTACAGTGTAGCCATACAGTGAATGGTCAAACACAATAATATTTCTTTGTTGACTGAGATGTACAGCATGGACCTCTAGAAGAGAGGAAAACTTAAAAAAAGAAAAAGAAATGGCAAGCGATTTTCATTTCCCTACAGAAAGTTGTAGTTGAAGATCATGAAAAAACGTAGAAAAATGACTGTAAAACAACATTTGTAGTGTAATTTAAACACATCTGAACTGCTATACACTTCAGCCAATCTGAATCTTGATGTTTAACCAAATTTATTGTAATGCGCCGCAAATATATTAAAAAAACATTTGTGGTTACATTTATGGGGTGGAGTAAGCATATCAATCTTGTTTAAAAACGCATTATTGTTTTTTTTTTATCTTGTAATGAATGAAGTACAAGAATAACAAGTATGTTTCATTGTTTTATGAACAAAATAATTTTTTTCACTTTAAATTTGTCACTGTCTGAAAACCGTATCCATCTTTGCCAAACAGATATACAGTATATGCAAATGGTTCATTCCTAATTTCATAATTTCATAAGGTGCACAGTACATTTGAGTGTTTTGTGTAAGATAGAACAGGGGTCTGCTGTGAAATAAAAACAACTGTGGATGAGGAAGGCGGGGGGGGGGGGGAGGGGGGGGGGGGAAGGGGGAGGCTGGGAGTTTGTGGGGACGTCGAATGCTAAAACAGTCTGGGGTGGGGGGGATGAAGGAGGTGAAGAAGGATCAAGGATCCAGCACAAATAATTTTAGCAAATGGAGAAGCCAGTTTACCTCGAGGTCTAACCTGTGGGTCCCAGGCGTAAAAAGAACCGAGGGAAAAGCATTGATATGATTCTGATAACGATCACTATATATTTCTCAGAGAGATGTTGCTGCCACTGTAATTGTTTCTGCGCTGAATCCTCCAACCTCCCCCCCCCCCCACCCCCCCCCCTCCCAACCCCCCCACCCCAACCGTAGCCCAGATGGCAGTCGTACGAGCGTTAACATTAAGAACCCTCCGACTCTCACTTTCCGGTAGGAAAAAAAAAAAAAAAAAATCTAAACTGAATATTAAAATAATATTCACCCTGCATTATGCAAATGTGCTCAATGCGCTCATAAATCTTAAGGATCTGAATATATGGGAGATATTTTGGGTCCGGCTTTAAAGGCTTTATTACTCTCTCTCTCTCTCTCTCTCTAAAGAACATTTATTATGACTTAGCAGGGGACACCGCGGATATTAAGGCTGTCACCGCCTTAATTAATAGTGCGAAAAGAAAGTAATAAATAAAGAGAGAGAGAGAGAGAGGGAGCCAAATTTGTGTGCGCGCGCACACCAGCGTAGATACAAAACCACAGAAGAAGAAACGACCTCCACGCCAGGCATATGGAAGCGGACGATCTGTGGATCACTTATTATAGTCTACTGCTGTTTACCTCGTAAAAAACCTTTTAATATGACAAATCAATGACATGGAGATTTTTTTTCTTTATGGGCTAACTTTGTCTTGCCCTTCTCTGCCTCCACAGATGGAGGAACGAGCTATGTTTCCCACACTGCCATCAGAATCGTGGTCGGTCACCATATTTTGAGCGCTCACCTTGGTTGTGATGTACGTAATTGAAAAGGTGATTACTATTCTTGAACGTGCAATTCGGAGTGCGTAGGGTATTTGAACTGCTTTTTCTTCCACTTGTTCTTAAAATTACCGGGCCAATGAAATTTTCTTTACCAAATAACGGAATAAATGCATTCATAAACAAACAACGATAATGAAAAGAATTGCACAAGTAATCACAACAATATTCATAATCTGAGCCACGGTCGTAATAATAGCCTTGATCAGTGTCACGACTGTAATAACGATGTAATCATAATCATAATCATAATCATAACAATGATCATACCACGTCCACACAAAAGACAGGAAATGAAAACAATTCATGCTAATGTAACACACAAACACAATAACCCATAACAACTGTTATTGATTGGAAGGAGTGAACAGAACGACAGCTTAGGAGGAAGAATAGGAAGGATTCTTACTGTCACATTTTTCATTCATTCATTCATTTGTTCATTGATTGATTGATTGATTTGTTAATTAGTTCAATAAATCTATCAATCAATATTTATTTATGTAGCACATTTCATACACAGGCCTGTAATACAATATGTGTCATAATAATATACTGTAAATAAAAACTAAGTAAATAGTATTGCAGTAAAGTCAATAAAAGGCATGGCAAAGCATGAAAGACATGGTAAAAACAGAAGACAATAAAAGAAATAAAATAAAAGTCACGAAACAACCAAATCAAAGAGCAAAGATCAGTACCCTAGAGGAAGGTGAAGCTTTTTTTAGTTTTGTGTTTGTGCATAAAAATATCAGCTGCCTCTGCCACTCTCTGATCCTCCAGTTGCCTGTCATGGGGTCGTTGTGACCCGTGTTTGCAATTATTTTGAATGGTTACTAGGTAATGGCACAAAATGGCCGATTTTAATTTACCCGAAGAGCCCGGTGAAGCTCACCCTCTCAAAGAAACGGGAGAATTGTTAAAGAGAGATGCCGCCCAGTTGATCTTGTAATCCCAAAAAGCCAGTAGCACTGCATGTAGGTAGCTACTAGTCCAGTATAGTTGATTGGCTGGCATCTGTTATGCTCACGGCTCACTGTTACGCTCACTATCACCATCTGCACTTAAATTACCAACACGCTTCAGCACGAACATAAAAAACCTTTGCGGAAAAAGTGTTTAATTTTAGAAGATAAGTGCCTAGGCTCTACCAGAGCCAAACAGGCTACAGCCTTTATTATTAAAACAGATCTTTTTAAAGTTGCTCAATCATTTGCAGCCTGTTACGCATTTGCTGGCCCCCCTGGACCATGTTAGACCTTATCTGCTCCTGTTCTCACACACATACCCAAACACACATGCACACACACACGCAAACGCACATGCACAGGCACAGACACACACACACACGCAAACAGACACACACATACGCACACATACTCATACCCAAACACACGCACACACACGCACAGGCACAGGCACCCACACACACCACACACACCACACACCCAAACACACACATACACACCATACCCATGTGCGTACATTCATATGCACACACAGACATGTAGCTTGTCCCTGGCTGTGCTGTGCAGTATTTATAGGTTTATGCATTCTTTATGATGAAATGACACCCACGAGAGGAAAAATACAAGAGTTCAATTATTGAGCATCTGGAAGTGACAAAAGTATTTCATACAAGACTCAGTTTTCACAGTTAAAGTAGATAAATGACACACTCAACATCTAACACATATATACTAAGGGCATGATAATGCACACACACACACACACACACACACACAGGCACACGCACACACATACTCCCCCCCACACACACACACACACACACCCAACCACACACTCCCAACTACCCACACACCCACACACACACACACACCCCCAACCACACACTCCCACCCACACACACACACACACACACACACACACTTATGTATATATGTATGTGTGTGTGTGTGTGTATATATATAGTGGTGCTGGGAGGGGGGTGATGGGAGCAGATGTTTGCTCCAGTGTGCTGGAGGGGTCTTGTCCATTCAGCATCGCTAAACCTCCTGACATATGGAAGGGGTTCAGGACCTTGGACAGCGCCACCTTCACTTTCAGTCAGAGAAACAGCTGTAACCCATTTCCAATCACACCGGCTGTGCTCCTCGTTACTAGGATTAGGGCCTCTATAAAAGGCCTTGCTTTCAGACCTATAAAGGGACCTGTTTGCTGCTTGGCCTGCGTGCGTGCGTGCGTGCATGCCTGTCTGTCTCTGTGTGTGTGTGTGTGTGTGTGTGTGAGTGAGTGAGTGAGTGAGTGAGTGAGTGAGTGAGTGAGTGAGTGAGTGAGTGAATGTGAGCATGTGAGGTTATTTTCTATACTTTTTTTGTTTATGCCTGTTTGATGGCGGTGACTTTTTTTGTTTTGTTTTGATGTTCTTATTTGGTAGATCTTTAGTTAAGCTTGAGGAGTTAATAAAAGAGGACAGCCAACCGTTTGCTTCTGTTTACCCTGTTCTGCTCACCGCGCCTCACTGCAGCCTCCCCAGCTCTGCGCTGCTGCAGCGCTAACAAAATCAATTTATTCCGCCGTTTTTGTGCGCCGCATTTCCAGGAAGCAAGTAGGAAGCAGAAAAATAAATTCATTTTTTTATGTGTTTTTTTTTCTTCTTCCCCCACTGTCAAATCAAAGTCCCTGTTGACTCGAGATAATTCAGACCGGTGAAAAGAGTCGACGTGACAACTGATGCCTGATGAAGTCTAGCAGTTATTGAAGGATTTTGAGTCCTGGAATCCTCGTGCTTTGAGTGGAAAACTGATGAGTGCACTGTCGCATCGCAGCAAGGAGGTCCCGGGTTCAAATCGGCCTGGGCCTTTCTGTGTTTCTGAGTTTGCATGTTCTCCCCGTGTCCGCGTGGGTTTCCTCCGGGTACTCTGGTTTCCTCCCACAGTCCAAAGACAGGCAGGTTAGGCTAATTGGAGACACTAAAATTGCCCATAGGTATGAGTGTGTGAGTGAATGGTGTGTGTGCCCTGCGATAGATTGGTGGCCTCTCAAGGGTGTATTCCTTTGAGAGGCCACCATTGTGTAATGTTAAATATACAAAATATTTCATGCATTTAGCTACATATTTCATAAATGTAAATGTTTTTTCATACTTATAAAATATCAGTTACATGTTAAACTACTTAGATAAATTTAACAAACTTCTACTGAATCTTTAATATACTAAAAACATGTGTCAAGCATGTACTAAATTCTGAAATTTTTTACATGTCCAAACATGAATGTTTAAAACATGTTTTGTGTTGAAAGCCGCTAAATAATAAAACTTTAATATCTGTCTACCTTAAATATTTATTTTTGTTTTACTATATCTTTCTTGGGTTAGCCTATTTAGCATTTGTATATGTAATTTCAATATCAATATAGGAGAATGGTTACGTTTTTGGATTAAACGTGAGGAAAAACACGGTTATTTTTGTTAAATGTGAGGAAGAATGCGTAGTAAAACAAGAACACACCGTGTCATTTGGCGCCCCTTAATAAATTGTAAGTGACCCAAAGAAAGCCACCGAAGAGCCTTGCATGGAAATTAAGCTTTAATCACAGCAATTTCACCTCAGGCAATTTTAAGAGGGGCTGGAGATAAATTTGACATTTTCACAGTGTATGTTTGACGCTCTTGATTAGCCAGACACTCTTGATTAGCAAATTAATTTGCCATTTTGAAATACCGAGAAATTACCAGTCAAAGATTAAGATTCTCAGTACTGCAGACTGTTAGAAAACAATCCTGGCTAAGGGTCTGGGACACCGGTGGGGTGTTATGAGTCAATAACACAATTAGAAAAGCATACTTTAAACACAAGACCAGCATAACTCAATGCTAATTCAGTGTGTTCTCATACATGGTCTTATTACATTTTTTTTTTTTTATAGAATTGGGATGGTGTTCACTGGGTAAGCAACACATAACGACTAACAAAGTGTTCCTCACTCAACAGCTAGAGAAGGGCTGTCCAGCCCTTTACTTTGAGTTACAAAAAACATAAGCTTTAATTTTTAGTGATTGCTAAACTAGCCAAACTACTGGCAAAAAAATCTTTTTTTTTTTGTTGCTCGTCAAAGATAAGGACAAATGTTGATGGAACCATGGGTAAAATCTAAACTCTTAACAGTCTGCCATCTGTATACTGGCTTAGCTTCCTTACTCCACTAAATATGAGCTTTTTAGCCGTACATTAAGCTTGGGGAAACAGCCAGGACGGAAGCAGCCAGTTTCACATTGGGGGCATATGCGGGGAAAAAAGTTAGAGTGCACTTTCAACAATTTTAAGATCCATGGATATTTCTATAAAAAAATGAACGATTTTAATGTTGTAGCACAGCATCAAAGTGCTCTGCAGGATCAACATTGGAGAATACATAAATCTAACATTAAAACATAAACGGGGTTATGAAACGAGTGCATATTTGTCACTCATATTAGTTTTTTTTTTTTTTGGGGGGGGGGGGTGTCAGCTGTCAGTTAGAGCAAGGGCGAAACTTACAGGGGGTTACAACCCCCCAAATATTACAAAACAGACCAAATACCCCCCACCCCCCACCAAATAATATAACATGGTGATGAGAACAATAATTTCATATAATAAAGATGGGGGAGTTCATGTTGTGATTAGGATCAGTAATCTGTAGTATTTTCCCCTTTGAACTCACCAGAAATGATCATTCACAGCTGTTCGTTTAAAAAAACTTCTCATCCCCACTCGACAGTTGCAGTTCTCAGGGTTTATTCATTTCAACCCCCCCCCCCCCAATACCCACACTAAAGTTACACCCTCATATGGCAGAAAGTTCTCTGCTCAGTTGAGCGGCCTCCTCACTGTCCAACACGCATATCTAATGAGCTGTAAGTACGAGCACCGTCCTCAATCTGAGATTTTCACAGAAGATTCCTCCTTAAATTATGCTTCCAAATACGGCTGTGTCTTACACGGCTGATATTTATGCACTGTAGATGTGTGCTTTTGCTTCTGGAGATTGCTAATGCGTCTCCATGCCTGTACAGAACCATGAGTTTGCCCAGCTGAATGGCCAATCCCCATCACACCCTCTGACACGGCCTGAGCCAATCAGCTGGCTTGTTTGTGGTCAGCAGGCTAATACAGGAGGACAGGATGAGACAGCAGGTAAGGTGTGTTTTGAAGTGCGTGTTATTTCAATTTTTTTTTACACCAGAGCTTCAAAGGAGCGCTGAAGAGGCTCTTGCTCCCTGACTCCTCGCCACATTCATCCATCTTAAACTCTGAACAAAAAAACAATAAATAAATGCAACAAAAGTGCAACAAATCTAAAAAAAAAGAAGAAAAAAAAGTGCAACAATGGCCGCTGTGCCTCTTCTCCTTCAGCCCTTTTCATACGCAACATTAAAGACACACAGATGCAGCTACCAGGCACACACAGCCTCTACCTGTTGCCCAGCACCGGGGCCACTGTGTGTAGAGACCTGTCGGTAATCATGCCGAGCACGACGTGGTTCACCGGGTGAGCAGATGAGTCCTGTTTCTTTTTATAACCCTCGGTCGTTCACGCGTAGGTGCTCGTGCTCACCTGCGTGCGTGAGCGCAGTCGTGCACGTGCAGTGACACCAGCCCTGGCTCGTTTGAGCGATGTGTTATTTGCCCCCCCCCCCCCCTCCCCTCCCCTCCCCTCATTGCACAATATGGAACCAGTGCACCTGGGGGATGTGAATGATTGCAATCAAGCGATGCGTGCATTTCGGCCGCAGTGCCCCGCGTATGCGCCACCCTCTCAATCACGGGAAGGAACGTGCGCGCCCCTGCTCCTGAGCACCTGTGCTCCGGCCCCGTTCTCCCTAAGTGATGTGTCTCGGGGTGTGAAGTAGCTGGTCATTAGCACTTTGTGTGTGTGTGTTGTGTGTGTGTGTGTGAGTGTGAGTGGATGTGTGTTTGTACATGTGCATGTGTATGTGTGTGTGTGTGTGTGTGTTTGTGTGTGTGTGTGAGTGTGTGTATGTGTGTGTGTGAGTGTGCGTGCGTGTGCACGCATGTGTGTGTGTGTGTGATGTGTGAGTGTGAGTGTGTGCGTGTATGCACATGTACGTGTGAGTGTGTGTTCGTGCGTGTGTGCATGTGTGTGTGTGTGTGTATGGTTTGCATGCTGTTCTTTCTCTTAATTAGTCTGGGCCAAGGAGAAGAGGCATGGGGTGCTCCTCGCTTGCAAGTTTTGGGTAGCATTTCATTATTTATTTATTTATTTATTTATTTTTCCTCACTGTGCACTTTCCAGATGGATGAATCTCTGGGCGATAGCTCATCGGTACATTAAAAACATCTTTGCATACATTTTGCTGCTTGCTTCTTGCCCTTTGTTTGTGTGCATTAATTAATGCCCTTCCCTGCCCCCACGTGAACATGCGAAGTACGAGGAAGCAGAAAAATGAAAAGATTTACTTTTTTTGTAGCGGCATTAGTCTGGCCTCTGGTGCTGTTCTGGAAGAAATAATTGGCTCATTAGAGGACGTGTTTAATGTGAGGATAGACTTTTTCCTGCCTGAACAGAGAGCAAAAATTCAAAGAACGAAAAAAACCACAAAAAAACACATCATTATACCGAGGTTTTGCTTCAGTCACGCGCTTCTTGAAAATGTATTAACTCATACATTTAGAGGCCCTTTCTCTCTTAGTGTATTTGTGCATTTTGAAGATGAAAATGTGGCAAAATGAAAAGATTCTGTGCTTTGGAAAGTGCCTTTTGGACAGATAATGGTTTGAGACAGGATCCTCATTGAGATCATTTCTGCAGTGCTCTGTGCATTCTGTAAAAACCTGCTGATGCTCAATGTTTGCCTGCTATTGTAAAACATACTGAGCAGTGGTTCGCGACCCTGTTTCTGGAGCTCCACCGTCCTGTCGGTTTTTGACTCCAACCCTTAACAAAGCCACACTTCATTCAACAGGTAGAGATCTCACTGAGCTGATATTTAGTAGTAGTACAGTGTGCCAAAGTAGGGTTGGAGTGAAAACGTGCATGATGGTAGATCTCCAGGAGCAGGGTTGGGCAGCCCTGCTCTAGCTGTTGAATGAGATGTGCTTTGTTAGGGCTGGAGTGAAAACCTACAGGATGGTAGATCTCCAGGAGCAGAGTTGGGCAGCCCTGCTCTAGCTGTGGAATGAGGTGTGGCTTTATTAGGGTTGGAGTGAAAACCTACAGGACGGTAGATCTCCAGGAGCAGGGTTGGGCAGCCCTGCTCTAGCTGTGGAATGGGGTGTGGTTTTGTTAGATTTGGAGTGAGAACCTGCAGGACGGTAGATCTCCAGGAGCAGGGTTGGGCAGCCCTGCTCTAGCTGTTGAATGAGGAGCGCTTTGTTAGGGTTGGAGTGAAACCCTACAGGACGGGAGGAGATTGCTGAATTTGTAATAGCTTGTAGCGTACTGTTGCAATATGCATCTTGAGGTCCCTTAAAAGGCAAATCCTGAGATGCTAGAAGTGGAGTAAATAAAAAAACAAACACATAAGTACACGGATACATGCATGCACACACACTAACAAACACACACATTAACACA
>CM045893.1:5687500-5725000 GCA_025169545.1 Anguilla japonica | reverse complement strand
TATGAGCTAATTATTAGCATACCTTGCTTGAAACATTCAAAATGAAGGACTACGGGGGGGGGGGGGGGGGGGGGGGAACTGCCGTAAAAACAATGCAAAAACAAATTCTCCCGTTCGTTCCTCTCATTTCACCTTTGCTTTTTTTAAATCACATTTAATTTTTCAGTCCAAAAACACACACACATAGCAGCAGGCTAATCACAACGTCTTATTTTTCCACCACCAGCTGCCATTCGCATAAATATTTGCTGAAAGGGTGGCGGCATCTTTGCATTATAACTGTCTTCTTTCTCTGGGTTGCCACACTTAGGGCAGATAGTGTATATCCAAACCAGATATTCAGCTCTTGTATCCTTTCTGTCTTCTGAAGCAGTGGTTCTCAAACTTGGTCCTGGGGTACCCCTGTGTGTGCTGGTTTTTCTTAATGAGGTGCTTTTCATGTTTTAGAGCTGGGGTCCCCAGTCTTAGCCAGAAAGGGCCAGTGTGGGTGCACACACCTGATCCTGATTCTACTAATCAAGATGCATTTAGCAATGACTCTAGTGATTGATTAGTAGAATCAAGTGTGCGCACCCACACTGGCCCTTTCTGGAACCCCAGCTCTAAAACATGAAAAGCACCTAATTAAGAAAAATTAACAGCTTGTAAAATTCTGGGATTGCTGTTGAGGTTGGGATGAAAACCAGCATACACAGGGGTCCCCCAGGACCGAGTTTGAGAACCATTGTTCTAAAGGCCTACCTCATTCTAAGTCAGTTCTGTTTGGTGACAGGTTACAAATGATGCTATCTGCATTGTTACCCTTGCTATGGACGGTCTTTTATCAATATTTATGAGTCAGTATATTAATACACTGTGCTTTACGATGAGCTGAGGCAAAATTTTATCACGAACCTGGAGCTGAATATCTGGTTATTATACAGAGCAGGGGTAACCAACCCTGTTCCTGGAGATCTACCATCCGGTAGGTTTTCATTTCAACCCTAATCACACCTGAATCCACTAATTAGCAGTTCAGTGCAGATCGTTATCTGCTGAATGAGGCCTGGCTTTGTTAGGGCTGGAGTGAAAACCTACAGGACGGTAGATCTTCAGGAACAGGGTTGGTTACCACTGACGTGGAGGATCCGTTCTCCTGCTGAAGGTTGAACCTCTTCCTCTCTCTTTCCTTTGCGACTGTGCGAACAAACGCGGTCTTGAGGGCGAGACAAAGTGTGATTAATTAACGCAATTTTGTGTTTAATTATGCGCCGCCTCTCGGCAACCTGTTGACTCGCTCGGGCGACGAGGCGTGAGAAACGGGGGCGTGCGGCGAAAACTTCGCAGCTTTCAATTAAAAACAAAAAAAAAAAAAAAACGAAAACGCATTAGCACGCCCGACACATTCATTCGTTTCCGTGGAAACAAACGGTCAAATTACACCACTCGTGGCAAGGTGCATGTTTGGCTGCTGGGTGGTACAGCCGCTAAGACCCTTCCTTCGCTTCCCCAACGTCCCCCCCCCCTTTTCTCCGCTCCCTTGTATCTTCCACTTCAAGCTAAACCTTCTCTCAAAATGGAGGGCACGTATAAACTAGAGATGACGTGCACTTTCAGTAGTCTCGCACGGCCAGACCTATCTCCACACTTCGTTTCAGCGCTGGAGAAAGGTGCCAGCGCATTGGAAGAAAGGTCTGGCTTATAAGCGCTTTTATCCATTATCATTTGCCAGTATCGCCAGAGCAGTTAGAGGTTAGGGGGGGGGGGACATGGGGGGGGGGGGGGGTCTTACCTCCTGAGCTATATCGCCCGCTAAAAAAACTCGGTGCCCTTGTATTTCTTTAAAAACCAAAAAGTCGTCTTGGGCGGTATGCAGCGACCCTTGCAAAAAACGGTAACACGCAGATAGCGGAAGGGGAGGAGAATTTCGACTGAAGTAGTCGGCCAATGGCAGGGCTTATACGCACAGTCTACATCCTGTGAGTCAGACTAACTTTCAGTGACTCAGCATGTGTCATTCCAACTGGCTCCTGTGTTGCTTGGCCCTGTTCCCACAGGCACAGTAGCCTATGCATCGCAGGGCTGATGGTTGTGTTGGACTGCATCTTCAGATCGTTTATCCATGAATTGATCATCGAAACCTGATCTGTTGAGGTTGTTATTGGGGATGAGCTGATGTAATGCCAATGGTTGTCGGGGACAACAATTCATGCTGTCGTTACTCTCAGACAGTTCATTCATTCATTCGCCCATTCAAATCCTATTTGAATATTAATAAATGAATGAATGAAAAGTAAATCCTGACACGAGTATATAAAAGTACTTTAAGATTTAAAAAAAAAAAAAAGTTGTTGTGGTGGAATGAAAAAATTGCTATTTAAAAAAAACATAATGCATAAAGTATATAAATATAATACATAATGTAAGTTGCTATATGGTTAATTTGTCTTTAAGCAGACTGTATTCCCAGATTTTCTTATTAGGCATCCGTTATGAGATTTTTTCCCATAATGAAGTGCGCTACAGTTGCAGAATGGTAGCAGTGCTTCATTAGTTATTGAAGCATTGTCGCAAGAAAGCGGCGACAGCATTCATTTTACGTTCCTTCAGTCAGGCCTTTAGTAACTATGTCTTCATTATTCTTTAATGTAAAGGACGATATTAATAGTGTTACGCTGCCTTTCTGACACAAACCTCCAGCTATAAATGTGTTTTTTTTTTTTTTTTTTTTTGCTGACCACAACACTGAGGAAGCAACAACAGCTGATGTTTGCGAATTAGTGAGGATAGTATAAATGCCCCCCTCCAACTACCCCCCCCCCCCCCCCCCCCGAAAAAAAGAGTTTACCTCTCTTAATTTCCCTTGGTCGTTCGCTCTTGTCCCCCTCTCTCCTCGTGTCCGTTTTGCTCGCTGTGGAGTGCCCTTATATCACCCAGGCTCTAAATTACTGGAGCCGACGCACTTAAAATGGAGGACGGAAATCATTGGCGTCATAAAAGGAGACCAAATGAATACATAAATTAGACAACGTGCTAAATGAAGTGGGGAGACTGGAGGTCCGTATATCTCTCGTGTCTCTGGGCAGAACTGTGGGTTGGGGGGGGGGGGGGGGGGGGGGGGGGGGGGGGGGATGTTGAGACAGAGTTACTGCATTACGTGTGAAGGTGCTGTAAAACACTTAAATGTCTTTTATGGGGGGGTAAAGAGGAAGAGGGAGGTGGATAGAGGCGGGGCAGAGAGGGTTCGGAAGAGAAGTTTTTTTTTCGTTTTGTTTTTTTCTTCCCCCTGTGGGTTAGTGCAGGCCAAGGCTGTAGTGCTGAAGTCTTGGTCTTGAGTCCAGACTCAATGCGTTTTTTTCTTTTGTCTTGGACTTGTCGTGGGTTCGTTGATATTTGGAATTGGACTTGTCTGGGTCTCGCCATTTATAGTCTTTGGAGTCTGCTGAGTCCTGCTGCCTTTATTATTATTATTATTATTATTATTATTATTATTATTATTATTATTATTATTACTATTATTACTATTTATATTTATATTATTGCTCTTTGTATTATTTATCTTTATATTTTTCTTATTATCCTATTAACTATTAAGAAAATAGAAATGCACATTTATTTTTTATAAACTCCTCCTGAAGTCCATGTGCTTCCAGGTATTGTCACTTGTGTCGCCCAGTTTGACTATCTCTCTTAAACTTGTGATGAAGGCAGCATTATCCAAAAAGAAGCCTGATATTTTTCTAGCCTCTTACACTTAGTACCACACAGCTTTTCATGTTGTGCAATATAGCTTATTAAAAGCAATTTAAAAATGCTTTTTATCTTTCATTCATGGATACAGAACAAGGCTAAATGGAAACTCAACTCACTGTATTTTTCTCATTTGTTTTAAATCGTACATTTGACTTTAGTAATTTCATTAGTTCAGCTGCAGTAATAAATCATTCGTTCAGCATTTTAATTTACAGCTATTCACTGAGAGTAACCACATTACCACGGCTATCTGTAATGTATTCATGAACTGTTCAATTAATTTTTGAACTGAATACTTTTTTGAACTGATTATAATTTTCTTCTTTTTGATATACGGTTAAATGCAAAAGGACAGTGACATGCTTTTTGCTGTTTTGCTGTTTTGGTTCTGTACTCCAGCAAAGGTAATGGGACAGTTGGCTGCACAGCTGTTTCTTGGCCAGCTGTGTGTCTTCGCATCATTAGTTCACGCACAAGAAAGCTGAACAAAAAACGGTCCATCGTAATTGTCTTCAAACGCATTTTTATTCATATATTTCACCATGGCTGTTGAATAAACATGATTAAAGCTGCATCACCATTTTGAATATTTTGAAGTTTGGAGTTCAGCTGGAAGGGCAGTCTTCAGACCGCATCAGACAGCAGGCTGATAACGGGAAGAGAGGTCAGGAAATCACAGAGCTAGCACGGAGCGCGGAGCGGTGCTATTTTAATGAGAAACGCGGACAGTAATTATCACTCTCTTCCTTCTTTAACCGTCGGCTCCCCCTGTCCCCGCTCCTGCTGTTCGCACGTTCCGCTCAGGTGTGTGTGCGTAGAACCGTCGTTTCGAGGAGCCTAATGAACCTACCAATTCCCACCAACTCCAGAGAGATGAAAACTAATAATACCGCTAACTTTGGCGAGCAACAAGAGTTTTGATTTATCTCAGGGGCAAATTAGTTCTTTATTTTTTTTTTTTTTTTTTTTTTTTGGAACAAACAGTCGAAAGAAAAAAGACGGCAGAGAGCATTAGAGGTGCCGATAGTCCAGACACTGATTTAACGTGGCGGAATGTTAAATGTTAAAACAGTTGTGTAAAGGTGTGATGGTTAAAGAACAGCGGTCATGAGCAGAATGTTCTAGTGCAAACGATGGTGGACAAGGGATCTAATACACACTCATGCCCTTAGGCTGACTGTGTGGGGGTGGGGGTGAGGGTGAGGGAGGGGGTGGGGGTGAGGGTGGGTGTGGAGGTGAGGGTGGGGGTGAGAGTGTGAGGGTAGGGGTGTGGGTGGGGGTGAGGGTGTGAGGGTGAGGGTGAGGGCATTCAGCAGACACACACTCAGGGCTGTAGCAGTCATAATGACACGGTAATAAAAATAACATTGCGTTTACAAGCTGAAGCAAATCCCATCAGGACATTTGCCAGCATTGTTATGCAGAAATGATTCACCGGTCCACACTTTAGTGTAATGTTCTTTTCAAGAGATCCATTTATTCTCTTTATTTGGATTATTTATTCTCAATTTGATTAGGTTTATATGTGCTTGCGTGTCCCCACACCACATTTCTGTGTGTGTCTGAGTGAGTGAGTGAGTGAGAGAGAGAGAGAGAGAGAGAAAGAGAGAGAGAGTAAATAACACAAAGGACGAAACAAATTCATAACCAGATTAAACGCCATTAAGCTTGTTTGAGTATCGCCGCTCCATATAAGAAGCCTCATTTTCATCAAACGTCTTTGTTAAGGCCCACTGCCGGTAATAAAGGCAAAACTGGAAAATAAGTGGTTTTTTGCTTGGCAATCATATTACAGTCCAGCGGGAGCCTTGTATTGGTATTTATAAAGCCTTGTCTATGGAGAGGTATTTACGGAGGAATCTGAAGGGGGGAAATAAAAGTAAAACTTATCCAAAGAAAGTTGCTATGCCAGAAGCCGCAGCAGCGGCAAATTAATGCAGCAGTGAATTAATTGATTTGCAGTTGGTGGGACTTTTCAGAAACCTGAATATTTTGATGCGGTATGTTATGACGTAACTTGGTCTCATTGACACTTGGTTACACGGACAGCCACATCAGAACACCAGTCACATAGCACTGACCCAGTCAAAACTTTGGTGGTGTGATATGGTTCTGCAAATATACAGAAGACGTTTACAGTACTGTGCGGTCACTGATTGTTTCATTTGTCCCCTATGAATCTCCACCATTTTGATTTGGTAACCAAGTTACCACTATGTTCCTTTTAAACTGCTTAACATATCTGAGTGCAATTTGACCTGCATTGATTATTTATATTTTTGTGAATGAGCTTTGTAGGCAAAATACTGTGAATGCCAACCATGAGCCAATCAAAATGAATTTATAGTTTAATTTTGGCTAACTGAGTATTATTATGATTTTTTTATTATAAATCCCTGCGTTTTATTAAATGCAGTTTTGCTGCTGCTACAGATTCCTACATGCGGATGTATTGCCATTGTATAGTCTCCACACAGTGGTTACCTCGTGTGCTGATATCCTACCAATTGAAATCTATTTCGTAGATCGGAAAGGATAATGAAGCGGGCAGCTGGGTTGTTCATCCTGGCATGGCATGGTTCTAATGTGCGGAAGGGCCCTGCTGTCTGTCACTGGTTCCAGACAGAGCCGTTGGCACCTGCTGCCAGCTGACCCACAGGTGGCTCATAATTGGCGATGGCCCCAGAAGGAGAGATTTCAATTGGTGGGACTTCCATATATTATCACGGACCAGCAACCCCCCCCCCTCTAGCCAATCAGATGCTCACAGTCTCCCTGCGCACACGTTACACCACACACGGAGGGTCTGCCTCTGACTCAGTGTGTTTGTGAAACTTTAGCTGGTTGGACTATGGAGGGAAAGAAGGGACAAATGACATTGAATTTCAGTGGGGAGCATCTTGTCCGCCATCTTCTAGAACAGATGGAGGTGGGGGACAGTGATGAACGCACAGACGCAGTGTCTTATTGTGAGAATGCTGGAGTAAAATAAAGAGAAAACTAGGAAACTTTTTCCTCGGAAACTAGGAAGTTTATGCGAATTGCAAATTGCACGCAAATGCAAATTACAATCTAGTGCAAAGAAATGATGCTTAATCAAACAGAATGCTCGGTACCAGTTATACTTATAAGTTATGGTTATAGTTATAAGTTTTGCTGTATATTTACTTACAAACCTGAAAAGCCTAGTTTTCAAAACAGTTATATGAAATGGCAGATGTTGCTGCTCGCCCATTTACGCTACAAGCACAGTTCCCGATACCAGGGTCTGAACTGGAAGTGTTGGGGTTGAGAGTGAAGAATCCGGTAAATGTATTCTCGTTGCCTGGGGTACGACAGGGATTACTCTGTGGAAAAAAGGAGGGAGGAAATGGAAAGAGAGAGAGAGCAGGAACATGCAAATGAATTCATTGCTATTCTTGTGGAAGCTTTTGGGGGAATGACAAATTCAGCGCGACAACAGGGACACTAATGAGAAGAGTGTGGGGGGTGTCGGAGAATCGGTAATCGGCAGTTTAGCACAGTGGGTAAGGAACTGGGCTTGTAACCAAAAGGTCGCAGGTTCGATTCCCGGGTAGGACACTGCCGTTGTACCCTTGAGCAAGGTACTTAACCGAAATTGCTTCAGTATATATCCAGTTGTATAAATGGATGCAGTGTAAATGCTGTGTAAAAGTTGTGTAAGTCGCTCTGGATAAGAGCGTCTGCTAAATGCCTGTAATGTAATGTAATGGAGAAATCCTCCCGAACCCACAGCCCCTTCCCTGTAGCTAGGCTGTTGTGATAACCCCAGGGCGGAGGGAGGCCACATATAGACCCAACGCAATGGGTGATGGGAAATTCCCAGGAGCCACCGGTGGGACCACTGGTGGCAGGGTCCCCGGGTGGGGGGGGGCAGAGAGAGAAAGGGGGGGGGGGGGGGGGGATGGGTTAGTGTGGCATGGTGGAGCCCTCTGCTGGAGAGGGTGTGTGTGTGTGTGTGCGTGTGTGGCGTGGTAGTGCCCTCTTCTGAAGAGGGTGTGCGTCTGTGTGCGGCCACAATTAATCTTTTATCCTCTCACTGCTGTATGGTGATTAAACAGACTTAACGGATTTCTTCTCAAAATGCTAAATATTGGCTTAATGGTCTCGGTGGATCCCTGCTAGCGGACCACCTGCCAGGCCGTATTCACGGTAAATCGGCAGGTGCAATGCATGATGGGCCAGCTGTGTGACTGCTGCTCGGATGTATGGAGTGATTCCCCTCCAAGTGAAAGGTCAATGGCATTAGACTTCTTTGAATGGACTCATTCTAGAGGATTTCAGATCTCTGAACATTTTGTCCTGGAGTCGTTACTTTCTTGCATAGGAGAATCATTTTTAAGTTGCAAGTTTCTGGGAATCCAAACCCAGCATTACTTTACATAAAGCACATCAGTGCCCCAGGAGGAACCTGCATATTTTAAAACAAAAGCATTTCCGAAATAGCAATTTAACTTGGTGAATCTACAGAAAATATTTTGCCCTCACAGAATACTTTAGTCCAGGGTTTTCCCATATGTTTATTACAAAAATTATTGTAAGACACCTCTTCCAATTGTACATTCAGTATTCATGGCTTATGCCTATGAGTGATATATTATGAAAAGAAAAATGACAAGCATAAGTCCTGCTCTTGCCCTTTTCTTTAAACACATTATTAAATGCCCGATTGTGGTTGTACAATTGGCCCCATTCCTATCGTTGCAAATCAGTTCAGTAGTATGCTACGTCCTTCAAAAAGATAAGCAGCCAGCCGTTGGTTATGTTCCCTCCGCAGTGCGCTAAATGCACTGTAGTTATAGACCGCAGAAATAATGCTGTTGGCTCCAGGAGCGGCCCGTGGCATGAACGCTCTATACGGTTGTTTAGGGCCACAACCGCCAGGGGACCACACGGCCACGGGTGGGGGGCCACACAATCCAATGTTTATGTAAGGTAAATAACGTTATTTTCGTAATTACGTTATTCATCCCCTATCGCGAACTAGCGGTCTAAATTTAAAATGTAATGGCAACAGAACATTTCATAGCAATGTAATGTAAGAAGGATTTTACCAAGAGACCACCCCCCCCCCCCCCCCCCTCATCGAACGCATCCCACAAAATTGTTTAGGGCCACCAAAATCCTAGGCCCGGCCCTGGTTGGCTCAGACGTAGAGCGTGTAGAGTGAAGTGGTGCGTGAGCGATCATAAATAGTCTGGAGCCGAGGAGGAGCCGTTTCAGAAACGTGGAGCGTCTGCATCGGCGGCCGCTCTGACACCGCTCTAGTGATACAGTTAGATCTGGCCTGACCCTGTGCATTGTGGGTATATAAGGACGTTAAGATGAATGAATGAATGAATGAATCACTGCATTTTATATAGCGCTTTTTCGAACGCTCAAAGTGCTTAACAGTGATGAGGGGAACTCCCCTCACCCACCGCCAATGTGTAGCACCTACACCTGGGTGATGCACGGCAGCCATTTTGCACCAGAACGCCCAGCACACATCAGCTGAGGTGCGGAGGAAGATAAAGATAGACTGCTGTTGAGAATTATACATTTTTTTATTTGTTCATGGCGGCATGGTGGCACTGGTGGCGCATGGCAGCACATGGTGGGTGGCACTGTCGCCTGACAGCATGATGGTCCTGGGTTCGAATGTGGCCTGGGCCTTTCTGTGTGGGGTTTGCATGTTCTAGGTCCAAAGACACCACACACGTTATTCACTCACGCACTCATACCTGTGGGCCTACCTGCATGTCTTTGGACTTGGTAATTGGAAACTCTAAATTGTCCATATGAATGAGTGTGTGAGTGAATGGCATGTGCCATGTCATTTTTAAGAATAAAAGTAAGAATAACTGAAGAAAAGTTTTGTGAATGAGGCCCATTGAGAGTAAAAGTATCTTGTCATCTGGTAACCTCTTTGGTTGAATGCAGAAAGTTGGCAGTGTGCGCAAATAATAGCCACTCTGATTACTTTTGCAAAGTGTTTTAGTGATTCATTTTGATCGCTGATGAGTTCATCTCTAAATGTGATGCATTGTAAACTGTAATCACTATTAGCTTGTATTGTACTTTCAGTTGGGAGACAGTTAGCGCAATGGACTGCTCACTCTTTCCTAAGAGCTAGAAAGAAAAAAAAAATAGAACAGGGATGAGAGCTGTGAAATGCTGTTGATAATTATGTGAATAAATGCTCACACTGAGGACATGCAGTACCTGAGGTTTAAAAAAAAAAAAAAAAAAAAAACCCCATAAAGTTAACTTAGGTCTTCAAACCTAAGGCCTACAGTTTTCCTAACCCTAACCCTAAACCTAACTCTACTTCTAACCCTAACCCTAATTATAGGCTTGGGAGACATCTCAAATGATGGATTTTTCTATTAAAATGGATGAAAAACAACAAAAAATAATCAAATCAATAAAAAAAATGCAAAGAAATTTAAAAAAAGAATTTATTTTGAAAAATAAGTACTTTACCGAAAAAAAATCAAATCATAGGGCACAGTTAGGAGCCCCTAAATAATGCTACTGGGAATTTGTGTTGCCTTGTTACTCATGCTATGTAACCCATGCCAAACTACCCATGCTTTTTTTAACCATCAGCCCTTCCTCATCATGTCCCATAATGGAAATATCTATGATGATTAGCATTAGCACTCATGCTGGTCACATACATCAAATGAAAGCTATTTTCAAGAAGCCGGGCTGAAATCTTCCCCCTCCCTCCATTAAAAAAATCATTACCAAAATGATGTATGAATATTTTAAAGGTTTGTTTTGATTAATGTCGGCCCATGTTTACGCTGTATTTGCCTCTGAGCTAAGTATTAAGTTTAATGACCATACCATTTGTCGAGGGTCTCTCTCAAAAACCACAGGCCGAGAAAAAGAACGAAGGAAAATTAACTGAAAATCTACATTTTTCTTTAAGTCCTTTCGGGGCTGGTAGGGCTTGTTCTGCTAGGGCAGCAGTATCTGTATCAGTCCTTTGATGTTGAAATGCATCTAAACTTTTTGACAGGGAGAAACGTCTCGTAATCGCGGTATTACTGTTGGCCATTTCTCCCTTTGTCACAACGAATGTCTTCACATTATCCGCCACAAGGAAGTTGAATAGTTCAGTCCTATTTTTGGTGTCTTAGAAAGCTCTTCCAGGCTTTAAGGAGACTCCTGCCCTCCCTCTCCTATTTAGACTTTCCTCTAAAGGTCTAAAGGTGACCTTGTTTCAATGTTAAAGCTCTATGGAGAAGGTGCATCATGAGGGACTTCACTTCACATTCAAGGACTTCTAACCTTTTGAAGAGTAGGTTTTTTGGAATGTTTTTTTCAAAATTGTAAGCCAGTGTTCTAGTGTTGTGTTCAACTTAATCGCTTTCAATACCATAGTGATTCTTACATCAGCGTTAGAATGTTCAGTTGAGAACATTCTAATCACATATCTGTGATCTCACACTTTAAAGGTTGTTCCTCAAAGGTCACTACCAGTCACAGTGATGAAGAATCAGCCAATTCTGATCCGCAAGTTTGGATCTGTCTCCACATAAGATTTACTGTCAGAGATTCCTCAAGCTAGGTATTCCGCCAGGTGTGGAATTCTGCAGGTACTGTCGGAATGCTCATTTTTTCTTCATGGAAAAAAAAAAAGACAAGAAGAGATGTCATGTCCCCCGGCCATCACCGGAAACCCGCTCTTGCATGAAAAAGGCAAAACTCGGCCTTTCTAATTGGCTGAATAAATTTGCATCGATAAGCAGCCGTGAGTCGCGACAGAACCAAAATTGGCTTCTCCGAACGGACCGCGCCGCCGTTTGACATTGTCAGCGTTCGAGGACGAGGACGCGGAACCCGAGGGGCACTGAGCACGTGCGGGCCCTCGTGAGGACGTACGCGCGCCTGCGATCTGCCGCCTGACGCGTTCGGCGCGTCCTTTGCGTTCGACAAAAAAAAGCGGGAAAAGAAAAAAATCCCAACGGCGGCCTCTCTCTCTCGTCGCTACCGTTACCCTCGGTCGAATCGGAGGACGGGGTGGAAAAGCGCACACACACACACAGCGGAGTGAAGTCAACCAAGCGGTGCTTTGCTGGTTTTTTTTATTTTTATTTTTATTTTATTTATTTTTGGCTCCCCGCTGAGATCCGGCAGCTGGGCTACGGTAGCCGCTACGCGGGACCGAACAGCTGACGCAGCCGTCGCGGGCAGATTGAGGGCGTCGGGATCGACCGGAAAAAAAAAAAAAAAAAGCACCGTTATTGACTGAGGATGTGCGGATAACCCCCGCTAACCGAACCCCCCTCCCCCGAACGTGCAAAAGGGTAACGATGCACACTGTTCCACTGGAAGCTCGGGGCTGGGCCGGTCAGAGCCGATGTTGTCTGGATCTGACCTGAGATGTAGGGCAGAGCAACTATGCAGAAGAGCTTTAGTCCGATGCATCCATATGCGCCTTAACTTTGGAATAACGTTACGTTCTGTATATTCAATGAAGACTATAAGGTGTTGACCTCATCCATGGCTCTGTCCCTTGAATATACATTTGGCTTGTTCTGATACAAGTTTCTCAATATGTGTACTTTTACTTTTAAGTCAGGGGTGCCCTAACTTATCTGGAAAGGGTAGATGTGGGTGCAGGTTTTTGTTCTAGCCCAGCACTAAGAACACCTGATTCTCCTTATCAAGGTCTCTTGATTGAAGACTATGACTAGTTCACTAGTTGAATTGGGTGTTGTAGTGCTGGGCTAAAACAAAAACGTGTACCCATGTCGGTCCTTTTTGGATAGGATTGGACACCCGTGTTAAGAGGAGTAGCGAATACACACCCATATAAAAGCAACACTCAGGTTTAGAATTGACAGGATTAGTCACAAATTGAGATTCTCAGAACTTCTCTGGGTCGGCATGCAAATTGCGTATTGGCAATCCTTCCCTGTAATTACATTTCTCTTCCCAAGAAACTCGCCGGGTGTTTAATCCAGCCAAAAACTGAGAAACAGTCTAGAAAAATAACACTTCTAATGCATAATATTGTAAATTCACGGAAGACTGGGTTTTCATTTTTTTTTTATTATTCAGCAGTTTTTTTTTAATGCTTGTCTCTGGGCATTGAGGAGTGTGTGAGGAGTTGTGAATATTATACACTCCTGTCGATCACAGCTGTGTGGAGAGAATGATACAGGGTTGGTCAGTACCATGTGCAATAAAGTGTGTACATTTCACAAAAAAACAGGGCTAACTGTGAATCTGACACATTTTTCCCGATTGGACCAACGGGTCTATTTTACATTTTGCTATGATATGAGGTTGGAGAATGTTTAAATTTTGCCCCCGACAACAGTTGAAGCTTTCAGTGCTGAGTACCTCACTCAGGGGTACAACGGCAGTGTCCTACCTGAGAATCAAAGCCTGTGAACCTTAGGTGCATGGGCCCAGAAGGTCTTAACCCATTATACAAACTGCCACCCATAAGAGATCTGTCCTGAGAGGGGGGAAAAAAAAAACAGTATTCCACAGTCTGGAATCGAATTCTAATGGTGGCAGGGCCTACCTATGGCTGGGAGCATTGTGGGTTGGCACATAATTGACCATCACCTCACCTGAGATAGGAGGGTGTCAACTGCCCAGGTGTTTTCCCCACATCGTTGTGCATTAGCGACGCCTCTGTTTGATCCTTTGCCTACAATCTACGTACCTCTGCCCATTGCATAGGAAGTACAGACCACTAGCGCAAAGGCTACGCAGCTCAGCTGGTGTTCTGCATATGGAAGGAAGTGATGGCTAGGCTGTGCTAGAAGGGATAATGATGACTATGTCTTGAATAAATGAGAGAAACTACTGATCCATGGTGAGTTGGGGGCATACCCCTGTATGATACTCCTTTCCTCTTGTGCTGGCATAGTCAGGTTCACCATGGTGAATTGGGGGGCATAACCCTCTATGAAGCCCTTTCCTGTTGCACTGGCACAGTCAGGATCGCCGCACCAAGATCTGTTACTTTAGCTCGATGCACCACCACCACCACCACCACCACCACTACCACCCGACCTGCCCACCACCACCACCACCACGACCACCACCACCACCACCACCACCACCCAACCCGCCCACCGCCCATAATTTGAGCCTCGCGAAGCCGCTCCCAGACCAGGGACCGGGGCCCGCGTCCTCCAGGTGCAACAATTTTATCTGTGACAGGCGGCTAATGGATTAAATAGGAAAGGAGTTAACGGAGCACGCCCGAAGTTGCCGGGCGGGCTTCCTCCGAAGCTCGCCACGCGCTCAAAGCGCCTCGTTTGATTCGCTGTTCGCTATCGTTCTGCGGGTTCGCTTTCGAGCTGCGGCCGCGCCCGCCTCTAATTATTCTGGCTGGCTGGGGGGGGGGGGGGGGGGGGGGGGGGGGGGGGGGGGGGGGGGGTGGACAGGCAGTTCGCGGGACTGCTGAGTGTGCGGTATTAGTAAATTGTTTCTGACGCCTTGGCGGGGACCTGCGCCAGATGTCGCTGCCTCAAAATACCCCAGTAAATGAAATGAAATCATGGGTACCAATGGGACCATTTTTCATTTTTTGAACCACCCCCCCCACCCAAAAAAAGGGGGGGGGGGCAACATGCACAACAATATACCAAACGACAACAAAATAACTGCCCACCAGCTGTACAGTTATTTGTAAGGGAGCTCAAAGCAGACTGAAATTTTGCTGAACGTGTGGGCTTGCTATGGCAGTGCAGCAAGAATAACAGAATAACTCTATTCATTTAAAAACAGTCAGTTTGCGGTACATGTGATTTCACAGCCCTGCTTCATCCGAATGCTATTTGGCTAACTGGCTCACTGATTGGATTTTCGCTGTTCACCAGAATTTAGCAGATAGCTAATTACAGAACCGTTCTGGGGTGGGGGAATTGCTACGTGTGATAAAAGTAGCACTAGTTCATCCTGTTAGTTGTGTTGGTTTGCCACTCCAATTCAGCTCCTTGGTGACCACACCAAATCATTCCTGGCTTATTCATCAGGTTCAAATTGCTGCAAGCTTTAGGAAAGTACCTGTAATTTGTTGTCAAGGTCCGGAGAAAATCACCATCGATTGAGAGAAAAAAATAATTACCCCACCGCCCACACACCCACCGAAAAAAAAGGATAATTTGGCACTAATATTTGTAAATAAAAAGTATATCTGACAGAGTTTGAGTGGTGGGTCAAATATGTATCAATTAATATTTAATCATTTGTGAGTCTGGCTGGTTTCTAAGACAATAGAAGGTAAATAGCTTTAACTGACATCAACTGACAAATTAACTGACATTGGAACTACCACAGGACTATCTTAGGGCTCAGGACGAGCGGGAGGCTTGCTGTCTGTGGCAGCTCTTGCTTGTTATCCTGGCTTCTTGACGGCACTCGGACTGTTTCGATCCCTCCCCACCCCTCCCCCCTCCCTCCCCACTCCTCCCCTCCCTTCCCCACCCCTCCCCTCCTTTCCCCACCCCTCCCCTCCCTTCCCCACCCCTCCCCTCCCTTCCCCACTCCTCCACTCCCTTCCCCACCCCTCCCCTCCCTTCCCCCTTCTTGCATTCTCCGTATGCGTGTTTAATGCATTGTCTTGTCTACGTACGTCGTGTCATTGTCACAATGTTTCATATCGTTGTGTTTTGTGTACTCCAATAGGAAAAGTTATAAATAGATAAATAAATAAAAATATATATATAAATAAATAAAAGGGACTCGGGCTTGGCAGCAGCCGTGGTGAGTGGTGCCTCCGGCTGCGTTGGGATGCGTGGGCCCGTGTCTGGACACCGCGCCCCCGAGGTCACTTGGAGGAGGAATGGATTTTCCGAGCGTGGCCGGCGCCCGAGGGAAGGTCGGCCCCATTAATCATGTTCGGATGCCGCCGTCTTCCTCTAATGAAGAGGCCTCGATAGCATCATTGATTGAGAGCAATAATTAATTCTCTTTAAGCAGCGAGAGAGAGAGAGAGAGAGAGAGAGAGAGAGCACCTTTCAGAGGGCACCTTTAATTTGTTTTTAATTACTCATTAGAGCGTGGCATTCTGACCCCTCTGGCGTGGAGAGAAAGGATGTCTCCCCCCCCCGTGTCGCGCTCCTATTCCTGTGCGAGCTGTCGCTTCCTCCGTCCCTCTCTCTCAAAGTACTTTCTCTCTCTCCTTTTCTCCCCCCCTCCCTCTCCCTCTCTCTCTCTCCTCTCTCTCTCTCTCTCTCCGTCTCTCCCGTGACCTGTTGTCTGTTGATTCGCTGACAAGGCGTTTCTCGGCAGGCGTGAGCTGAATTGAACAGGAGGCGAATCAAGAGGCCGCGCTCGCCACCCTCTTCCCCCGTCTCCCAACCGAAAACGGATAGAATTTAAAGAGCATAAAAGATTATGTTTTTTTAAAAATTTTTATTTTTAAAAAAAGCTGCTTATTAGCGGGGCTCGTTAGATTAGATTTGCCGAAAGATGTGAGCCGCGCTCCTGGCTCAGCGGGAGCGGGCAAGCGGGCGGGCGAGCGAGCGGGCGTGCTTGCTAATGCGAACGGACCGAAGGGAAGAATGCGCCGGGAGGGTCTGGCTTTCCGTTTGACTGTAGGCAGGCGAAGTCTCCCGCACGTGCCTGTTTGAGTCCCGGGGACAGCATGGGGCGAGGGGCTAGGGGCGAGGGGCGAGGGGGTCTGCTGAGATTTATAGAACGCCTTTGGGGCCGGAAAACCATATTTTATCAGCGGCAAGGACCACTCTGTCCACACCAGCCGCTGCAGATACTACAGATGCCAAGTGTGATGGATTCTGGGAAGGGGGGAGGGGTGGTGGGGGTTTAGCTTGATCCTGTGCTATTCTAGTCTATTAGCCTATTTATTATCACTTTATTTTTTTAAAATATTTTCCCCTCTGGGGGATGATGAGGGAGATACCTTTGTGGAACGAAGCATGAGTGTATATTAACGTAGTATGAGGGTTAAGGAAGTTGCCTTGTGACCCGAAGGTTGCGCGATGCTGCCGTCGTACCCTGGAGCAAGGACCTTAAACGGGCTGGGCGAAATACCGCAACGATGATTAACGAGCGCAATGACGATCATCGCCACCGTGTGGCGCATGGCCTTTCTTTTTTGTCTTTTTGGCTGGACCGCAACAGCGGGGCCAGCCCTGCAAATGCGAATGTCTGTGACTGACTGAGTGACTGAGTGATGAAGTTACACCATTGGTCGGCCGAGTTAGGAAGTTACACCATTGGTCGGCCGGATCACGTGTGTTAGGTCCAGCCATATACCAGGTTTCCTAGTCTTGTTTTTCTTCTTTAATTACACTTGATGTGGTCGTAAACATCCAATCTTCAGAGGCCACGTGTGCCCAGTGCCGCAGTAGCCAGTATAAGGACACCAAATGGTAAATGGTAAATGGACTGCATTTATATAGCGCTTTTATCCAAAGCGCTTTACAATTGATGCCTCTCATTCACCAGAGCAATTAGCAGTTAGATGTCTTGCTCAGGGACACTTCGACACGCCCAGGGTGGGGATCGAACCGGCAACCCTCCGACTGCCAGACAACCGCTCTTACCTCCTGAGCTATGTCGCCCCTGCACCAGACACGCATGTCTCCAAATGACCGATGGCAGGAGGGGTCTTGTGTCAGGATCCCTTGTGTTGGGTTTGAAGTGGAATGTGCAGCGGCATTACCTTCAAGTTTCAGGTCTTGAACAAAATCCATGCTTATTGTGTTATGAGTGCTAATATGCCATTATCTTTGTGAATCAGACATGCCCTGTGTTGAACCCTGTTTTCACAAAAAAATGAGTCATTTCAGCACTGAAATATTATGTAGATAAAGCAGAGTTTACATGTGCGTGACTCAGAAAGTTCACCGTGTTGCTGTCTCGTTAATCGGTGTAGTTGGATTTGTTTTTCGCCCACTGCAGATGAATCATATGTAGCCTTTTTGGCTTTTTTTTTTTTTTTTTTAAGGCTGAGATTTTTGGTTCCTAAAATATTTCATTAAAATGACAGAAAGATACTGAAGAAGTGTATAACCCCCAAAGTGGATGTTGAGAAAAGGTTCACATCAGTAAATATCTTTTAAAACTCCATTTAATTAGAATCCTCAATTTAATAACTGGTAGTCTTGAACGACTGAGTTGAACCCACTTATTACTAGTTTGATCCACCAGCCGGATGCCCAGAACGAATAGCTCCAAAATGTAGATTCATAAATTAAGAAGAGATGTGTGTGTGTTCAAATAAGAGTTGGAGTTATTCATTCTAAGGCCCAAAATAATAATTTGAGGGAAAATTTTTGGGGAGGAATTTTTTAATCATTCCTGGTAGTGACAAAAAGGAAGAGGACTTCTTCTCTTGCTGCTCTGTCTCAACTATTTCCTGGTTGATTCTGAGGTATGCTTGGGATCATTGTCTTGTATGGAATAGTCCATTTGTGAACAAACTCTGGCTTAGAAAATGAAATCAGGGGTGCTAATCATTTTTACATTATATTTTTGGGAAATACATTTATTACTTGTTTGAAAAATACTTTTAAATCTGTGAACAAGTGTGCTAGTATTAAGGAATATAATTTTCCTCCTTTTCTGAAACACACTATATAGTTCATGACCTGTGTTGTTTAGTTTACACAGCTTGTATCTGGTCATCTCTATCAAGGGCACCAATCACTTTGTAGGCCATTATACAATGTAACTGTATTGTATTTGTTTTAGTAGATCAAAACAGTTCTTCGCAGCCATATCAACAGAAGCATTGTGCTTTGATCTAGCATAAGCATTGAGTTTTCATTACTAGCTTACATTAATAGGGGTTTATTAATAGCAACGACATCATATTTTTTTTTTTACAAATGGATATTAGCCTCTGGCAGGCTGTTTAAAATTTAAAGAATGCCTTTGCAATAAAGCTTAAATTTAGGAACTAGCCGTAACGATGACAGGAAGTAAAAACCGTAGTAGAAAAAAACCCAGCAGGGTTTTTCAGATTGCTGCATCGACATTCATTGTATAGCTTTGAATTAGTGCAATTACAACCTCTACGGCAGTGGGCTTGTTAAAGATACTTGAGTTGAATAAACAAGTGATAATGTTCTCATTAGCATATTGGTTGTAGCACACTAATTTCGGTTGTTATGATTTATTTAACGAATGTAAATTTTATTTTTTTTTGCCGCACAAATCTAGTGCGCAGTGCCTTTTCGGTTTTATTTGCATTGCATCAGAGTAAGTGGAGGCCCCCTGAAGCTGTGTGTGATCAGTGTAAGATCGAGGATGCTCTCCTCTCTACATCTTCCTTCTGGCTTTTTATTTTTCAATTAAAATGATTAATGGGTTTTCTTTAGTGCAAACGCCTGCACAGATACGCACCTGCACCTCAGAAGGGTGGGTCGCAATAATCTCTGCGTGTGTGTGTGTGTGTGTGTTTTGTGTATGTGTGTGTGCGTGTGTGCATGCATGTGTGTGTGTGTCTGCGTGCACGTGCATGCACGTATGTGTGTTTGTGCGAGTGTGATTGCGTATGTGGGTGCGTGTGCGTGTGCATGTGTGCGTGTGCATGCGCACGTGCACGCGCATGCATGTGTGTGCGTGTGCATGTGTGTGTGCACGTGCATGGCTGTTTGTGTGTGTGTGCACGTGTACGTGTACCTGTCCAGGCATGTACGTGGAAGTCCGTGGGTGTGTGGTAGTTTATTTATACTTTTTTTTTTTTTGTAAAGCTTACAGACATAGGTGAACAGATGAGACATGGTTTAAACTGCTATGTTCATATTAACCATGGCCAAAATGTGAGTACTGTGCATGGTGTGACTCCACTGAATGCAGTGCTGGACCTTGGCTTTGATTGGCCCTAAGCCGGATTTGATTTGGACCCACCCCCCCCCAACCGACCCACCACCTTAATAATATGTATATATTCTGTAATAATTAGGGGGCCCATCTGGCCATTCCGGGGCCCTAAACAGCCACTTATGTCACTTGTTTGGTTGAGTCACATTTCCATGGGTCAGGGAGAAACAGTTGGACGTTTGGCTGGCTTTGCTGCTGCAGATTAGACGACACGGAGGAGGACAGGAAAGATGCTCCTTGTTTCCTTGGCGATAAACAGGAATGGAAACCGTTTCTCGCAGCCTCGGAAACGTTAGCAGAGCCGTGCGTACCGCAGGGCCCACTGTGCCAGGGACAGGTCACAGTATGTCATCCGGAGCACCCACGGCATCGTTGTGCTTCGCCGAACTGATCTGATCTGGACCGGTACGGCCATTGTGGTGCTCGACGGACCCCCCCCTCTCATCAAACCACTTAAGACGTACGAAGCAACCTTCTCGTAGACGGTACGAGACGCAAGAATAGCCCAGACGCACTCGCTTGAAAAACGTGTGAATTTTTTTATCCCTTAACACGGATAGGCTCTTTCTGTCCATTCGAACGCACGCCCCGGCTTCTGTGAGTATTGCATTATGCTGCGTTACACATTCATTTCTCCAGCACTCTACTCTCATCCAGGGCGACTAACAATGAAATGGAAAGTGCGTCGCGTGTAAGGAACAACGCCCTCTGGGATTGGCGCCCTCTGGGATTAACGCTCCTCTTACGAACACGTTGCACTGCATTATATATTCACCGGCAAGTTAAGACAGAAGCACATTATAGGAGCTGTGATCATGCATGATCCCGGAGAGAGGCGGGGGGGGTGGGAGGGGGGGGGGGGGGGGGTTGTGTAGGTTGTGGGGGAATTTGTGGGGGGGGGGGGGTTCTGTGCGTGAGCTTACATTTGAAAAAAAAAAAAAAAATTGGGAAATGGGAAAGAATAGATAGATAGATACTTTTTCATTTGTCCCCATGGGGAAATTGGTTTGCAGCACAATCACAAGGCATTTCATCATAACATCACAAAAATCACTAATAGACATTACTCATACACATACTTCACACCTTGCAATAAGTTAGGTGTAAAAAAAAAAAAAAAAAAAAAGAAAGAACAATAGTTAGGACGGGGGCAACTCCTGCCCAGACCAGGGGGGGGGGGGTGGTTGTATTCACAGGCATGTGAGGAGGTCGGGTATGGTATGGGACAAGGAGCGAGGGGGTGGGGGGGTCTGGGTGCCTGAGCTCCTGCCCCTTTTGTGCCCCTTTAATTAGATTTTTTAAAAAACAAAAAAACGTTTTTCTAGGTTGATGTGCCCTTTTCTCAGTTCTCTGCCCCCTGCCTCCTCAAAGGGTCTTGTCGCCTGGACGTCAACACTTCAGATTCTGTCGGGATATTTCAGTTATGTAATGCTTTCCACACCTCTCTGCTCTCATTTTACATCATTAAATTTGTTTTTTTTACGCCTTTTCTCTCGTTTCTCTCCTTCCCTCTCTTTTTTCCCCCTCAGCCAGTGGCTGTGCCATTCTGCTTACATCAAGGGAAGGAAGTCACTCTCCCACAAAAAGGCAGATCTTCTCCTCTTGGGTTAAACGGCTTGTTTTTTTTTTGTTGTTGCTGCAGTTAAACATTAATTATGTTGTGAGTAAGACACTAAAAGCACGATTTATAATTTGATTAATTACACAAAGAGCATTGGTTGTGGAAAGAGAGAAAAAAAAAAAAAAAAACCAGGAGTGAGTGATTGCGCTTCATCTTCAAGGAATGAATTTTCTCTTGTTTCCATCCCTAAGGCTGCATTTCAGGAAGAAGTGAGTTATTTATCCACGGTGCTGAACGTTCTATCACCGTTTAGAATGGGTGTGTGTGTGTGTGTGTGCGTGAGTGAGTACATGTGCATGCGTGTGTGTGTGTGTGTCGATTTCTGTGTGAATGCACATTTATTGCTTTCATTTTGGGCTTTTTTTACTCAGTGTGAAAGACAGAGTTCAAAGGTATTGGTACTGAGGCAGTAATAATTTTTAAAAAAAGGCATTTTATTTCTGGATCCTTCCAACATTGATTGAAAATTTACAGTCATCAGCTGTCAGAATGTGCAGTGTGAACAGTGCAAAATAATAGAACTTACCAAATGGGAGATACATTATTTGACCTGATTCAACTAAATAAATATATAAATGCATAAAAACATATAAAAAAATACAACAGCCGCCCATAAAAATCAACAAATTCCTTTCGGAGTCTTACAGACCATTTACCATATTTGCTTTTATCCGGAGGGCTTGTTGGTGCAAGTTAATGATTCTCGCTAAAACCATCAGCCCGAAGTCTGATATTGTGATATTGATTTGGTCAGGGCGGCCGAAGAGCTGTTTGTCTGCCGGCTCAAGGTCCTCATCTGTTTTTCTTTTTTCTCCCTCCCTCTCTTTCTCTCTGTCCATCCATCCGTCTGTTTGTCAGTCCATCCCCCCATCGGTCCGTCCGTCCGTCCGTCCGTCCGTCTGTCGGTAATTTGTCAGTAGGTATGTGTGTGATCACTTCGGTTCAAAGGATCATCGTTGTGATCAAGCAGTGAATTAATTGAGCCGAGTGTCCAAACAAACGACACCTGTTTTCTCTCTGCACGAATATGCCGGCGATTTTCATTGCTTGGAATCCAGAGTGTGGGGGTACTTACAGTTAGACATGCTAATCCAGCTCCACCGTGAATCTGTCAGAGGCTTTAACCACGGTTCCCACCAGGCAATATAAACTGATTGGCCATAAAAAGAGCGAGGGGGTGAAGTAGAGAGAATACATCTGCATGTAAAATTCTGACATTTTACATGCACATGTAAAATTGGCACTTCACATGCACATGTACTGTATATATGTAAATATTTCTGTGCTACGGCTAGTTGTAATTCTCCAACAGACGTACCCCCTCCGTCTCATTGGTTCTCAGGTGGGCGGTGACGATAAAAGTGGGGATTACGGACCAAGTACAGTAACACCCCCCACCTCCATAAAACCTGTGAGGGGTGGGGGCGCCTGCCAGTGGAACTGCTATATCTTTTTTTGACCATATGCATACAGTAAGTTTGGGGGTGGGGTAGGGGGGCATGGAGACAGGTATCACCCCCAGTATTTTGATAAAAATTATTTGTCGTCCTCAGTTAGAGACTAGGTGGTCCAACACTGTGTGCCTCCCCCCGTCCCTGAGCTGAAATTAAATTTATGCCTTTCTCTTCCCTTTTAATTTTAGCCATTTAGCAGGATCTCTCGTCCAGAGCAACTTATACACGTTACATTTATTTTAATTTTTTTAAAATTAAAACACACAACACGCTTATCTTATGTAGCTGGATATTTACTGGATCAATTCGGGTTACAGCAAGTGCAGTTCCCCACGGACAAAGACAGTGGCCTGCTGACCTGCGGTAAGTAAGGCCTTTGCTGCTTTTCGTTTGGTTGTGTTGGCCCGCTAGCTCTCAGTATTACCCAGCACTGTGAGGCTTCCCTCGGTTTAATAAGGAACAGTCTGATCCAGCTCTGCGACCTGCGAAACGATGATGTCTATCAGGAGTACGACAAACAAACACGACCGCATCAGGGCTCGTCTGACTTGCCTAAATGTTCCTCCCTCTCGCGGGATTTCATTTATTTTACCCCAACCCCCCAACCCCCCCACCCCAGCGGACCTGGGCACAGCACAATGTTCATTCTCCCTTTAACCACACTACATAGCTAAATTTTAAAAAAGTTTTTTTTTTTTTTTTTCGTGTACAAGGGAAATGTGTTATACAATTCAAAATAAACACAATCAAGCACATGTAAATCTGCATTAGCTGCTCTGAGCCTCAGTTCTCCTCTGTCTCTCATGCCTCTCTGGATCCAGCATATTAGATGATGTATGAACTACTGCTACAAATCCTCCCCAGCGTTATCCATGCCTTCGCATGTGTCACCTGTGTTCACAGGTACTCTACATCTGCTGTATATATACACACTAGATTGATATGAACATCGGTGCGTACATGACGTGATGACAAAAATTGGAGAAGTTCACAGAAATGCAAAACTGTGAAAGGCCAGGCATAATTTAACTTCCTGTGCTTTGTGGACCTCACAAAAACCCTCCAGCCCATAGTCCTAATGTGACTTAATGTAAATGATTACAGGTATAACAAGGAATGTGCCATTTAGCTTCTTTCTATACTTTGGAAAAGTTTTGAGATTTGATGATGAATATGAACAATACCTCCACGTGTGATTGCAGTGCAGTAGGAGGCCAGCCACACAGCTGTACTTAACTGGCTGAATGACTGGTGAAAAGTGAGGGTAGCCTTCAAGCATTTTCTGCTTTATCCTATAGTCATCCTCTTTGCCTAAAAAACATGTAACGTTCCTCAAATGTTTGTGTAATCATCTGTCTCCTTTTTGCAGGAGAAATAGGTAACGTTCCACAAATGTTTGCGTAATCATCCAGCTCCTTGTTGCACAAAAATATGTAATGTTCCATGAATGTCTGTCTAATCATCCGATTCCTTATTGCACCAAAAATATTTAACGTTCCATGAATGTCAGTGTAATCATCTGATTCCTTATTACTTGAAAGATATGTAATGTTCCACAAATGTTTGTGTAATCGTCCAGTTCCTTTATTGCATGAAAAATATGCAACGTTCCATTATGTCTGTCTAATCATTCGACTGCTTATTTCATGAAAAATATTTAACGTTCCATGAAAGTCTGTGTCTTTAGACTAACACGGACCCTGCCCAGGGGGGAATGGCAAATCTGAGGTGTTCCTGTATTTGTATTTTTTTTTAATTTTTGAGTTTGAAGTTAACTTAAAGAGTTGTTTTTTTTTGATAAAAATGAAAGCACTTCTGAAGAACTAAACATGTTGTTTTCTTCAGTGCTTGGCCAGCCTCGCTGTCCTTATATTGTATTCGCACTTCAGAGCCGCGAGGATGAATAGTTTTAATTCAGTTGAGCTCATCGAGTGACCCCCGCCGGAGCTTGGTAGTTATCATTATTCATCAGTCTAGAATGAGGTGGTGTTAGAGACACCTCGAATGGCCTCGGCAATGGGGAGCCAATTCAGCGATGCATTAAAAAAAGATTCGCAAAATCGTCACGTCAAAAACACATACAATTCTACAATTCAGACACCACAGAAATGGTTTTTTTGATGCAAGGCAACACTTTCGAAACAGCTCCTCGAGTGTCTCTCGCTCTCTCTCTATTTTCTGGTGGCACTCTGACACCAAAATTGTGTGATGCTGATAAAAATGTCAAAATGAACATTACACCTACAGCAAGGATGGTTGGTTGGTTTTGTAAGATTTTCCACTCAAGTCTCAAACGCTAGCCTCATCAACCGTGCCTGTCTCCCAGACAGTTTCGGGCAGCTTATCGTAATGCAGGTTACATGCATAGGCGACAACTCGTGGCCACTGATCAGCACAGTACTTAATTATAGAATAGTAGCCAGGAGTGGGTGATCAGGAGCTATTCCAAACAAGGACACTTCATTAACAAAACAAAAGTCTTTCCTGGCTGGGGAACTGGAACATTAGACCCTCCTATTGATGGGCAGACTGGTTTGATTTACAGAGGCTAGACGTTGATCAAATCACATTATTTTCAATATACATTTCTGTTTCCAGCCTCAGAAAACAATGTATTTATGAGAACGAGGTTCAGACTAACTTCGCTGAATCCAGAATACATTTCCTGTATTTCTGATGTGTGCCACTTCTGTAAATAAACATTGTAAATTTTTCATCAAGTTCGAGAGACCTTCCTTTTTCTTTCTCACGGTTTTCTCCTCTTACCGCCCGATAAAAACCAAGTCCAGTAATGCCACTGATTGGCCAGAGAATACACTCACCTGGCGCATCAGGTTTAAATCAGTCCCTGATTGGAGGGTAGGAATGAAAACCAGCAGCACTACTGGCCCTGGGGGGGAGCAGATTTCAGTATTTCTGATGTAATGCACTGTATAGCACACTGGGTGTTAAGCAGGACAGGATTCCACCCAGTTGGAATGAGGAAAAAATGAGAAAGTCCTGCCTAACTTTCAGAACAAATCAAGCTGTGGCTGTGGCGGAATTCTGCCTGCTCGTACACAGAGAGAACCGTCTGACAAAATTCGAAAATTGATGCAAGATATTGCATGGCACTACAATTCTGAAGTGAGTGTCGGTTGAAAAAAAAAAAAAAAAAAACCTGGGATAAAGCAAAGCATGTCTGCAGCGGGAGCTCTGGTCATGAAAGCAGAAGCCATGGTGAACTGAAAGAGAAATAAAAATCGCTCGGAGTGGGTCGTTAATTGGTGTTGCCACCCGGATGTCTCTGCATACAGGCACTTTTTATTATTATTTATTTTTTTTTTTTTATTTTTTGACTTGGCAGTACAAACTTGGCTTTAAAAAAACCACTGGAGCATTGCTGGGTGATGCATCCGACACTCTCGTTACAAGAGGAGCGGCGGGGGGCAATTAAAACTGACATATTTGTGGCAGGTGGGGAGGATGGATCCCATTTGACTATAATAATGGTGCCGGCCTGGAGGTCACATTCCTCACATCCGGCTCTGGCGAGCCTGATTCCGCCGTGTCAGGAGTAGGGGGCCTCTTTCTGAAGCGCACGGCGGGAAAATGCAGCCGCCCGCACGCCAGCCGCGTGCTCCTACCTGTCAATCAATCACTCGCTCTGTGCCAGATCGGGCTCTCCTGAAGATTTGCTACACCTTGTCTCAGCGGCTAATATTTTCCCCAGAAAAGAAAGCAAGACCAGGTTAAAACCTAGCATGTGGCTGGACCTAAACACACGTGATCCGGCCGACCAACGGTGTGACTTCGTAACTCGGCCGACCAATGGTGTAACTTCATCTCTCACTCAGTCACTCACTCAGTCAGTCACAGACATTCGCGTTCGTAGGGCTGGCCCCGCTATTGCGGTCCAGCCAAAAAAAAAAATCAGAGGCCTCAACTTTCCAATGGGAGTCATTCCTTTCAGTAAATATATATATTTTTTTGACTTTTCGTGTCTGGTGTGTGTTAAATGGCATCTGGCCCGGGGAAGCCTGAATAGCAACAGTGTGGGCCCTTGAAGCTCACACTGTGAGGAGGGAGAGGGAAGACATACTGCTGCTCGCTGTCAAATTGCTGCTCTCTGGGCCCTGATGCTTCCCACAGCGCTACCTGGCAGAGGGAAGGGGTGTGGGCTTTCATTGGGCTGCTAATAGATTGCCTGAGAAACAACGGGATGTTCTGTAAAGACAGATCAATTTACCAAAATTAATTTCCTCAGATATTTCACTCACAGTCTCTCAGTCTCTCTCTCTCTCTCTCTCTCTCTCTCTCTCTCTCTCTCTCTCTCCCTCTCCCTCTCTCCTCTCATACTCATATTCCCATTACTAAATGGTCACAGTGGGTTTAAATCTCTATATACACACACACACACACACACACACATATACATAGAAACACTACATGTTGTGGACACCTGACATACTCTTTCTCATCCAAAATTATGGGCATTAATATAGAGCTGGTCCACCCTTTGCTTTTATAACAACCTCCAAGGCCTTATACAAGATGTTAGAACATTGCTGCAGGGATTTGCTTCCATTCAGCCAGAAGAACGTTAGTGAGGTTGGGCACTGAATGGGTGATTAGGCCTGGCTCGCAGATGGTTTTCCAATTGATCCCAAAGGTGTTGGATGGGGCTGAGGTCAAGGGCTCTGTGCAGGCCTGTAAAGTTCTTCCACACCGCTCTCAACAAAACCATTTTTGATATGGACTTACATTTCACCATGGTTGCCAAGTTAATTAGATTTAATATTAATCTCAAAAAATGACATTTAAATTTAATTTCTAATTTCTACCCTTTTTCAAACACAAGATTATAGTCATATGCTCTTTTTGTTTTGTTTTTACAATGAAATACATGCAGATTTGCCCATACATTTTTTCCAACATACAGTATATCCATTTATTTCAGCTTGGCAACTATTTTAATGCAATTTTCTAACTAGTGAATTCAAGAAGTAGCATTTTCAAAAATATCGTCTTATGTGTTTTGCTAGTTTGCACTGAAATACATTTTTCATCATAGGTTTTCTAAAAATTCATTCCCATTCCCATATTTCAGCATGGGTATTATGTTTACATGATTGTCTACCCGTCTGATTGAAGACACAATATTTCTATTCATTTTTTCATTTTCTTTGGACATATAGTATTATGTGTTTTACTAGTCGGCACTGAAATACATTTTTCATCATGAATTTCCTAAGAACACATTTATATTCATTTATGTCAGCATGGCTGTGATATTAACCTGATGTCCTATCTATCTTACTCAAAAAATGACATTTAAAATTTTTTTGCATTTATTTCACTTTTAGGACATAAGACTATAGTCTTATGTATTTAAATGATTTGCACTGAATTGTATTTTCCATCATATATTTCTTAAACACATTAATATTCATTTATGTCAGCATGGCTATCCTATCCTATCATAATTTTCTAACCGTTTGAATAAAAAATTAACATGATGCTCTGTCTATCTCTATCTATCTTACTTAGGAAATGGTATTTCATTTTTGTTCTCCTTTTTTCACTTTTAGGACGTAAGACTATAATCTTATGTGTTTTGCTGATTTGCACTGAAATTCATTTTTGCATCATACATTTCTTAAAAATACATTCCCATTCATCAGCATGGCCCTGTATATTTACATGATTGTCTATCCATCTGATTGAAGAAATTACATTTCCATTTATTTTTCATTTATTTAAATTTGGCTTTTGAATAAATATGATTTCCCATCCATCTGAATGTTAAACAAACCCATTTGGATTCATACAATCTATTCATTTTTTAAAATTAACATATATGACAGCTTTATATATTTTCTAGTTTTTTGGGAAACCAGATTTTTCACCACAACTTTAAATTTTCATTTAATCCACAGAGGGTCTTGAATTAATATTATTTCCCATCTTAAAAGGATTCTGCACCTATAAAGTACCTTTTCATCATAAATGTATATAAATACATTGGCATTCATTTTTTTTTTTTTACAATGGCCACTCTACAAAAATTCTCATCCATATGAATGATTTAAAACAAACATTTGGAACTTATGCAATTATTCACTTTTTTGGGCAGTGAATAATACATATTTACATATTTTTCTGTTTTTCAGGAAAGCATATTTTTCATCAAAAATGTCTTCAAACACACTTTCATTTGTTTATTCTACAGTGTGTCTAGAATGAATATTACTTGCTCTCTTAAATCTTTTTATGTTTTTTTGCTAAATATTTTTTCACCATGAATGTGAATACATTTTCATCCATTTATTTCACAGTTGTTGTAGAATTAATATTATTTTCCATCCAACTGAATGAAAAACCCACACTTTTGGCCTAACCTTAATGCTAAACCCAATACTTTTGCATTTAACTGTAAATGTATAATATCTTACAGTATGAGCAACCACAACAGAGCTGCAGTTCAGCTAATGTTTCTGCACTGCGAATAGTTTTTTTAAATTGAAATTTTTTTTTATTGTTTTTTTTTTTTTTAGCAGATCTGGCCTTAGAAAATATGATTTATAAGCATAAATTTCATTCCAACTTTGGGGGAGACACACTGCTGGACCACCATTTCTTGCATAGTCAAATGTCAAGTCTCACAAACAACCTAGCAATTCAAGCAATTAATTCACGTGAAATGTTTAATTTGTTCCTAAACCAACGTAGATTGTCGTGAGAGATAAACAGTGATCTCGAGCACTACAGTGTTGTAATTACCCTCTGCGGAGCGGCTGCCCACCTCCTCTCTCCTCCTCCCACCTCCTCCCACCTCCTCTCTCCTCCTCCCACCTCCTCCCACCTCCTCCCACCTCCTCTCTCCTCCTCCCACCTCCTCTCTCCTCCTCCCACCTCCTCTCTCCTCCTCCCGCCTCCTCCCACCTCCTCTCGCCTCCTCTCTCCTCCTCCCATCTCCTCCCACCTCCTCTCTCCTCCTCCCGCCTCCTCCCTCAGACCATGCACACTGAAGTCACACGCAGACATCAATCAGTGCCTTCCATTATCATCCATTACATTGCGAGATGAATTGCAATAAAAACTATCACTGATAAATTTCATGTGACCCGATTCCCAAAAATAAATAAATAAATAAAAATAAGATAAAAAGGTGCCCTGTTTTCGCACTGAAAACACACGTTTTAGAATCCTTATCTGACATCAATACCAGCTTTTTTCCCCCCACATTTTCCTTTTCTTCAGCAATTTGGACTGGCCAATCAGGATAACAGTACCCCTTGGACTGGACTCCTCCTTCTCTAGGGCAATGCTACGGCCAATTGAATGGACTCCCTCAAAGCTGGGCCAAAGCTGGCACTGAAACGACTCAGCATTCTGTGCTGGGGGCTGGGTAGCCACATTCCAGAACTATGGCTCATCTTGTCTACCGGTCTGAGAAAAAAAAAATGGCGGCGTCCAGCGACATCAAGTCTCGTCTGGGGCATCGAGCTACTCTTGTTCGAATAACACATTTGTGTTGCAGGCCTGAGAAATATGATGCGCAAGATGGCTTGTGTCATTAAGCCCTTTGTAGCGTAGCTTTTTTGTAATATTTTTTTCAAATTTCTAAGTCAGTGTTCATTGAATTACCACATTAGTTGTGTAGTTGTGATACATCAGATTTAGAATCAAGAACATTCTAATCTCGTATCTGTGACCTTACACCATAAAGGGTCAAAGAGCAATCGATGAGACGAAAAGGATAACATTCGAAAATGAAACAGTCTCGGCTAAAATGCAGCCGGAGTGTTGTTAGGTAAGACTTCCCCTCTCAATCTGTGAATTCCATTTTTACAGCCCTGGTTTTCATTATTTTGTTTTTGTTTTTGTTTTTGTTTCTTGATTCATTCTCTGCCTGAAAAGCTGCATGGAAAATGTAATACGTACAAATCAAGCTGCATCGGAGGTGCGGGGGGGGGGGGGGGGGGGGAAGGGAAGTGGGTTGAGTAACGGCACCCGAATGGGCACTGCGAGGCGCGCCAGCCTTCCGCTGGCGCAGAGAAGAACAATAACATAGTTCCCCGGCGGAGATGCTAAGCTGTTGCGTTTTATCCTCACCGGATGCAACAGGATCCGTACAGGCCATTATACTGCTGCCTATCTGAAGACCTGAGACCACCCCCTCACCACCCCCCCCCCCCCACCCCACCCCACCCACCAATTACTTTATGCGCTCGCAAAAACAACACAGACACACACACACAACAGTTGGTAAACCCGCTGCGTTCCACTCTGTGATGCGTGGGCGTGGCGTTCCTGGTGGGCGCCCAGAGACGGAAACACCGTCTAAAATCCCTTCACCCACGAGCTTAAAAACGGAGCTCGACATTAAACCATTTCTGGCCATCTTGTACTGGTATTTATGACCACTGTGCCTTGGCCAATGTCAGTGTTCATGTGTATATAAATTTATTCTATAACCTGCCTGCTCCGTCTTCTATTTTTTAATTAGTTTGGTGGAAGGTCGTGCAATGTTCGTTCTTTTTTAATGTTTTATATTCTGGTACTGATTTGAGAGGTGCTGCCCATAGAGAATATAGCCTACGGGCAGGTTGTACATGACACCTGTCAGACTGCATGCACCTCACGGCCTTCTGGGCTAGTCTTTTTCGATTGGGCGAATGAACAACGCACGCTTAATGTTCTGATGAAGGCTTGCTAGCCGAAATGTTAACTGTGCTGCATTAAAGCTTTATTGTTTTTTGGAGCTCAATAACCAAGTCTCACTTTGTCAGTTTCAACACTCTTTTGACTTTACACCTCGGCCATTGGGCTGGTGTGCGTGCATTTTTTTTGGACATTACAGTACGCCCAGGGGAGGAAGCCTCGGGCCCCACAGATACCCACCACTAGCTCTCACAGAAGGGACTGCGCTGGACATCATCAGCCTGCTAACACTATAAGGGAGGGCAAGGGTGTTCCTGCTCTCCCTCTGTCTCATACACAGGGGTACAACAAGGATTTTGGGCCCCATGATAACGTCTCACACTTGGGTCCCACCACTCCAGGCCACACCCGAAAATCCTAATTTTTTTCTAAGGTCCCTGTCATTCAGGGGCCTCTGAATCCCCCTAAGCCAGCCACCCCTACCCCCCACCCCCCTAAGTCGAAATGGTGCCACTGCTCATACCCAATTCTTAACTGAATAACTTACAGACTGATACTGATAGACTTTCTGTGCATAACTTCTTAGCAGAGCCGCAGTCACTCCATTATAAATAAGTAATGATATGTTGCCGCTGTTATGCCCAATTATGTCATGTTAACAAATATATTATTATTGAATGAAGTCGAACTCAACAGACAGAGAACTCCATGGAATGCTTAAATACGCACTGTTGAAAAAATATACATCATTGCAACAGTATATATTGTAATCCTGCACATAATTAACATATATAAAAAATTTTGGGATGTACAAAATGGCATGAATTCCACCCTCATGACATAGTATATACTGTACATTTCTTGAGGCGGGGCTCCAGCCGAAATGGGCAGTGAATGGGGGTGTCAGAGGCCCCCCCCCCCTCCCCCCCAGCTGAAAAAAAACAATCAGGTTTACAATGTCTGCCAGCAACTCAGTTAAATCCCTGCCCCACACATGCCGGAGGGGGGGGGGGGGGGGGTGAGTCTGAAACAGATAACCCAATTTCGCCTTATCCTAGCCGCGGATTCAATTTTCAACAAACCGCAGTTCTCTTATCCTGGAGAAAATGGGGGAGATGCGATACTGCTGGAGGAAAGGCGCAGCAGAACCGAGTCCGTTTCTGAGTTATGCGCACTTACTCGTGCAAATAAAGCCTTAAGTGGGAGTTGTTAATGGAACCCAGAAATATGAATTCCACCAATTCTGAAAGTTTTTCCCTCATACTTTCATCACATCGCCTGTCAACCGTCAGCACAACAGAGTTTATGGCTGGCACAGTGAAAAAAAAATGTTTTTTTTTTTGTTGTTTTTTTTAAAAACTCAGTATAACAAGACACTTTTCTTGTTAAAAATCTGTTTCTCATTAAAACAACATGCCAAGGTATCTCCTTTGTGACGAGAAACTTTATTCTCTCGTTAAAATTTGGAAAATAAACTGCTTTTGAAGAGAGAGGGTGGGCGGTGATACGTTGGTTACTCAATCGAAAAGGCGCAGTTTAATGACATCACACCGGATTACACAGCACGGGACACTCCAGGGCACCTCTCCCGGGATTACAGAGAGCTGTTCCCACACTAACAATGAATTCCGAAATGTACAGGGCTGTGCAAACCAGTGTACACGCGCTTATCACAGTACCCATCGGAAGGGCTCACGGAGAGCAGAATCTCGCCAAGTCTCAACCCAGGACTAAAGTAAAACACGACCGAGCCACACACACACGAACCTTTCTCTGAGCTATTGGCCTTCGCCGAATGAATTATGTAGACTATTTTTCGATACGGTTTCCCCTCCTTATAACAAGATAAGAAAGACTTGCTGTAAAAAAAAAAAAAAAGATTTCTTGTTATAGTGAGATACGGAGCGGAAAGTTTTTTTTTTTGACCGTGGCGGCCATTTTCTGCCGTAACGATGACCCCTGAGGTAAGTGATGTGTGAAAAATGCAAACAGACCTCGATTTCCGTGTCTCCTTCTCCTCCTCCATACCAAGGACTTTTCTACAGAAGTGGCTGTAAATTACGAGCAAAGAAGTTATGACTTCACGTTGGTGCTTAAGCCAGTCAGCATTACTCCAAATGTATTTCATTTTGACTGCTGGGCCGGATTTAGAGTTTAAAGGATAATTTGTGAGCTGTAAATTGGGACGCATATACATATTTTTTTGCAAATTATTTCAAAGATTTTTACGTTTTGGCATGTGGCATGCCAAATAGCATCTGATTTTCGGGGACGTAGTTGAAAATAAAGCAAAATTCACTTTTTTTTAAATGGATGTAACACGATTAAAATTATAGTAATAACGGACGTCAGCATAATTTGGCTGCGCTTTTAAAACACATGTACGCCATGGCCTTAGCATGTATGTGTCTGTAACTTGTCTGTTGTTGCATCACCAAGAATATAATAACCTTCTTTCGCTGCTTACATATTCATCAATGTTCTCTCATATTAAGAGTGTCCTTAGGGCCTCTTAACAAATGTGACACACGGCTGCCGGCAGTTTATTTGCGAATCGTTTTGTTTTGTTTTATCAGGGATCAGATTGCAAACACATGCTAATGGGACATGGCTCAATTCGACAGCCAACTCACATCTCACCGTTCCTCCAAGTTCCATCGATTTGGAATCCTTTTCATCATCAATTCTCTAAATTCCGTGTTCTGTGCATCTCCGATCATGGAACAAATTGTCGGAGGATGGCACTGTGAAAAGACTTGGGTTAAGGTTTGGGCGGCAGTGTAGTATTAGGGGTAAGGAGCTGGTCTTGTAACCTAAAGGTCATAGCC
Source organism: Anguilla japonica (assembly GCA_025169545.1). NCBI lineage: Eukaryota > Metazoa > Chordata > Actinopteri > Anguilliformes > Anguillidae > Anguilla > Anguilla japonica. The sequence goes on along the minus strand of CM045893.1, from coordinate 5,690,885 downwards.
CGGTTTGATTCCCAGGTTGGACACTGTCGTTGTACCCTTGAGCAAGGTACTTAACCTGCATTGCTTCAGTATATATCCAGCTGTATAAATGGATGCAATATAAAAAGTTGTGTAAGTCGTTCTGGATAAAAGCATCTGCTAAATTCCTGTGAGGTAATGTAAGGTAAATATTTGAGGTATTTGAAATTGGTACAGAGGAACAATGTTGGGCAAGGCTGCAGAGATGCTTCCTGTTTTATCTCGGGAGAAGATGCAGAAAGAAACCGATTAGTTTGACATTTACTTTAGTCGTTCATTGTTTCTGACATTCAAAATTTGGATTTCAGTTGCTTTTTCATTACACAACTTGCACTTTTTTGCACTGTAATTATTTGCAGAGCAAGAAGCTTACACAGACTAGTGTGTTACTGTAGCTGCACTGGGAGGGTAGACGTGTTTTGGCTATAACAGCCCACAGTTCTGAAGCAACCATGTAAGCTTTATACTCATGTGTATACGATCCTGTAGCCTACCTTCAAACGCAGACTAAAGACTCATCTCTTCAGGCTGCACCTCTCCCCACCCCTCCCTAGCCTATAGTTTAGCTCATTGTACCTAGTTAGGCTAATTCGAGCATGTTAGTTTTTATTTGGCAGGATTGTTTGTCTACTTCTGATCAGGAAATTGTGATTTCAGTGCTAGTTTGTATTTGGCAGGGTTGTTTGTTTGCTGAACAGGTTACTCTACAGGGTTGGAGTCCTGATCTATGTGGTCACTTCTGGCACTACAATCTTTATTTCGCTCTAGTATGTTTCTTTTGTACCTCTGCACCTGGAACTAATGCACTTGTTGTACGTCGCTCTGGATAAGAGCGTCTGCTAAATGCCTATAATGTAATAATGTAATGTAATGTAACCTGGAAAAAAAAATAAAAATAATAATGAACACATTCCACAATAATGCTAAAAAAAACTGAAACCCATATTGCAGTAGTACAGCCATGCCCAAGTGATGGTTTTGACAGCTGAATGTTAAATAATAAAAATAGTATTTGCGCAAGTGAGATGTGAATTATTTCATTTAGGAGTGACTGCTCATCAATTATAAATATAGCAATTACTTCCAAATAAATGTATTTACACCTCACTTGCACAAACACTGTTTTCATCCTTTAACAACATGCTGTCAAAACCATGCATAAATAGAGACGAAATTGTGGAATATGCTAAATGGTAATATCGAAGTGTGAGAAAAGTATATGATGACATCTGACATTTGATTCAAGTACTTAATTTTGATAATTGGTGATGCCGTTTTAAGGGAATAATTTCGTAACTCCTTAGTCATATGTTTACAGTGCAGCGAACATAACATAATATTGTTTAGAGAGAAGAATAAAAAAACGGAGAGTTCCAATACTCATTTATGACTCTATAATTGTAATTATAACTGTCGAAGAAATTATAACGTCGAGCGTTTGCGGGACGTCGTCTTGCCGTGCGGTTCGGCTGCTCGCAGCCCCCCCTGAAACGGTGGCTCATCCACGACTGAAAAAAACAAACCTGGGCTTCAATAAGCAACTCGTTCATTTTTGTTAAGGCAGACCGCACCTTGTGTTTGATGGGGGGGAGGGGGGGGGGAGAGACGTGGGGTATTGACGTCGCTCAGAGACTGATCGCTGCAAAGAGGCCTTCAGACCAGGGGGGCGTGGGGGGGGGGGGGGGGGGGGGGGGGGGGGGGGGGGGGGTGCCTGTCATTTTTGACATCGCGAGGGGCCGCCAACAATGGCAGACCGAAGCAGAAAAAGGTCTGTCTTGCTCATTAGTCTCTGAAAGGCAGTATTATCCATCCCGCTTGGCCCCCATGTGTCTGTCAATGACAGAAAGCTCTGTCTACACTACAATAAACTCAAAGGAGATCAAAGCACCTGAGAGTGACAGTTGTATGAGTATGCGTGCATGGCTGTGTTACAGATGTGTGTGTGTGCGTGCATGTGCGTGTGCGTACGCGTGCGTGCATGCTGTGTGTGTGCGTGTGTGTGCATGCTGTGTGTGTGAGTGTGTGTGTGTGTGCGTGCAGGTGCGTGTGTGTACGCGTGCGTGCATGCTGTGTGTGTGCGTGTGTGTGCATGCTGTGTGTGTGTGTGTGTGTGTGCACGTGTAGCATGTCTGCCCTCCACGATTTGTGATTTTCCTCACACCATTAATTCTTTACCGGCTCCTCTTCTGGTCTATTCTGGTACACACACCTGTGGACGTCTTTGCATCATTGATAGTCCTAGCGACTGACCAATCACCTGGAGCCAGGGAAAAAAATACTGTCCAATTAGGTATTTCACCACTACGGGTATTGATGAGAGAACGAGAGAGGGAAAAAAATGACAGTACAATGGTAAATGCAATCTAGTGCGGTCTGGAGAAAACCCAACCAGAATGTATTGGATTATACCTACCAGTGAGCAGAGAGAAGGCTTTGCCTCTAAGACTCCTATATATTTAGGGGCATGCTAAAGTGCGTACCGGTGTGAGTGTGTGCATTTGTGTGTTAGCACAGTGAGTGTGTGTATGTATGCATGTCATTATGTACAACCGTGCGTGTGCGAATGTGCATGAGAGTGTACACGTACTGTACATGCGTCGGCGCGAGCGATCGATCGTGTGCGCGCGCGTCTCCGTGCGTTTGTCCACGCGTGGCACGCGATTAACGAGTGCGCCACTCAAGGCCTCGTCTTTCCGCGTGCGGAGGGAAACGTCGCCACGGAATCCTGTAATTAGTCAGCGGATTCAGGAGCAAACACCCCCCCCCCCCCCCCCCCCCCCGCCCCCCCCCCCCCCCTCCCCTCCCCTCCCCTCACGCCCCCCCCCACCACCCCCCACCCAAGGCTGCCCTGCTTCAGTCCAGGCTGGTTGGGAGAGCTCTCTCTCTGCTGATGGAAAGGTCAGAATTTACATACAATTTATTCTTCCTCCCTGGCTTTCACATCTTCTTCTAATTGCGCCGTTCCCATCATCCCTCTCACACTCTGATACGGAGTTCTGCGCAGATCCGCGCCGCATTCTAAACTGCCTCTCCCGTTGCCGTAGGAACTGTTTTTAAAAAATCCCTGACAACTCCACGGGAAAAAGAATAAGATGATCAGAATGTGTTCACTAAGGCATGTACGATGTGTTCAATAATGTGTGCAATCATTAGTAATCGCACGTTACTGTACTTGAGAAAGTGGAACCACACACGAGAGTGCACCGAATAGGCCAAGCAGACCCACACCCGTGCAGTGTATGGGTACTGTTGCCATACTAGTTTCCCTATGAAGACAGACATTGATTCGTCTGTCATCCGCTTGTACTATTATTGCAAAAAATATCAGCAGTGAGGTAGAATTGTTATTATTAATTTTTATTATTAA
>CM045893.1:5562500-5680000 GCA_025169545.1 Anguilla japonica | reverse complement strand
GGAATGAACGTCCTGTCGCACGCTCCCATTACTCTTTGTATCCCCGCTAAAGTCTACACTCCAAAGGCAGCTATCAGTAGCCAGATTCTCGCTAGAATGCGCATCGATTATCGCGATTTTGAATAAACGTACCGTCCCCCCCGATCAATGCACAATGCCCCGACCAGATGACGCTCTGTGCAGCCCCACAGTGAGCAAATGGTTCCTCCGTACAGAGGTGGGGCTAGCGGGGGGGGTGCTACTCCATTCCACGGGTCCACTACACCTGCATAAAAGCCTGTATGTCTTGGGTATACTTACTCTATTACTCATTTTTCCCTTCATGCATTCTTCCCAGTACTTTTTATCTGCCCCAGTGTCCGCAAAATCATCATCCATCATTCATCATCTGTGCCCTCAAGAATGTCAGATAAAAATAAAAAATTGTGAAACTGATATTGACACCCTCTCCCCTGCACCATGCAACTGGCATAATATCAGCTATCTTAAATACTACACTAAGAACAAAGCAAGAAGAGGTTAGGGGGAACAGTATCCCAGTGGTGCTTCCAAAATGTAACCCCCTCCAAAACACAGCATAACACCTTCACCAAATAATACTTACTTTATCTGGCATAATACAAAAATGAAATTGACACTCTATTTGAAGAAGAGAGAAGACGACAGATAGACACGTATTCCCCACGGGTCTCCGGAAGCTCTGCAAACATTAATTGACTGCATTATAATCAAGACTTATTTCCTAACAGCAATTCTCACATGGTGAAGCCTTTGTTAGTCTAGCACTCGCTATTGAATTGCACAATAAAACTGCACTATGTGCTTGCTTCATTTCTGGGAAATGAAAATACACACAACTGCGGGAATTTGATTAAAACAACACTGTAGCCTAGGCCTCTTAACGATAATGACGAAGGCAAAGAGCTACTCGTTATAAATGACTATTTAGCTACTGAACTATCTGCAAACAGTTTAACGTGGTTAAACCATAGACTATAGAACAAATATGGCCGAGTCACTGTGATGTCACCCATTGACTTTCCACGAGCTTGGTGAAAAGCATTTTGAATTTGTGCGATTGGAACGAGCCCAAAGCCTTCTGTCTTCTTTACTATTCAATTCAGTTTCATTTATGTAGTCCTTTTTACAGGAGTGCTCTTCAAATTTACCGCACTTTCTCTTTTCATAGCACTGGCGTCTGTCCTTGATCTTGCTGATTCTGTGCTCTTTTAGGTCTCCATGTTTTCATTGTTTTAACATTTGTTAAGCTCTTATTTAATCTTTTTCTTTTCCTTATCACACTTACTTTCACAGAACACTGAGCAGATGTGAAAGATGTAGATTGCACAGAAACTAATATAGGCTAAGGGATTGATAAATATTTGTTGTCTCCCTCTGCGGGAAGAACCAGCAACACTGTCAAGAGGAATTAAAAAAAAAAAAAAAAAGAAAAAAAAAAGCATCGGAAATCAATTTGAGGAATTTAGCAGTAAACTGACAGGGGAATTTATTCTTTGCGAACCCACTGTGAATTAATTTCATTCTGCCATCTGGTTTGTGTTTGGGAATCTCTAATTTCTTTGTGATGTCTCCATTTTTTTTAACACCTTCTTTGCCTGCCTGGTTCGGTGTAAAAGCCTTGCTGTGCCCCTCTGTTCAAGTAGGCCCACATGTTACTGCTCAAGGTGAGACATCTTTCCCATACCACCTCTCTGAAAAGCAGCATACAGTCCAGATACAGGAAGATATTTCTTAAAAAAAAAAAAAAAAAACAACAAAAAAAAAAAAACAGCATAAGGCAATGCTGTTGTAAAAATAAAGCAGCAATATCATTAGTCAGTTGCATTTCAAAGAGTAGCATACCAGATATGGGCCAGTGGTTTATGCAAATATGGTCTAAATTGTTAAGTGCATCATTAAAAGACAATACAGTATAGGTCATGTGACTTGGTCCGACTGCTCATGTGAAAATTTATTTAATCATTCAATACAAAAGAATAATCACTGCCAAAACAATATGATCAATCACATAAGCTTAGATGAATTATTAATGGAAGTGTTGACTGTTTAAATAAAACAAAAAAATGGGAAAAATAATAAAGTGGTGTTCATCTGAAGTGGACTGAAGGAAGACATTACAGAAGCAGTATGAAGAGGCATTATCCAAACAACAAAAATTATTTTCAAAAATTCGAGAAACTCGAGTCCTCAAAATGGCGTTAGCAATCAGATGTGTAAACCAGAGAAATGTTTCTTGTCCTAAGAGAGCATAGGTGTTATGCATGTATGTATGCATTCTCATGTCAAGAGTAGCACATTAGCCTATTTTAACTGTGTTGCTGAGTGCAACATGAAAAAAAATGATGATTTTTGAGATTACATTCCTTAAAGTTATATTTTGATCCATTACAAATACTTTCTTCTTAGCAGGTTCTTGCATCCATAAAATCCCTTCTACAACTTAGCTGGTCTTGTTTGTGGCTTTGACTTGAACCACGCTGTTCTACATCTTGCACCGGATCCCCTGTTGTCTTCAATTGGTCTAAATTTGATCCATCTACGATTTTGAAGTGGGCATGTGTCACGTTGACTTGAGTTCCACAGTGATAACATGCACTTAATACACTTCCTCAGAACACCAGAGAAACATAGGGATGGCATGTTATACCAGCTCACTCACAGAGATTTACCCCCCACCCACCCCCCCCCCCCCCCCCCCTATTTTGCAGTGCTTGTGTTTCCCTAACAACCTGTTGGAAGGATTCTAAATATGATTTGCGTTGCCCCGGCAACAGGAGTGACTCAGTACACGCTGCCCGCACTCTTGTAATTCAAAAGTAAACTGTCGCTGCGGAGCGCTGGAGCGGCAAGGCCGAGAAGTCAGCGAGACCGGGTCTGCGTCCGATCCTCTCCACCCGCCCGATCGAGCTTGCATGGCTCCATTTCGTTTCTAGAGCTTAACTGTGCTTCTGCAACGAAGACTGTAAAGAATATAGGTGGATGACAAAGGGGCCGTATCTGTTTTTGGTTTTAATCCAACTTGTTTACGCCCCAAATGTTTTTTTTACGTCGTCTGACAATTTAGCTACATTTCTCGATTTGGCGCATGAGTGACAGCCGAAGACTGTTCCTGTGTCCCTTTATGAAAATGTTTTACTGCGATCTAATCTCTGAGCGAATTCAGTGTTGCTGTATACAGCCAATTAGCTCATTTGGCTAGGGTAATTAGTACAAACAAAAACCTGCATACATTGCCTAGCCCTGCTTTAAAGGGTACTGAGAAGAGCTTCGTTGGATCATGGCCAGTATCGAACACCCTGGTTGCATATGCTGATTGGACTGTTGTTCATATATCCAGCGAAATGCTATTCCTGTTAAAATGTACAGTTTAGTTATGATGAAAAATTTACTTAAGATGTCCTTTCTTTACCAAACAACTTTCCCTCTGTTCCTATACTGTATGTTTTCAAAAGTCCGTTGTTCAGGTTCGGAGGACTGTGGCTCAAGTTGACGCATTGGAATGTTTCTGGAATAACCCTTAATCTCTTGATGGGGAGCGGTGATTCTGTGTGAGGAGGGCCCTTTGCTCTGAGGTTGAATCTGCACTAGATTACACTCGCCTGCATCACACACTGTTAATGTTTAATCTTTCAATCTTCAGCTCTTCAGCACTCCACACACTGTGACAGGCATGAAAATATGGACAGTTAAAGCAGCGTTTCCCAACCGGTGTGCCGTGGCACTCTGGTGTGCCGTCAGGCGAGGTCAGGTGTGCCGTGTGAAAAATCCTTTAAAAAAAATGTTAATGTTCAAATGAATTTAAAAAAACTTAAATGAACAAACCCCATTCACAAAAGCCAAAATAAATGTCATTAAAATGCATATCGCTTAATTAAAACCCCAAAAGAACATTTAGGCCTACTGTTGGTGTGTGGAGGGGGGCTGCAGGGTGTTTATTTTTTTATGCTTTTGAGAGTGGTGCGCCATGAGATTCTGTAAATTTGGAAAGTGTGCCGCGGAAGGAAAAAGGTTGGGAACGCTGAGCCAAAGAACTGGGTCCAACTGAGCAAAAACACATTAGCAGAGGTGTGTGTCAAAGGGGAAGGGGGGGGGGGGGGGTGGCGGCTGCTCAAGCACACACAAAGAACACGGAGCGTACTGACATCACCTGGATTTGGAACCGTTTTATGTGCTGACGAAAGCACCAGCGTCTCGCCTGCAATTACAGTTATTACTGGCAACAGGATGAAGCTGCGATTAGCGAGAGGGCAGGCCCCCTTCTTCCATTTTGTCAATCTTAATTTGTTTCCTTTACCTTGTAAATCAGCGATACGATCCTCGTGCGTTGCGTCCGTATTTTTAACTCGACGCAGTTTGTTTTCCAGCAGCCTGGTTTGTCATTTAGAGCGCGACAACGGCTGCAATTAAACCGAGAAAATGCGGGAGAATGAAATAAATACCCGTTTCTGCCCTTTAATTGAGTTTTTATTATCGGTCGGGTAATTAACGAGCGATAGTCTTCGGAGTCCCTAATTACCCAGCCTGTCAAACGCCAACGGTTACGCCGCACGTCAAACCCTTAATTTTGGGGCATCAGAGCTGCCCTAACCGCCCCTCAGCGTGCAGCCACTGGCCCCCGGCCACTGCCTGCTGCCCCAGTTATACAGCACTGTTCTGCTTCTCTATCTCTCTCTCTCTCTCTCTCTCTCTCTGTCTTTCTCCCCCTCTGTCTCTCTATCTCTCTCTCTCCCTCTCTGTCTGTGTCTCTCTCTCCCCTTCTCTGTCTCCTCCTCTCTCCTTCTCTCTCCCCCCCTCTCCCCCTCTTCCTTTCACCCTCTTCCTCCCTCTCTCTCCCTCTCTGTCTCTCTCTTGCTCCCTTCTTCTCTCTCTCTCTCTCTCTCCCTCTCTGTCTCTCTATCTCTCTCTCTCCCTCTCTGTCTCTCTATCTCTCTCTCTCTCCCTCTCTGTCTATGTCTCTCTCTCCCCCATCTCTCTCTCCTCCTCTCTCCCTCTCCCTCCTCTCCTCTCCCCCCCTCACTCCTCTCCCTCATTCTCTCTCTCTCTCTCCCTCTCTGTCTCTCTCTATCTCTCTCTCTCCCTCTCTGTCTATGTCTCTCTCTCCCCCATCTCTCTCTCCTCCTCTCTCCCTCTCCCTCCTCTCTCTCCCCCCTCACTCTCTCCCTCATTCTCCCTCTCTCTCTCCCTCTCTGTCTCTCTCCCTCTCTCTCCCCTCTCCCTCTCTCTCTCTCTTTTCCCATGTCCCTCTGGCGTTTGGGTAAAAAGAGCTCCATTGTCAGGCTCTCAGAGCGTCGCCGTGGCAGCAGCTTCCGGCGCGGCGGGGGTGTCTCGGCGCGGCGGGTTGTTGTTGTGTGGCGGCGGCGGGCGACCTCGCAGCGGAGGGGGGCGCGACGTCCGCAGGCGCGGGTCGCGCTCTACCGCGGGGCGGCTGGCGGTGAGCGGCGGGGGGTCTCATGCGCTCCTCGTTTCTGAATTTGCCCTAAAACTCTTTACAATTGATGCCTCCGCAGTTAGAGGTTAGGGTTTTTTAACCCTGCACAAGAGCAGGCTTCCGGGCTATATCGCCCTAGGCTTTCGGGAATGTTTTTTTTTCTCTCCAGAATTCTAAGTCAGTGTTCTAGAACTCCCCTGCTTTCAGTCACCAGTAGTGATTGTGACATCAACATTAGAATGCTCAGTTAAGAACATTCTACAATGTTCAGAATGTCCTAGACCTAGAATGTTCAGTTAAGAACATTTAATCACGTATTTGTGATCTTATACCTTAAAGGGTTAAGAATTAGGCCCTCTTTCCCGAATCCAACACTCTGTCCACTCCTCCAATAATTCAGCCCCTGCCACCCCATCTCCTAAAACAGCGCCCTGCCCCCCCATCTCCTAAAACAGCGCCCTGCCCCCCCCATCCCCTAAAACAGCCCCCTGCCCCTTCCCCTTCCCAGGCCAGTCTCCGGTATAATGTTCTGTCTCTGCTCTGCCCACATGGTTGACTGACCCGTATCCTCCTCCGGAGCTCTGTAATGAATGTGGTGCTTATAAACTAATAGCAAATCATTCATTCTATAATTAGAGCGCAATTGGCTTAATGAATGACTTTTGATAGACAATTTATTTCTTGAGTGTTTTATAATGCAGGGAGCTTTATGTGTACATGCGTGCCTGCTGTGTGCACACGTCTTTGCGTGTAACTGTATACGTGTGCATGTGTTCATGCGTCTGTTATGTGCAAGTATTTTGTAGGTACTGTTTTTGTATGTGTTTGTTGTCTCTGGGTGTGTGTATGTATGTCTACTGTGTGTGCGTGTGTGTGTGTGTATGTGTTTGTGAGAGAGCATGTGTTCATGTGTCTGCTATGTGCAATTATGTTTCTACTATTTCTGTATGTGTTTGTTATCTCTGGGTGTGTGTATGTATGTCCACTGTGTGTGTGTGTGTGCTAGTGTGTATGTGTGCGTGTGCCTGTGTGTGTGTGTGTGTACGTGTGCCTGTATGTGTGTGTGTGCCTGTGTGTGTGTGTGTGTGTGTGTACGTGTGCCTGTATGTGTGTGTGTGCCTGTGTGTGTGTGTTTGTGTGTGTGTGTGTACGTGTGCCTGCATGTGTGTGTGTGCCTGTGTGTGTGTGTGTGTGTGTGTGTACGTACGTACCGGGTGGTCAGCTATTGGAGCATAGTGCGGCATCAGGCAAGAAGTATTGTGCGCGTCGAGCGCGCGGGCATTTTGTTCCCGATGCTCCGTCATGCGCTAGATTCTATCATCCTCTCCATCGCACCCTCACGGTCTTCCCCTGCTCCACATCTACCTGCCGCTGCCGCCCCCCAAATGCAGCCTGTGATCCATCACCTGCTGCTCAGGTGTGGCGGATACGCCCGTGCTCCCCCCCCCCCCCTTAATCAGTTATCACACTTCGGAGAGTGATGGAAATAAGAATTCCGGTAAAATTGAATAATAAGCTTTATTTCAATTAAAGGTGGGCCAATTCATTTTGAACTCTCATGCGGAGGGTAGGGGTGGGTGGGGGGGGGGGCATGGTTTTTTATTTCGGCAGCGGTAAATTCGTTCACTTGCAGTCCTGCCTTAGCGTCTTTCTTCGTGCTTAACCCAAGATCATACCATGGAGGATCATGTTTTCTCCTGTTTTTAATATTATTTGTTCAACTTTTGGGGCGTGGGCAGTGTTTTTAGAACTGCTATGGGGCCATAGGGTCTTGAAGATGTCAGTGATCTGAAAAATAACAGACATGAATAATCTCTGGCTTTCAAGATGGTAGTTTTATGTCTCATGCTATAAATAAAACATTCATGGGCTTCATCGCGGTCTTCGTACTGCAACTGTGATTCACCGTAAATACTGTGAACTGATGTGTTCCAATCAGAATATGATGAGAGTTCAGCAGGGACCCAACTTTAAACCAACGTATGTTTGTTATGTACGTATGAGTCACAACTCCAGGCTTATGTGTCCCCCTTGAAATGAAATGATACAAATCTGTTGGTACTACAAACACATCTATTTCGCTTTACCGAAATATTCAGTAATGCTCAAGAAAATTTTTTTATGACCCATTTCTTTTATGAATACATTAAATTCTCAATAAAAAAATGTGCTTGGTTGTGAAATTGCTGTACGGCTTCACCTTTTATTTACCTCCGAAAACATTTTTTTTCCCAGTACACCTTTAATGCAGATAACGCAGCACGGCACTTTTTGCATGAAGATAATTTCCCACCATGAAACAAACAATGGCGCTGCCACTCAGGTTCTTTGAAACGGTAAAAAAAAAAATGGCGCGATTTTGCTCGATTCCTACGTAAAAGCAGTTAAATTGTAAGAATTTCACACCGCGCCATGGCGTGTCTGCGTTATGGACCGAGCCATACGGGCTGCGGCGAACAGTGGCCGCTGGCTGATTGCATCCCTTCTCCCTGCAAATACAGGCGTGCCGTTTAACCACAGTGGAAACGCTGAGGTATAAATACACACACGTGTGTGCATTTTAGCGCTCCTGCTGAGAAGAGGGGGAAAAAAAATTATTAATAAATAATAATAATAATAATAATAATAATAATAATAATAATAATAATAATAATAATGAAAAGGACGACCCTGACGGCGACGGCTGCTTTGTGTGTGATGGTGGGTAAATAAGGGCACATTTTCCACTGTGCCTGTCATTATCTTCACCATGTACTCCTGATGATGCACTTGGTTAATGGCCCTGCTTTTGGTGTCGGGGGATGGAGCGGACAGTGGATAAAGAGGTGGTATGTATGACTGGGAAAGGGGCGGAGGGGTTTGGGTGGGGAGGGGGGCGGGAGGGTGATAGGCCTGGAGCATTTGCTGAGGACTACAGGACCCCCCCCCCCCCCCCCCACCCCCACTATTTCGATTTATTACAATTTGTCTGAATGGCTGTTCAGATTGAGGTGCAGCAGGCATCTGAAATTTTCAAAGCTGCTTTGGGGCGCAACCCAAAAAAGTTATCTCCCTTTATCCTGCATTCGCCTTGATGGCGGCACTTACATGATTGGGACTGTGTATATCTTTAGCTTTTGTGACGTTGGCTTATCTGGAAATTCAACTAAATTGAATGTCTTGGATTTGAGCGGTGAAAACTGCAGAGGGGAAAAAGTTATGGGTGTCCTTTAATTTTTAAAAAATTTTTATTATTATTTTTTTTTTATTAAAAAGGAGTGAGGAAGACCACATTGGCGAAAAACACATCTCTACAAATCGCGATGTTGAGGAAGTTATAGAAAACACTGTTTAGTTCAGCGCCCACCTGCGCAGTGTGCTCATTGTACACTATTTTTTCACGCACAGCAGACACCATTTGTTCCACATTACATGGGTTATGCCCCTCTCATTATATAGTTTATGCCTTTGGGCCTTTCTCCAGAGCAACCCACAGGTCCACCATTTTGACTGCATTGATCTTCAGGAGATGGAGAGGGAGGGCAAGGGTAACAGGAGCAAGGGGGAAAGCAAGCCACTACTTCTTCCATGAGCATACAGTATGCAGTATATAGAATTTTTACACCTCTAATAAGCCATAATATCATTTGACTACCAAGTGTCCCCTTGGAGTCTCCAAATGGCTTTTTTGGAAACCTGCCCAGGCATAGCTCAGATAAAAAAAGATGATGCAGAATGCTCATGGTGGTTTTGTCATCAAATCTGAACCAGGATTCGTCTGGTTTCGTGGCTGTGTCTGCATTGTGCTTCCCACCAGGCACAGCTTCAAGCATCTGTACCCACTCGAAAAAATCTTTCAGTTGAGAAAAAAAGCTTCCACTGAGCATCTGTTACTTTTGTTTCAGTAATCTTTAGAGTAATTCTGACTCTTGGAAAACAGACTCCCAAGCGTTACCGTTCAGAAAAAGACCAGGGTTATGCTTGTTGTCAAGAGGGTTCAAGAATAGTAACTGTTTCATTTTGGGTATGTAATTCTCAGGCTTGTGTAAAAAAAGTGGGCAATATATTAACCTAGTCAGCTTTTGCTCACTGGGATCAGAGATGTATGTAACTGCATGGGACCGAAAAAGACTTTTGCTTTTCTCAATGATATTACTTACTGACTAATACTGATGTATACGCCAGTTACAGTTGACTAGATTGCAGTCCACCACGTGTCTGCAGTTGTGGACACCACTTCAAAGCTACTCCAAAGGACAAAATATGATCAGTATAGAAGCACCGAGGAGAGGGAGGGGCGCCATTTTTTGGGAATTTGATTAACGCTCTTCGCCGAGGGGGGACGACCTCACTCTTGAGAAGCAAAAAATTGGTCCCGTCCCACGGTTGTAAAAGCCCTACTGTGCCTCCTCCTGGTCCCCGCACCCCCGTAACGTCCCAAAACCCCGCGTTCGGCGCCCGTCCCGGCGCGGCAGTGCGGCGTTCAGCTACGACCCGAAACTGGCGCGGGGAGCCGGGGAGGCGGGGAGCCGGGGAGGCGGCAGCCATGCGATCCCAACGATACGGGACTCAAATCGCCGCAACAGGTGGCGGAGATAGAGGCAATTTATTTATGGAGTCTTTATCTGGCTGCTGTTGTTATGAATGGAAAAAGCGGAGAAATAGAAAATGGGAATGAGCCGCAATATGTATCAGACCCCGACAGGTAGGCGAAAGAATATTGGAAATTTTATTTTGCGAAGGCTATATACTCTGCCAGATGAATCTGTGTGATTGTTATGATGTTGATCTTACGGCAAAAGAAAAAAAAAAAAAAAAACCATATTCCTACTCATCTTTTTTCATTATGTGAAAAGGTTATTATTATTATTACTGTATGTTGTTGTGGGTCATACTTTTTTGCATGTTGTATATGTGGTTGTGTTTCTGTGTATTATGTGTGTTGCTTTGGCAATATGACTGCAGTTATCCTGCTGATAAAAAAAGAAAATTTAAATTCAAATTGACAGAGAGAGAGACAGACAGAGAGAGAAAGTGAGAGGCAGAGAGAGAGAGACAGAGAGAGAGAGAGGGGGGCAGAGATACAGAGAGAGAGAGAGAGAGAGAGAGAGAGAAAGGCAGAGAGAGAGCAGAGGCAGAGAGAGAGAGAGAGAGAGAGGGAGAGGGAGAGAGAAAGAGAGAGGCAGAGGCAGAGAGAGAGAAAGAGAGAGAGTGAGAGGAAGAGAGAGAGAGAGAGAGAGGGGGACAGCTGGAGGCGATAGATGGCTGACACTGTGGGAATGATCCCCCGTTAGGTATAAATCTGCTGCTGGAGTCTGTTTTTGCTGCTGCTGCTGCGGCTGCTGCTCCACTGCACTGCTGGGCCTCCCCCCTCATCTCCCCCCTTCCCTTCCCCCCCCCCCCCCCCCGCCCCCCACTCCACGCTCTCCACGGTACTGGAGTGGCCCGAGCATGTAGTGTCACACCGTCCTACACGTACCCCTCCACCCCCCAGAGCCCCCAACCCCCCCCCCCCCCCCCCCCCCCGGAGCCCCCACCACCATGCTGCTTCCGGAATACAAAGCGCGGCTAACCGCCAGCCTGACTTTGAGCTGCTCCTCCTGTGCCTCAGTTCCCCCCCCCCCCCCCCCCCCCCCCCCCCCCCCAGGCACGACAGTGTCCCTGAGCCTGCGCGACTGTGTCAGTGCTGACTGGGCCCGACGAGGGGTGAGGGGGATAGAAAACTCGGCACTCGCAACGCCGCTGTAACAGCTGAGTTACTGCCGAAGTGGCGTACGCAGCGCAGTCCAGAAGTATTCGGACAGCGACACAGGTTTTTTAAATTAACACATTTTCTTCATGGAACAGTGAAGATGAAGTTAAAGTATGGACTATCAGCTTTAATTTGAGGGGGTTTACATCCATATTGGGTGCCCCAGTGTAGAATTACTTTTAGCTCTTTTTCAGACATATTTATTTATTTATTTACTTCTTCTCTGGACAGAAAAGTTTACAAAATCTACTTTCCAAAATGAACATCTTGTCAGTACAGGATTGGCAACTGATGCGTTATTTTATGAAACATAACCATAGGTTGTTTTTATGCCAGGAATGCTGACAGGTTTTAAGCAGAAGAACCAGGAGAATTCTATCTGTCGACTTGTTGTCGTGTGAGGAGTCACCATTGGTACTTCAGAACCATTGTATTGTGTTGCTTTGAAAATGGCTTCCTGCTTGACTGGCAGTCCTTTGAGGTATTCTGTAGGTTGATCCAGTTTTAAAAACAGATCTACACAATCGGCCCCAAAACTACACTCTCGTACTCACTCAACCACACACGTGCACACACACATCCCCACATGTCACCAAACTCACACTAACTTGCTTACACACACACTTTTATTTAATAAATATAGCTAGAAAACTGATTAAAATACTGTTGTGTATAGTGTGAGAACAAAATTCCAGAATGTTAGAACATTTCTCCCACAACATTCCAGTCACAAAATATATAACCACATCGGAATGTTTCAGGCCACAATCACACCTCTTTTTCTCAGCTGTCCTGTTCCTGTTCATTAAAATCGCGTTGGTTGAGCGATGACAAACTCGTTAAAAAAAAGCCTTTCGCCCTCGAGAAATAATTTTCTTTCCCCGTAATTGATCGGCGAATAAATTGGCGGCAGTGCAGAATGATTGGACGATGAACGCTCTTTCTTCCTCCCCTCGGAAGGCCCAGCCAACCGGCAGGTTAACTTCAGTCATCAGACGTGCGTTTCTCCGCGTCGGCCCTGCTCGGATCAAACAGGTACTTCAATTAGGGGGAAATTACCAACTGGGGGGGCATGGGGGGCTAGCGCACAATTATGCGAAGACACCATGGGCGACACAAGAGCCGACCGCCTTCGATTCCTTTTGTTTCGTTTCATTTATCTTTTAAGGGACTAATTAATCCATTGATTTTCCTTTATTGATTGATTGATCGTTCATTAATTCCCTCATCGGTTTTATTGTGCGAATTTGACGGCTTTGAGCGTGATTAATGTCTCAATAAGCTTTCGCCGGAGTCGGGCCCGAGCCCGAGACAGCTCTCATTTTTGTACCTTCTGAAGCTAATCAAAGCCTCCTTCCTGCGTTTGATCCTCCTTCTTCGTTCCCGCATTTCAAAACGATTCTTTCTCGCCCTTCTTTTTCTCTTAAAAAAAAAAAAAAAACTCACTCACAGGTATATAAAAAAATAAAATTCTCAAACAGCGAAAGGCTGGCTAAACAAATGCAGATAAATTAAGAAAGCTGTTAGAAACTCAGTTTGCTTGGCACACGTTTTTCTCAGATTCCCTTTAAACTGGCAGTGTGCTGTACGTCTGTCCACTCCATTCCCTTGCATTGCTGTCTCACGCACAGCTCACCCTTCCTTTCTCCCAAAGCGGAAATTACGCCTAAATGCTCGTTTAGGAATGCGCTGTGGAAGACCTTCTAGAAGAACTTGTATATAAATGGTAACCTATAGCTTACTGTAGTAAATAATGCAGCTGAAAATTACAAATTTACCAGTGCTTTACTATTATTATTATTATTATTATTATTATTATTATTATTATTATTATTAGTAGTAGTAGTAGTAGTAGTAGCATGCTGGGATAGGCTCCAGCATCCCCGCGACCCTGCCCAAGATAAGCGGGTATAGATAATGGATGGATGGATAGTAGTAGTAGTAGCAGTAGTAGTAATAGTAGTAGTAGTAGTAGCAGTAGTAATAGTAGTAGCGGTTGCAGTGGTGGTGGTGGTGGTAGGAGTAGTAGTAGTAGTAGCAGCAGTAACAGTAGCAGTAGCGGTACCAGTAGTTTTCCTAATACCATTGAAATGAATGTTCCACAGGGGAATTTCATATTGTGCATGTTCCAACTTCTGTTGTGCTTCAAAAAGGAAAATCTACAATACATTCAGGCCTGGGCGCTTCGGGCTTCGTGTTTTTGGGCTGACAGGGAAGAAATTTCACAGAGAAATCTGGGGAATTGATTCCTTGAAGCAGAACTTTACTTTTTTTTGGGTCATGTTCCTACAGGCATTGTATTGCTTATCAGCTTGTGAAAAGGAATAGACTCTGAATCAAGGAAGTCTTCCTCTGCATTTATGGGTCAAATGCAGTGCAGCCTGGCTGGAGTTTTAACTCTTGGGGGTGCGAGGGAGGGGCTGGTTGAGAGTGCGATCACGGTCCACCTACAGTACCGGTTGAAAGCCCAGGCCCTTGGCTACAGAACCACCGCATTACGCAACTGGATCAGCAAAGCCTTATTTTTCATAGATTTGGACAGATGATCTAGTTTTGTAATACAGTTCTATGGCCTAGGGGCTTTAAACCTGTGTCCATCCTCCCCTATACATTGCCTTAACTTTATTAACGCTGTATATGTATAGCATATCAAGGAAGCAGCACAGTAAAAAAAAAAAACTAAGTGCGATGGAAATAACCGAAGCAAGAAAAGAAATAACAACAGGGCTGACCCGGGAAAATAATGAGATTTACATGAAAGGGGGGAAATTCATCACATCTTCAAAAGGCTGTGTTCTCTGTTTTTAAGGATTAATCCAGGCAGCCAACGGAACAGACAAAACAAATGTGCATGTTAATGTTTTAGGAAATCATTACTCCGTTCTGCTCCCAGTGCCTTTAGAACCATAATTATGCGTAAGAGTGATGTAATGGTGGCTGAGAGAGAGAGAGAAGAGAGAGAGAGAGAGAGAGAGAGAGAGAGAGAGAGAGAGGGAGAGAGAGAGAGAGAAAAGAGAGTGAGAGAAGAGAGAGAGAGAGAGAGAGAGAGGAGAGAGAGAGAGAGAGAGCGAGTGAGTGAAAGAGAGAGAGAGAGAGAGAGAGAGAGAGAGAGAGAGAGAGAGTGTGAGAGAGAGAGAGAGAGAGAGAGAGAGAGAGAGAGGACACATACTGTGCACAGATTGCCTCTCCTTGCTGGGAAGGAATGGGATAAGTACAGTCTGAGAGAGCACTACTCAACACTATTACTTTCAAATGTTTTTAACCGACAAGACAGGTGGTAGTCTTAGGTGTAAGGAGTCTGTGTCCTACCCTTTGTGTCAAGTGTGAGACAAAGCCTGTGTTCTGGGCATTCTGTGTGCAGGGATGGCAGGAACAGGGTTGGTTACCACTTGCCCAAAATAATGATTGACTCATAATACCTGACAGTGGGGCAAAATCACCATTTCCTATGTCCCAGGTTCCTGGTAAGTGACAGGCCATATCCTGCTTAATAGAAATGATATTACCCAAAAAATAAAATAAAAATAATTTTATGGAATAACATTTTAAATAAAAAAAAAAAAAGACAAGTGTAGTAATGTTATCTGAACAATAACATTTGGCATTAACTTGTTTCTCTGAAAGGATACATTTCTTTAACTATGTTGTATATGTATACAGTTGCTGTTGCATTCTGAATATTCTCAGAATACATCCAATTCAAGTTTAACAACTAGTTTCATATTCCAGTTGACTTGAAGTGTAATCTGAACACAGTACAAAACCACATGCTATAAATTGAAAAGGTTCCTATGATAAAACTGCATATAAAATGCTATATATCAAATATTTATAACAAACTTTTCAGTCTATCCTAAATTGTTATAACAAAGTAACCACAGTAATCTTTCATGATGTTACAGTAACTGTAAATCACAAATAAGGATTTAGGTAGATCGATTATTTATCATTATAAACCATGGTCTATTAAGGTGAATATTATGTATCCTGGTAAATGATGAATAATCTGTTGAAGATCATGATCCTATATGGCCTTGCTAGGTCATTATTTATCATCATAACCCGTGCTTATTATGTTAAACCAAGATGTATTATAGTAACCCAAAGTAGACAATGTTAAAGTATGATGAACTATTATGTTTCATGATAAACCTTGAGCCATGATCATTTGGTGTGCTGGTCAATGACACACACCATATACTTAAATTGTATTTTCACAGAACGAGCCCAAGAATCAGACATTGGGCTGCTTCTTTAAATCTGGAGATAGGGGTGTTTACAGGAACATCTACGACATACAATACAATGGTTCTCCAAACCTAGAAATAAAATATGTTAACCAGATGAGTTTTAAATGAATAAATAAATGTTTAGATTAAAAAAATTATGTGAGGGTAAAAAAAATCATTCAACATATTAAGGGCTCTACCACCTGCTTTTGGGTGCTTTTGGGTTTAACAAAAAAATCATAAAAATTTCCTCCATCTATATCCTGATTATTGACATAAGAGCAACATTAAACTACTTAGAGTAAAACAAAGATTCTTCAGCTGATCTCCACAAATAAATACAGCTCCATACAATTACTAGAAGTTCCTGGACCCGGCCTAACTGACAGGTTTGGTCACGCAGGTTTATAATGACTGCACTCTTCCTTTGTATCATTTCTGTATTCCCTGAATAATGAGGCTTCAGTGTTTATTAACCACAATTAGGGGATGCAAATTAGGAGGAAGCAATTATGGGTGATCTTGCCCAATAAGCACTGAGTGATTCACCTGGCACTAACTGCTGGAACAGTAGCCCTCTAATTCAAATGTGCTTGGTGCTGGAACACCACCCTCCCTTCAATGAGGGTTGTATTTCTAATGGGGGGTGGCACGGTGGTGCAGTGGACAGCGCTGTTGATTCACAGCGAGAAGGGGAATCTGGGTTCGAATCCCAGTCAGTGCCTTTCTGTGTGCAATACCTCTGGGTACTCTGGTTTCCTCCCACAGTCCAAAGACATGCAGGTTAGGCTAATTGGAGACTCTAAATTGCCCATAGGTATGAGCGTGTGACAGTGTGAGTGAATAGTGTGTGTGCCCCTGCGACGGATTGGCGACCTGTCCAGGTTGTATTCCTGCATCTCACCCAATGCACGCTGGAACATTCTGCGGACTTCTGTGTGACTCTCATGCAATTTGACCACTCAGAACAAGATTCTACCCTCACCCCAAGTTCCACACGAGGGCAAACCCCCCAGAACTCCACAGCCCCTACGGTGTGTCCCTCCAGCCAATCAGCAGTGAGGGGGCCTGTGCATTAGCACAGTTGCGGGGCAGGGCGCTGGGTCATAGGGTCACCCAGCGTATGCTTGGACAGCGCCTCTCCTGCTCTGCGCATTCTGCTACGTGTCTCATCCCATTACGAGTGAGCCCGCTGCCCCCTGGCAGTGAACTGGCTGTCAGGCCCCCCACTGCAGGGCTTGCTGTCTGGAAGAGACCCGCTCACGCCCCCCTGTGTGCGCTCTCAAAACCCAGAGCCACTCTCGCCCCCCTGTGTGCACTCTCAAAACACAGAGCCGCTCTCGCCCCCCTGTGTGCACTCTCAAAACCCAGAGCCTCAGCCTTTTAACCCTGTAAGGCGTGAGGTCACAAACGTGTCACAGGAACGTCCTTCGCGGAACATTCCATTGCTGATGTAACAATCACTGCCGGGAATTAGAAGCGGCGGAGTTCTAGAACACTGACTGACACACACACACACACACACACACACACAAAATATACTCTTCAAAGGGTTATTAATGACGATCAAAGCCGTCGCCACGACAGCAAGAAATTCTTCTAAATCGTCATCACTGTGACTGTTTCTAACATGTCACTGCGTACACGTGAGAGAGGGCCTCGCCAAATGCCTTAAAGTAGGAGAGACCATGGAGGTCCAGGCCAGATATCAATGTGACGCAAGGAAAGCCGTACCTTGGCGTCAGCGTGACACGTGAGTCTTGGCTACTGTGTTAGTGAGAGGGACCTATCGTTTGGGTTTAAATTGCAACAGATGACGCAACTGAAGGAGCAGACGTCAGTAATGTACGGATGGGCTAGAGCGCTTGCCAGGAAACATTCTGCTCTGCGCTATAAGATACCCATGCGTGTACGTTTTAATGCTTTGCTTTATTATTTTTGTAATGGTGACACTGAAAAATGAGACATGTTAAAATGATAGCTACCTCCTGTAGAACACCATTATCTTTGGAGTTATCAGACTTGTTGTGACGTCCTGTGCAGATACCTGATCTAGAAAGCCGCTGTGCTCTGTTGAATAAGAAATAAGGCGGCCTGTTTGGTACAATGTGTACCCTTTGCCTCTCCATCTGCAATGCTGAGTCACAAACCCCCTTTCAAGAGCCAGAAAAAATAATGTCTTTACAGCAGCATTTGCACAAACATGGAAAGACTCTCTCATCCATTCCCATTTTGCCCTTATTTAGCTTATCATAATTTTTTTTTTTATCACTCACCCATTCACATCTACATTTTATGCTTTTGCCTGCATGACTTGTATTTATAATTAATAATGTTTTTATGTAAAATAAATAATTTGTAATCAATTTTGTGTCATCTTAATTCATAGCCTGCCATTATCTGTATACTTTGTTTTATACCTAGAGTGAATAGAAAGAATAAATAATATATATGTACTTATTCTTCTTCTTCATATTATTATTATTATTATTATTATTATTATTATTATTATTATTATTATTATTATATACTGTAATCTATGAGTGAGAGTGAATGGTGTGTGTGTATTCCTGCCTCTTGCCCCGTGCACACTGGGATAGGCTCCAGCACCCCCCCACGACCCTGACCAGGAATAAGCAGGTACAGATAATGGACAGATGGATGGATGGATGGATGGATGGATGGATGGATGTAACCTATGCTCAGTGAGGTTGATTCCCGTTTGACTTCTCTCTCGGATTATGGTCTCATGCCGCTGCTTGGCAGCACCTCCACGGTGAACACTGTGTATAATTAAATAATAATAAGAGATCAGATAAAATAAGAACAGTAATAACCCTGCCAGAATAAATCTACTGCAAAGCCCCCAGAGTTTCACTCTGTTCTGCCCGTCACCGAAACACAGATGTGCTGGAGACCAATATTTGTAAAAAATAGTTGTTATCTCCCCTGTTTCATATTCTGCTCTTGTCGTGATGGGATTCTTTGATAGTACCGTGCTCTTAAATCACCTCTTCCTGCCTGAAAGGAACTTAATTACATTTAACTCCATCTTACAGAAGGATGTGTGGATTTGACATCCATTTTGTCCTACATTCACATTAAAAACAGGTTTAAGGTTCTTTATCTGGAGAGTACACGTAGTCCATTTTGTCCATTCTTTAGTTTCACTGCTCAACTCTACTTCGTGTTTCTCAAAATGTGCTGTAGATTTGCTTAAATTTCACCCGTGAAAATTTTGTCATTGCTGTACTTTTGTATCTTCTCTATATTCACCTGAACCCCGGACCGTGTAGCTAGATCTGATGTGATTGGCTGTGCATCTGTAAACCCATCACACTGTCAACCAATGATAGAACAGTAGGGACATGACTGCACATCTTGCAAAAACTGAAATATCACAGGGGTGTGTAAGAACGTGCAATGTCTCTTGTTGCCTTAATTAGCAATAAAAATAGCTGCAATGGTTGCAATTTATATACACAAATGTGAGTTGTTGCTGTCTAGAGTAGTGAAAGCTTGTGGTTAAACTTGACTCACATTTAAATGGCAACAATTAAAAATGTTGACTGAATACAGGCCTCTGTCTCTACAAGGTATTTGCAGCAGGTGTGTTTTTAAAAAATCTTGTTTTCGCTATATTTTACTGAAGTAGCTAAACACTGAAAGTAATATTTGAAAGTAAGGACAGGCTGCTAAACAAATGTTTAGATGCTTGATTGCTTTGGACATCTGTCGAAGCATATAACTAATTATACAATATTTTCACGATGTCATTTAACTGGATTACAGCAAATACATGCATGAATGCTGTCCTCCTATTCTGCTGCATTCCTAATCTAACACTGTATCAACATTACATTTATTTGGCAGATGCTTTTATCCAAAGCGACGTACAAAAGTGCAATCAACCACACATTCCATGTTTAGTCAGCTTTTGGATAAATATAGCTGAGGTCTGGGGAAAATGTATCTGATGGAAAGGCATTGTAATACATGTAATTATGATTGTACTGCAATTCAAAACCCCCAGAATAAAATAAAAATAAAAATCAATAACCCTCTATAGCCCACAATAGATGAATAAGATTGATTGAGTAAGAAAGTGTTTATATTTTGTGGCCAATGCCCCATCTGTAAATAAAAAAATACCATAACATTTAAGGATGAATCCTTGGTGCCTACTCTATAATTCCTATGGTGAACTCCCACATAAAACCATTCAGTTAATCACACAGCTGTTTTCTCTGTTTAAAGCTGGTTCCTTTATGATATAAAACCTAATAGAGACAGCAGATTACACTAGCTCCGGTATACCAGCGTTCCTGCAATGACAACGTATCGTATTTTTCGTTTCATCCGTACGCACTGCTTCAAGGTGTTACAAAAGAGTTCTGGCGCTCACATCACCAGTCTTACTAAATCTCAAATCTTCAATCTCTTCTTATTCAAGAAACAGCAGAAATTAATCTAGACAACTGATCACAAATGAATATGAAAAGATGAAAAGCATTTTTAGTTTTGCGTGTTTTACATTGTAAGGTGATAAAGCGCATGGTCTGTGTCAGTTTTCATATTCATTTTCATTGTCAGAAAGGAATGTCGGGAATGATTCATGTAGGTTCAGAGGTCTTCATTTTCTGCAATTTATGTGACTGTAGTTAAAAAAAAAAAAAACATTTAATGAAGACATTGACTCAAGGATGTCATTTTTCATTGTACAGAGCTGAAGAAAAATGTATTCATCATAAAGGTTTCATTTTTGAAATAGACACAAAAATCTGATATTGCAACTCCATGGGTTGGCATAGATATAAATAGCAGGCTAACTCAAAAATTATACAACCTGTCACGCACCTTAGCTCCCCCTGCTTAGGTAAATGCAAAAACAAAAGATAAAAAAAATACCCACTTTTTACCTTTTAGCGATCATTCACAAAGCATCATTTCCTCTTTCATGTCAGATCCGAACCAGCCCAGGCCAAGGCACAATGAACCAGGTACTCCAGTCTCCTCCCACAGTCCAAAGACATGTAGCCCAGGCACTACAGATGAAAATGAGCCTCTCTGGCTAACCGAAACGTTATTAATGTGCATTGTCCCTGTCAAAATAAACAAATAAAATATATTTTTAAAAAGGTTTTCAGTGAACTAAACAGCACAGTGTTTCTATCATTTCTGCCAGTATTGTATACGCAAGCTACACAGCATTTACAGCAGTACTTATCTCCTGCCAAGCTAGTTTAACATCATCAGGTATAGCGCTCGATATCAAAGAGACCGATAAACAAGAAGCCATGCTATTCTTTTGTCTGAAGGGTACATGGGTATATTGCTGGGTAGCATTATTAAGCCGTGCTGTCTGGCCATGTCATTTGTATTCACGTTGATGTAGGAACGGGCTGGTGAGAAGCTTCAGATTGTCAGATTGAGGACGAAGTTGCGACGCAGTCCCTCTGCATTGACAGCTTGGGATCAGTAAGGTGTCATAGGACCACTGGAGCATACAAGTGTTGCTCTGGGTTTTTTTTTTTTTTTCTCTCTCTGAGGAGTGTGATGACAGTGCTCTTCCTGACTGGCGAGGCACACACTCTGGAGAAGTCCATGGCGTGGGGGACAGTGCAGTAATGGAGTTGCAACTGACAGCAAAAAAGATATGGACTCCACCAGCACGACCCACACCTCGGCTTGAACCAGCACCCTTAACCAGGGCACACCCCCTCAGGACTGACAGACAAGCCCGTGGCACCAGAGAACATGGGACCCTCTATTCCGGAACCTTCGGGGGTGATGTCACAATGGAGCAGACGGAACACGGAGGAACGACTGCGCGTCACAGTTGTACAAAGTGAGTGGGATTGCCTACGCCCCAGACCCCACCGTTGCTTATTGGAGTCGGAAACATTTGGGGGGGTCGACAGGACAGATGGTCGATTGATGATGGCGAGCATGACATCCTTAATTGTGTGTGCCCTGTATTTCCCCCACCTGCATGCCCCTGTGCCTCTGAGATCAACAAGCAATGGACATGCACTGTTCACTTCAACTTGCAAGGTTGTTTCAGGCTGCTGCCAAGGTTTTGGGCAGCACTCTTGGAATAGGCTACATTTAAATGGTATCTGATTTGCACTGAGGGTCTCCCTGCAGGTTGTGGCATAAGAGAAATGCACACTTATCCAGGAGAGCTCTCACTGCAGCAGAGGGGGAGATCGGGGCAAAGTGGAAATTATTCCCTTTTCTTTGCTGACGTGCTCAGGAGCCACTTCTAGCCATGAGGAAATTATTTCACAAACAGGTGTACTGCATGTGGAAATCTCTTTTTATTTGAGTGCTAAATTGAGGCTCTGAGTCCTAAATCACACCAAACCCCCTCAAGCGAGGCTACAAACAATCTATACAGGCATAATCTACCAAACTTGTCTTTGCCAATCAAAAGCATGCATTGAACTTGAAATACACTTTAAGATATCCCACCTGTAGTGTGCTTCCGGATAATTGGCAAATCCCAGACAGTATCATTTTTCTCATAAACCCTCCCCCCCCCCCCCCCCCCCCCGCCTCCTCCTCCAACTCCAAGCTGCTGATATGGCATTGAACATTAGAGCGCATGCTTAGATCAGGCTAAAACGTTCCCTTTTATGCGAATCAATGCGCTCTGTTTTGCAGAATTGCCCGTCTTAACAAGGTGGACCGGCCTTTTCCAATTTCGGTTAACAAAAGGGGATCGGCGCGCTCCCCTGCGTTCAAGGACAGTCTGAGCCCCCCCCCTGAATAAGGATGGAACGGTTTCCTTCTCTTTCTTGATTACGGAGCGCTAGACTATGAGCCATGGGGGGGGGGGGGCGTTCGAGGCCTCGCAGCCTTGGAGCCATTGCCAATTTAATGAGATTACAGTCTCTCCGCGGTACAAGGCCAGGATGCTATCTGACTTCGTGTCGGCGGCGTTGGGCTCTGTGCCTCATGGCTTGGACCCCGGTCCATGTCTGGCACTGACGTGCAGCCTTCAATAAGACACCTCCAGACTGGTGGGGGTGGGGGCGGGGGCGGGGGCGGGGGCGAGGGTGGGGTGGAGGGGGGTGCTATTCAAAGTACACAGCTGCCTAATTTCTTGCGTTGACCCAGTTTATGGGTTTATCTAACTGCTATATGTTTGTTTTCTCTTCCGAGGAGAACACATTTACTATACTGATAAAAAAAAAAAAAAAAAAAAATCAAATGACAGCTGTAGAGTGGTGCCCAGAAAGCCCAGTGTTCATTAGAGACGAGCAGCACAGGGCAGACAAGGACAGCGAGGGGGTTTCTTGATTGGGTGGCAATGACATCCGTCGGTATAGATTGGCGACTGTGGCACCAGAAGCCCGGAATAAGCCTGGGGGGGGGGGGGGGTGGGGGGCGGAGGGTGGTGCTGGGACCGACTCCACCACTAAAATCGATAGTTATTAAATGTGCAGGAGGCCTCGTCTGCCTGCCCTCCGAGCGCCCTTTGATAACAAGGAGCTGTGTGTCCAGCGACCGAAGCATCGGGGAGTCGAGCGCGCTAGCACGTAGCACGCTAGCACGTTAGCACGTTAGCACGGCGGCGGCTGCATGGTAAACTCGCAAAGAGCCCTCGCGGCTAACGGCAACTTGAAAAAGTCAAGGTGCTTTTTTTTTTTTTTAACCCCCCCATGCCCCCCCCCCCCCCCCCCCCCCCCACCCCCAGCTTCCAACGAGAAATGCTGTTTAGTAGGTCATTCCATGTTTATAAATAGCTATCTTTTTTTTTTTTTTTTTACAATATAGGAATTGTTTTTTTTTTTTTTTTTTTTCTTGGATGAAGTTAATCGCAACCCGTCTACAAAGATTTCAGGTGCTTATAGGCCTCTTTTGCGGGTCTGTAGGGGACCAGTGCAATCTCTAGTTTTGACACGGGTGCGTCTCTTTGCTTCCTGAAACGGTTTACGAAAGCTTCTTGCCTTTCGGGTCCTCTTTGTATGGAATTGCCACGCTGGCCTCCGGTGCTTATTGGTTATTTTGATTCAGGCGGTTCCCTAGACGGCCTGTTTTTTTTTTTTTCTTCCACGTCGCTCAGTGTTGCCCTCGCTTCGT
Source organism: Anguilla japonica (assembly GCA_025169545.1). Taxonomy (NCBI): domain Eukaryota; kingdom Metazoa; phylum Chordata; class Actinopteri; order Anguilliformes; family Anguillidae; genus Anguilla; species Anguilla japonica. The sequence continues at coordinate 5,656,503 of CM045893.1, read as the reverse complement.
CTCTCGCCGGTGGCGTACGCCTTTCTGTTGAAGTCTCTATAACCGAGAGACGAGGAGGAGAGCTCAACAAACGCGTGTCTGCTGGAGGTCCATCTCGCCTCCAGCCCGGGCCTCTTGGGAAATCTTCAGCTGTTGCTCTTCTGTCAAGTAGCTTTTCCCTCCTCAGTCAGTCTCTCTTTCTCTCTCTCTCAAGGAAAACCTCTGTAATTCTATCACTTTTACTTTCTTTTTTTTTTTACACTCCAAAGAACACTTTGTTCTTGTAGTTTTTATGTTCTGCCTCCTTTGGAGTTTCAAGCACGCTTTTTTTTTTTTTATATAGAGGAAACGCAAAAATTCCATCTTCTAATGCACAGCATTGTATTGAGGTGTAAAAAAAAAAATAATAAAAATAATGCTTGGTTTGACTTTGGTTAAGTTCTACATATTATCTGTCACCAAGAAAGGGGATGCAAATTCCCTACAGAACTTAAGTGCCCAGTGTTGCTCAGAATTACACCATTCCTCAAGCAGGACGCTGTAAGGTTTTTTCCCCCGTATTTTTGTATACGCAATGTAGCGACGGTATAATTTCTGTGCAACTGCAATGCCGCTGTACCAAACACTCAGCATTAAGACAACAAAGGAAAACGATAAATCCATACAATTAATGCGGGGCCCTGTTCAATGGGTCCCAGAGCTGCAGTCACTTATAAGGATAATTTGGGGCGTGGGCATGTGGATAAAACTTCGATGCATGCGCCTCACCCGAAAGGCCGACTAAATTCTCACTTCACCCATTAATCTCTTTAAACCTAACACATGCACGCTCTTTTCTCGGCTAGCTTTCCTCCAGCCGTAGTTTCCTCACAGTTTCTCTGCCGCCGGCGGTACCCAAAGCCTCTCCTCAGGTAACCCCAGCTCAGGCTCAGGCATTTGATGCGCTCCATCACATGCGCACCTGATAGCAACCAATCAAAGGCCCCCCCCCCTTGATTTATCTGTATCAGGTGCGCTCGAAGGTGGAACACGTCAAATACCTGGATCAGACTGCGCGGGGGGGGGGGGGGGGGGTCTTTTTTTAGAAGGGGGGGGTGGGGGGGGGGGGGTAACCTGAGGAGAGTTTGGGAACCCCCGCTCTATGCCATGCACTTAAAAGCAGCGTCTGTGTCCCCCTGGTGTGAGGAGTCGCAGAGCTGGAACAACGAACAGCTTTTGGAGACAGGAGTGTTTTGCGGGATACAGAAAGGAGGAGGCGGTTGCTGTTTGTTGTCGGTGTGCATGACAGCAGAGAACACACCGGCATAAATATTAAATAAGGCATAAATAATAAATGCACTGGCAACCCCTCTTTTAGGGGATATTTATGTGTTCAGATCATTTTGATGGTTGGTGATACAGGCTGGCAGTAGGGCTGAGCTGCCTGTAGTGAGGGCCCGTAATCCTCACTGTTACACTGCTGCTAAACCCTCCCCCCAAAAAAGTGTTTTTAATCTTGTTTTGGGATTTAAAATCTTTATTTTTTTAGTGCAAAATATTGGGCTTGCTTTTTTTTTTTTAACGTTACTTTTGCTTGACAAGTGAAATTGTCTTAACTCCATTTGAAAATCTTGAAATGAATCAAACTGTCTAAAAGTGCAATCATGGACCCCCTACAGTACCTTTGCGGAACCCCATGATTCCAAGTGACCTGATTGGCAGGGGCTCTCAAGAAATATTGGAACACAGGATTTTCTAGGGTGGTGGGGCCTAATTGTAGATCTTTTCATGGGGCCCAAAATCCCTGTTGGCGCCCCTGTCCATAGCATACAGTTATAGTACACAAAAGCTTGTCGCTTGATCAAGAAGTTTGATTGGTCAGACTCTAGGGGGGGAGGAGGGGCAGGGGCAGGGAGGGACAGTTTGCATGGGAGCTGCGGGACAGTTGAGTTGATGGCGCGGTTTGCTCACTGCATCTTGCTGGCTCTGTGCCAGCCCTGACCGTGACCTCTGATTGCGATGTTTCGGGGGGTTCCATAGGGGTCGTTTTCCTCTAATCTCTAGACCGTCCTACAGTGGCCTCCTGGCCTCCATCCCCCGTCCCCTCTCTCCACCTCCCGGGGGAACATTTTTTCGCTCAATGTCTTCATTTTCAGAATAACGGCCCGTGAAGATTTCAGCGCGGCATCCCCCGATCGGGAGCAACGCGTGAAGAAGTGAAGACGTGAAGATGAAGGGCAGCGTTGTCGTAAAAACTGAGCAGGCGCTGATGAAGAGGTAGAATGGAATTGAAGTGTGGTCTGCTCCTGATCTTCGAGCTGCTCGGTTTAAATTGCCGCGTCGGATGGATTGTCCAGGGTCACTGTGTGGGGGGGTCAGAGGAAATTAATATGACAGTGTAATCCTAAAGCAGACACGCTCGTGGGAAAGGTCTACCGGGGGAAATGAGAAAATAGGGGGGTTCAGGGGCTTTTCCGAAAACAATTCCCACTTGCGTGAAAAGGAAAAATTTTGTAGTTTTTTTTTTTTTTTTTTTTTAAACCAAAGGTTAGTTGTTCTGTAATTAGAAAGGTTGCGATGTGCGTTCCTACTCGGGGAGCGTACTACCGGGATAATCTGAAACGTAGCAAAGACATCAGAGAAAGAGAGGTAAAGTAGTGACCGAGTTAAACAGCACACGAAACAGAGATGTCTCTGACTGGTGCCGTCGTCACTACACAACGCACATTAATGCAGTAACCGAGGCGACGGCGGTAAATCACCCGGCGAGGACAGGAGCTTCGGCGCAGGTACTGAGGAGTTTAATGAAATGAACATCATAATACTGCATTAAAGTTGCATTCCTAAGTGCCATCCATCACCCGGTAAATTTTCCGAAAAACTTACTTCACACAGTTCGCCAGGAATACTGAACAGGCTCCACGACGCATATATGTTTTTATTATGAGCTGGTCACACTTATGCAGTGAAACTAGCGTATAATACTGTAAGATATTCTGCCTATAAACTGTGTGGGTGGCAAGAATCAGCTAGGTTTTAAAGCATTATGTCAGACCTATAATATACCTCCAGTTGTGTGTGTATATATATATATATATGTGTGTGTGTGTGTGTGTGTGTGTGTGTGCTTGTATGCATCTACAACTCAAAATGACTTGACCCTCGAAGGTGTGAGATCACAAATATGTGATTAGAATGCTCTTAGCTGAACGTTCCAATGCTGATGTCACAATCACCGCTGGCAGCTGAAACCAAAGGAGTTCTAGAACGCTGTCTCGTTTGCGCACATAGAAATTAGACAGCTGCATGAGCTGCAGGGCATGGACGGGATGCCAAGCCAAAATATGAGTCTCCCACAGACTTAAAACCTTGCAATTTGGACAAGAACTGGAACAAACCGGAGGAAATTATCTGCAGGTATTAATATCGTACATTTAATTAAAGCATAAATGTTTTATAAATTAAGGGGAACGTGCGGAGAGAAAGGGAGAGAGATCAAAAGATGTCCATGTAAAAAAGCTAGACAATAGTGTGCTCGCCTGACCCATCCTATGTCTTTCAGTCCACTTGTTGTATTCAGATATGCATTCATATATGAATGAGACTGCAACGCAGGCAAGACAGAATATAGCCACTGTGCGCTAAGCCCACACTAACACTTTTATGCGTGACTGGTGTATTCGCTGTTTGAGTGACTGGACCAACTGAAATGGGAATAAAACATGAAGCGGATAGGGTGTGAAGCTCAAACATGAAGTGGATTGGGTGTGAATTTCCAGTAGCAGATACAAGCCAGCAGCCCGTCATGTCCATGGTCAGTCCTTGCAGTCCTGTTACTCTTCTACCATGAGAAGGTTTGAATTAAACAACTACCCTGCTTTGCTTTTTTTTTACGGTGGGCTCCAGCCTTGCTAGCATCTTACTTAAGTCTTCTGTTGTGTCTTCTTATTCCAACTGATCAGTACGTTCCATTTGTTCAATTCCTGTGCACGTTACTATCTGTTGTGGCATGATGCAGTGACATTGTTGTAGTCTCAGAATCAGAATAGTTTAGCTGGTATTGCTGTCTAAGCCAAAATTGTTGCACTGTGGACAAACTGCTAAAACACTTCTCTACCATGCAGTATGCTAAATCTTACGGTAATAGTATGGACAGGACTTTGGCATCAGAACTAAAATTTTCATGGGACATTATGCATGTGAAATTGATTTCCTAATGAATTTAGAATTTGCTGACAAAAAAAGCATTAGCTGCTCATGGTATTTAAAAAAAACAAAGAGAAGGCATTCTTCTCTGGCAATGGGTAGGCCCACACGGTTCTTTTAGGTGAAGACAACATTGTACAAAACTGTCAATGAAGAAAAAAAAAAAGAAAAGAAAAAAAAGGGTTAAAACAGAACCAAAATACAGCAATAGTGCCACGGTATAAAATTCATGCAGATTACAATTGCATGTGCTTGCAACCCTGTCATCTCATACAAAAAAAAAATCTCCTTTTAAATCTGGTTTCCCTTGTTTGGTTCATTGCATCCTGACATCTGTAGGGTTCTTATTCTTCAACCCGGCAATGCTTGTCAGCCTCAGGGAAGCTGCTGTGATTGGCCAGCACAGATGAGTGCTGAAATGGATATTTTGGCAGTGGAAGTATGCGCGGAGTTGCATTGTTGAGATGTAATGAAGTTGCTACAGAAAAATGGAAAATGCAAGGTAAAGCTTTTAAAATTACCAGCGCCTTGTGCTCTCTATCCTCTCCCCGAAATGAGATTCTGGAGAGAAAATTGAGGAACAAAATGTAATTTCAGACTCTGGTGTTAGAGAACCTTTACCCTTCTGCTAGTCTGCAGACTCAAGCAAACTTCCATATGTAAAGACAGGCAAATACATGCATATACTGTACTGCACATAAACACTGTCCTCATTGAGAAACCAACAATTCATACATACCTGAATGCAGTTTCTGCGTTCTATGATCCTTAACCCTTTGAAGAGAACGTTTTTTTTAAAATGTTTTTATTTTTTAGAAATTCAGTGTTCTAGAACATTGGTTTCGATTCCCAGTAGCCGGTTGGTGCATCAGCTTTGGAATGTTCAGTGATGAACATTCTAATCCCATGTCTGTGACCTCACACCTTCAAGGGTTGAGTCATTTTGTCTAACAAACACATACACACATGCGTGCACACACACACACCCGTGCACAAACACACACACATGTGCACACACACACACACGCACGCACACACACACACACACACACACACACACACCCTTCTGAACTGACTGAGCCAGTGGCACCTGCACCGTGTGAGCAGTCGCTGGACTCAGGGGAGAGCTCTGCTGCTGGGAGGCGTGTCAGGGCTGAGGTAATGAACGCCGGCTGCAGGTGACGTGACCGTCCGATTCGTCCCTCGCCACTTCTGCCCCCCTTCTGCTCCCCCCGCAGAGGGACCTCGTCTCACACAAAATCCCACTGAAGCTCTGGTGACCAGACCCTTACCCATTACAGCCTGTTTTGGCTTTGCTCTTCTTTAAAATGGATGCCATTGGCTGAGCACATTAGCAACAGTCTTGCGACGCACTGCAGAGGAGGCATTCCTGCAGTCATTAGCCGTTATCTACACCCATTTATCCTGGGCAGGGTCGCAGGGGGTGCTGGCGCCTATCCCAGCGTGCATTGGGCTGATCCTGCAGTCAAATCAAGCCTGACCCACCCTCAACCCCGCCCCCCCCCCCCCACCAACCCCCCCCCCCCCTCCGCCCACCCCCTCCTTTCAATTTCCACATCGGCGATCTCCAAACTCGGCCCGAGTAGAATCATTACCGAGCCAATCCTTTTTTTTGTTTTTCAGCAGAACGGTCCGCTGAGCCCGGCTAACGGGAGCGAAATTTCGTCCGCGCCCTCCGGGCCGCCCAGGCTCCCGGCGCCCTCCCCTGTGTGTGGCGGCCATTTTGCTCGGAGCGCTGTCGGCGGTGCTTTTTTTGCGCCCTCCCGTCGCCGCGACTACCTGCAGGAGGCGACATCGCTTTACCGCTCTGTTCCGCCCTGTACCTCACCGAAGCTTCACCGTCAGAAAAAAGGTAGTGCCTACGAAGGTGCAAACGCAGGGGTGTGTACCCTCATGGCATTAGAGTTGCCAGACGTCCATTTTGGCACATGACAGTAGCTTCAGTCATGGTAACAAAATAAGACAGACACACACCCTCCATTTTAAATGGGAAAAAACCAAACTTGCAGTACCATCAATGCAGGAAATAAATATTCATAGTGTGTGTGTTGCGTAGTCCATATGGAACACATTTGGGTTGTGTGTATGTGTGTGTGTGTGTGTGTGTGGGGGGGGGGGGGGGGGGGTGGTCCAATTACAGTCACCCCCCCCCCCCCAATAGTAAGAGTGATCTTCTTGAAGCTTTATTTCCAAAATCCTTCTTCTGTAGTCGTAGCCCCCAAACCTTAACATTAAAAAGGGGGAAAATCACTCCCCCCCACCCCACCCCCTCCAAGGCAAACAGATGGAGCTATTTTAAATAGCTCATCCTCCCTCTCCTTCAGCTCCCACTCCGAGAGATAAGTTGTTTTCATTAATGCAGCATTTCTAGTTCATTAATTAATATGAAATATTATATATTATATAATAATATATATATTTTTTAATACCAGGGTGCTTGGCAAAGAACAAATTGCTCGTTCCTCGAATAGCTTATTAGGCCCTGCTAATGATCTCACAAATTACATTTTTTACCTATTTATACTGTACAATACTTATGCTTTTTATGTAGATGAGGCCATGGACCCTACAACACTGCTGTCATTATGAGGTCCTTTTTATTGTTTGTGACCAGTGGAATGTTTCCCATCCTCTCCATTTAAATGGGTTGTTGTGACTGGAAACCACTCTTCTCTTCTGCTATTGGAGCTGATTATGATTTTTTTTTAAAAAATTAATTAACTGTGTTATTTATTTTATACAGGCTTTTTTTGCTCATGTTTATCAAGGGTGCCAAGGAGTTCGGAGTTGACAGTGTGTGTGTGTGTGTGTGTGTCTGTGTGATTGAGTGTGTGTGTGTGTGTGTGAGAAAGAGAGGGAACAGACTTAACCCTTTGAAGAATCCGTTTTTTTTTCTTCAAAATTCTCAGTCAGTGTTCTAGAATTCCACTGCTTTCAATTAGCAGTTATCGATTGTTACATCAGCATTAGAACATTCAGTCAAGAACACATTTGTGATCTCACCCTTTAGAGGGTTAGAATCAATGCGATTGCTATAGCAGCCTATCCTATCCTTGGGAAGGCACATGCTAGCCGAGAGTGAACTCCAGTGCTCGACCCACTCCAAAAAAAAAAACCCACAAGCCTCCGACTCCTTCATGCCTGGAATGAAAAAGCCTGTGGGTTCTTTCTGACTCCATTCAAAAGTGCTACGTCTTTTGATCCTGCTCTTCTTGCTGAAGAGTACACGACTTTCTGCCAGGGAACTCAGAGCCAAGGATAAAAAAAAAATGCAAATAAATGCAATAGGAGGGGGGGGAAGAAAGACATTTTCCAGTCCTTCAGTCGCGTTTGATTTCACTCTTTCATCTTTCCATTTTGTTGTCAGTAATGCACACATACGTAGCCTGAGAAAGCATGCAACATTAACAGGAGCCACACATTTTGTGCAGGGATCAGGCAAGGTGATGTTTGGGGTCCGTTCTGTACACAGGCAGGAGTCGGAGGGTGGGGGGGGTGGGGGGGGGGGGGGGGGGGTGGGGGGGGGGGGGGTGGGCTCGGGTGAAAAGGTGCAAGGGTGTGAATATCCAGGTGTTACTAACGCTGCATTCAACTGGTCAGAATCATCGATCGCGGCAAATCAGCAGCGGTGCCTGTGGTGAGAAGCCAGCGGTACAGCGAGCTGCTCTGTTTTTAACAGACACGACACAAGGAGAACCCGTGTCTCCCTGCTGTCACTTCCCCCGCTGAGTGTTTCACTCGCAGAAGACAAGCCACCGGGGAGAGCCAATAGACAGCCAACCGCAGGAAACCGGGGAAATCAATGCCCTTCCAAACGGCATTGCCGAGGTCCTGCGTGGGGGCCATTCTCAGAGTGACAGAGCCACAATGGCGGACGTTCGTAGAAAACAGAGAAATAAAAAATAAAAAAATGAATCTGTATAAAATGGTGATCCTGTATATACACACTGTGAGCTCCATAATGTTTGGGGAAAAAGATATATACTGTATGTCTATATATATTTTGTTTTTCTTGATTTGGCTCTGTGCTCCATAATTTTATATTTATAATTGAACAATTCACGTCCGATTAAAGTGCAAAGTTTCGGCTTTTATTAAAGGGTATTTTTTCTGCATTTTGGTTCCACCATGTAGAAAATTACGACACCCTGTGTCACATATGTTCTCACTGCTCTGCATAAGCAGACGCACAAACGTTCAGGCAACGAGCAGTGCTGATGACAATCAGGGTGAAAACCGATAGCACTAATCAAAGAACAAGGGGGGTCTCGTGGCGTAGCCTGTGGAGCACTAGCCGCACGCTCATCGCGAGGCGCGACGTTGGCGATTCGAACCCGACCGCACAACCTGTATTGCACGTCGCTCCCCATTCTTCCTGTCTCTCTACAGTGTAGAGCATAAAGCGAAGAGTCTACACCGCTCTGTGCAATAAAACTGAAAAGCTTTAAAAAAAAAAAGAAAGAAATCAAAGAACATAAAATTAGATGCTACAGTAGACAAGAAGGAGTTAGAAAATGTAGTATCAAGAAGATGATTACGTATGCATGTACATAATTTGCTCGTACTTCAGTTCACTGTCCTTATCTTAATAACTCCTAAAACTTCCTTGATATTTGATGTAATTGCAAGCATATAAGTTATCTCTTCCCTGGTGAAGCTCTTAAAGTTACTGTTGAGTGTTTCTGCAGTTTTTTCCCCCCCCCCCCCCGCATCTCTATTTTAATTCAGCCAGTCTCTTCTCTAAAAAATTTTTTTTCCTACTGCAACACAGAAACCCCCTGAGGACATTTTGTGTCTGGAATAATTAGCTTCTGAAGGATCCTTTTTTTTTGACTTTTAGGTTTAGACACTGATTGTGTATTTTACAGCGTGCCGAGAACTTATTTTTCCCTGAGCTGTCTTTTTAATTTATTTTAGAAGGTTATTTCTCTTTTAAAAAGTGGCTTATTTTCAGGCTTCTGTGTTTGACTTCCATGAGAACTTTATTTATTCACTGTGAGAACCACTTACTTTCCTTAATTTTGTGATGCAGTTACACCGTATGTTGAATACTTTCTCTTAAATTAAACGACTTCTTGTTCGCAGTTCTGTGGTCCAGAAGTGCCACTGTGTCTGTTGTGCTTGACCTCTTTTGAATCTTTTTGTCCATCATTAAAATTATATATTGCAGTAAGTTTATTTTACATCGCCACATTCATGAACATTTCAATGTACAAAAGAAATATTTAGCCACACAAAATCAGGATCTGATTCCAGAGCTACCTGATGAATTAAAGCCACTTGTGCCCGAATTTTTTTGACATCGGGTGCCCATAAGCCAGTCGGATTTGTTCACCCTAAATGAAAATATTGTATTTACAGAAGTAAATAGTATAATTAGAAATGACTTTCTTAGTTACCACTGGAGGACTGAAGCATTTTTGGCTACATTTTACCTGCCGATTTTGTTTAGGCCCATTTTCCCCAGCAACCTCTCCCCTGGGAGATTGCAGTCTGTTGCATTTCATATGTAAATAATAAAATGGCTCACTGTCCTGCAGGCGTTTGGTTTGTTGCGTATCTGTTTTACATTACTGTGTCTCTCAGTCCTTATTCACCGCAAAGCGCTCCATCAAAAGTGCACTTAATTAAATTGAAAGCGGCAGTGTATAAATACTTGATAGAGCTGAATGCAGTAAATAGGAGAAAGCAGGTTCTTTTTTTTTTTTTTGTTGCGGGGATTAAATGGACATGGCAAAACCGTTTCAAATCTGGTTTACTGATGCCCTGGACCAATTCAGGTCTCATAAGAAGGCAGGGTTAAGGCCTTAAGTGCAATTGTTTGTACGTGCCTGAGCGATGTGCTCATATTATGAGATGAAAGAAACGTGGGCGAGAGGTTGCCTTCGTGGAAGCCGGCGTCAATGCTGCGGTGCCACCGTACGTTTTAAAAAAGAACAAAAAATCGAGTTATGGCTCACCGTGGAGCGCGTGCCCCGAGCGACAGTCGCACACATGCGCCCCTCCTCAGAATTAGACACACCAGTCACGTCCATTAATTATCTGTCACCTTCTGTTAATGCAAACAGGTTTCATTTTTTTTTGTTAATCGCAGCTACAATGGCGGCGAAAGAGGGGCAGCTGTGATTCGACTGATTGTTGGTTTCAAACCGTTTCCTTTATTCAGGGGGGGGTTCAGATCTGAGCACTTTCTAAAATCCTCCTTTTTCTTTCGACGGCGTCTGAATTTACCGTTGAAAGACTCTGACCTCACCTCTTTGCGTGCATGCGCAGACACGCGCACACATGCACGCACGCACACGCACAGGCAAACACACAGACACACAGACACACACACACACAGACACACGCGCAGCACTGCCTTGAAAAAGTCAGCTCTGTCTGACTCGCACTAAAACAAGAAGAAAAAAGCCTTGCGGACAAAGCGCCCGTGTGACAAACCATATAATTTCATAATTGCGTTCTGATTATCCTCTAATAAGTAATTTACTCCATTATTTACAAAGAAAATAAATGATAAAACGCCATCTGTGATTCTTTACTGTTCTATCTATCACGTTAACAGTGTTCTTGTCCTTGAGCAGCCTTGTTTTCAAATAAATTTGGTGATTAAACGTTTTTTTTTATCACCTGTGCGGCTACGCATGCCTGTCTGCCACACAGCAATTATCTCCTGCTCTCTGACAGGGCGGAGAGTCCTGCGGTGTACATCCGTGCTGAGAGCGGAGAAAAATAAGTTCAGGAACTAGGGTGGAAGAAACAAAACAAAAAAAACAACAACAAAAAAAAAGCTGCTTTTGGAGCTGATTTGAAGTGTATTTTCTTGCTTTAGATCACAAAAACCCTGAATGCCCTTGCACCTGTCTTTCAAAAAGCTGGCATGCCATGAGAGTCGTCTCTAAAATATTCTTCACAGCACATTTTTAAAAAAAGAAAAAGAAAGAAAAAGAAAAACACAATCTGAGCCAAGACTTAAATCAAATCAAAAAATCAAAACCCGCAAGAACGAGAATGTTTCCTTTCAATGATGCAAAATCGATATGTCTGGTCCAGTCAGGATCAAAAGAGCTTTCAGAGAAGTTTGCAGGTTGATTAACCCATTCTGTAGCGCCCAACCTTTGTTTACACAAACCTGAAAATGGCGTACCCAAAATAAAACGGTTTCTATTCTTGAACTTGTTTGACTACAGGCGCATAATCCTGGTCTCTTATGAATGGTAACCCTTGGGAGTTTGTTTTCCAAGAGTCAGAATTACTCTAAATATTACTGAAATGAAGTGATAGAAGCTCAAACACAGTGGAAGTGGAAGTTGTTTTCTCAAAGAAGTTTTTTTTTTTTTTTTGAGTGGATACAAATGCTTGTGGTTGTGCCTGGTGGGCTTAGAAACCCAATGCAGGACAAATCCTGATTAAAACTGGATGACAATACCACCCAAAATGAGCATTTTGAGAATGTATTTATGCTTACCGATACAAAATGGGATCAAGTCCTTCATTGAACATGCTCTCTGCTGTGGAGTCAAAGCCATCTAGACTGCCCTCCTCAAATAATACTCATTCAGACAAGTGATTTCTTCCATGGCCTAAAAATGTGGAGTCTTCTGTCTAGAATTATGCTCGCAAAATACTTTTTTAAAACTTTAAAATACTAATAATTAAAGTAACATTGTCAGTGTGAAATCAGTCAAGAATTGCCTGGCAGCAAAGTAAGTACTGGTGGTAGCAGAAAAGAAGGAATCTCTAGAAATAGAAGAATTAATCTATTTTTTCCAAGAAGCCATTTTCAGCCCGTTGTGCTCAGTTGTAAAAATGAAATGTGAGACCACACTTGACTAGAAAAAAAAAAAACCACACAAATGGGACAAACTGGAGGACATTGCATGAGTAACAAATAAAAAAGTAAAAAAAAGTAATCTAAAGGGATTTATGATGACTCAATTATAAATGAGGTGCAAATTGACTGACAGTGCTCGAGTGATGATAGATTAACTATGTGCAGCTAAAATATGCTTCATTTCAGTTTGTATTTAAAGCGCAATCTGAATTTTTAATATTGTATTTTGGACTTACACAATTATATGAATTCATAACTTCTATTTGATTTTCATTTCATGCAAGGGAATCGTGACTTATGACATCCTGTTCATTTATGTACAAATGGATTGGTTAATCTTCAGAAAAGTTTCACCCTCTATGAATGTTTTATTGGACATTTATTTTAACACAAAAGAAATAACCGAAAACACACCTTGCCTTGAAGTTCTTTCACAGTGTGAAAAATGATCACCGTGTTCATACATTTTTGATGCTTTTTTGATATGTATTCCTTATTATAAGGATATGAGTGCACTATGGTTTGAATTATAATATAATACATCGTTGTATCAGAGCATTAAAAAAAGATCCAGTTGCTTGCCTCCCTCAAAAAAAATGGGAAAAACTAGTTTGTTTTATCTTCTTTTCTTCCCCCCATTTTATTGTCCATTAAACCAGCCTTTTTCATTTGTACCATTTCATCTTGACAGCTTTTTGCTTCTTTTCAGGACCTTCCAGCCGCCTCAGAGACATCTTAATTTCATGGGATTTGTGACCTCCCCCTGGCAGAGCCATCAACTCATTCACGGCTAAAAGTCATAATTATAGTAATGCCTGGCCCTAGCCTGACAGCAAGACACAGAGGCTATACTTTCTCCTTTCCCTGTTCAGTGCTTTTGTAAAAGTATATAAAAAAAAAGGGGGACTGTGTATAGAAGACAGGCGGTCAAAAGGAGTCACTTGTTCAGAGACCCGCAGCTTCCGCTTGACTGATCCGCTCTACATACTCAAACCGCCATTTGAGGCTGAAATGAATTGTGCTCCCCTCTCTCTCTCCCTCCTTGTCACAATTTCCAGCTCTGCGATGGACAGCACACTAAGCGGGCAATTCGATCCTTGTGACCTTGTTACTTTACATTACAGGCATTTAGCAGACGCTCTTATCCGGAGCGACTTACACAACTTTTTTTTTTTTTTTTTTTACATAGCATTTACAATGCATCCATTTATACAGCCGGATATATACTGAAGCTATGCAGGTTAAGTACCTTGCTCAAGGGCACTACGGCAGTGTTCACCTATGACCTTTCGGTTGCAAGCCGAGTTCCTCACCCACTATGCTACACTGCCTTCCAGGCATTTTGCCACTTTGCCCTCAAAACTATGGGGCTTCATTTCGTCCTTTCATTTCATGGTTGATGGAATGGAAACCGAAATTGAAGCCCTCTGTAAGGTAATTTTGCTGCATATGTATTAAAAAAACGCATTAAATTGCAGCTCAAATATACCATTCTAGAAGAAGCTGCATGTGTACAAGGTGGGAGGTATTGTTATTTCTGTGAAGTCCTTTTTATGTGAAACAGAAAAGATTTTGGGGCCCATTTCATCATTTGCAGAACATTTGTGTTAAGTTACTGGTGTTAAGAACTGAAATAATCTAATTTCACATACGACGCTACAAGCAATAGCAAACAAGCCATTTTTCATCGCTTTATACTCTGGGAACTAGCAGTTCCTCCGCTACCACAGAAGAAGACTAAAATAGCATCACTTTGCAGTACGCATTGAGAGCCGAGGATCAAGGTGACACGGCAGAGAGCCACAAACACGTAGCAGACACAAACAGGAAGGAAACGTACGCAATTACCGAAGCTGCACTGTTTCATTTTTGACTATCGACTGCCACTCTGTTCTCCTTTGATTTAATTTCTGCTCATTTGGATGCACACCCGCCATAGACAAGAATCAGTACACAGAGGTGTCCCTTACTTTATGCTGTAGAGCAACATTGGGTGTCCATTCACTAACGGTATAGAGTAATACTGGGTGACCCTTCACTAACGTTATAAAGTAATACTGGATGTTCATTTACTAATGGTATAGAGTAATACTGGGTGTCCATTCACTAATGGTATAGAGTAATACTGGGTGTCCATTCACTAATGGTATAGAGTAATACTGGGTGTCCATTCACTAATGGTATAGAGTAATACCAGATGTTCATTCACTAATGGCATAGAGTAATACTGGGTGTTCATTCACTAATGGTATAGAGTAATACTGGGTGTCCATTCACTACTGGGTATACCAGATGTTCATTCACTAATGGGCATAGAGTAATACTGGGTGTCCATTCACTAACGGTATAGAGTAATATCTTCACTAATGGTATAGAGTAATACCGGATGTTCATTCACTAATGGCATAGAGTAATACTGGGTGTCCCTTCACTAATGGCATAGAGTAATACCGGATGTTCATTCACTAATGGCATAGAGTAATACTGGGTGTATCTTCACTAACGGTATAGAGTAATACTGGGTGTCCCTTCACTAACGGTATAGAGTAATACTGGGTGTCCCTTCACTAACGGTATAGAGTAATATGGAGGTGCCCCTCCCCCTTCCTTTGTCTGTAAGACCTTAAGAATTATCAGAGTCAGTCAACTGAGAAATTGTATCAGCCTCACCAAAAATAGGCCATTGGAGGACCTGGCTACACACAGGAGAACAATTAGGGTGACCTTGTCTGCTGGTGGAGGAGGGTAAGCTGCTGGGTTGGGGGGGGGGAGGGGGGGGGGGGGGGAACTGCACCACTCCCTCCCCAAATCCCCCCTACCCGCCCGCGGGAAATAGGGAGCACCAGCCCTCTCACATGCCAACCTTGCCTACTGCCAGTGAAAGCTCTGGCACTGCCCACCGTAGTAGGGCTTCCTTATAGCCATTAGCCACAGCATATTATCCCCGCACCAATCCAGCATTCGTTTTGGAAAGACTGAGGTAATTTCCAGAACCAAATAAGAAAGATATTTCAAGGGGGTCCAAATCTTATTCGAATAGGGCCGATGTAAGTGCAGGTTTTTAGATTTAGCCCAGCACCTAAGACACTTGATTCTACCTATGAAGGCCTTCATTGAAGACCAACGATTAGTTAATAGCTAATAGCTAAATTAGTTAATAGCTGAATAGCTAAATCATGTGTTGTAGCACTGGGCTAAAAAAAAAAAAAAAAAAGCCTGCACCCACTCTGGCCCTTTTCGGATAATATTGGATACCCCCTGGAATATTTACTTGCCAGTGCTGGCGTTAATGAGAACCGTGTCCTTTCAGAGGGCACGCATTCTTTCCCCTCTCTACAGAAATAAAGAGGGGGGTGGGTCGGTTGCTGAAATTACAGAGCAATTGAATACAAATAGCAGAGATGTACAATGACCAGCATTTTTCAATATGACTGTTTCCATTCTCCTCACCTATAACATTGTGCTCATTGAACCAGGGACAATTACGAGTTATGGGGGAAAATTGAATCCGGTAGCCTGGATTGAATTCAATTTTGTACTAAATTTTCACCCGAAAATAAATTCTAATACAAAAACATTTTCATTGCAGGTGAAGTGATCGCTAAACTAAAACACATTTGAGCAGGAAAATTTTAAACTTCCATGACTGTAAGTCAATGTTAAGGACAAAATGCGATTGTATCCTGACCTGTTTCTGACTGCATAGTAAGCATCATCAAGGACATTTTCTCTCTTGAGTCGAAATGATTGTGAATTCAGACAGCGGGTTAATAGCAGTGGTCAGAGGCGGCGGCCATTTTAAGACTCTTAAAAGCATTTTCTATCATTTATTTGAGGTATTTCGTAATATGAGTGCACTCCAAGCATACAAACAACAGATCCCTTTGGTGTTTCATCCATGTAAACAAGGTGTGCTGAAGGACAGGCGTATGGTTGACATGGAAACCACAAAGGCAGGATGAAAGCTTCATTTCGTCACTTTGTTGCTACCGTTCACAACGTCGGTTGTAGATGCCCATACCAAAAGGACCACAGTGCTCTCACAATATATATTGCTAAGATGGCTCCAATTCTCCATGGTTTTCCATGTTGTCTTCATTTGACACAGTCTTCTTATTTTGTACAGCTAGGCCAAAAATGATCAACTACATCCATACAGGCTGTTTAGTTCATTCTGCCAATCAAAAATCAAATCAGCAACCACTTTGGTTCCTTAACCAAATTTTCCGCATTGTATGAATACTTGCTTTTTGGCTTCCAAAACCATTATTTAGAAGGACTTGGGGAAACTGTCTAATGCCCCTGCTGAAAATTCAAGCTTAAAGCAGCCAAAGATGGTCAAACTGGTGTAGGCTGTGTTTTCAACAGTTCCAGCTGGTTTTAGCTGTTTGACCAGCCGTTCACCAGTTGGCAAGCCTATAGACAGCTAGTCCACCAGCGTGGCCGCTAGTTTACTCTACCAGCTTAACCTGCTTTAACCAGCTACAGACCCATTTTGACCAGCCACAGACCAGCTATGACCAGCTAAAACCAGATGAGAATCCCATCTGCGTTTTAGCTGGATGTGCTTATTTAAATGTGTATGGACCAGTTCAACAGACTCAGATTAAACCTAATCCTAGACTTTCGAATCCAATTTTGAATGGAAACTCTTCATATAAAACTCAGTTTATTCCAGGGCTAAGCTTAATCTGAGTCCATGAAACCAGCCCTGTATGTGTGTGTGTATAACCACCTCAGTTTGGCTAGCTCTTCGATGGACTGATTGGCAACCTATTCAGTGAGGGAACTTGGAGTGCGTAGCTCCTAATGGTTGTACACGCTCCAGCCCCTGTCTTTAATTCTCTCCTTAATCATGCCCTCTGTCAGTTGACCCCACAGGTGCTGAAATAGGGGCACATTTCCATAATCCCCAATTAAAGTAGGGATGTCCTTTGGCAACACACCGGCCCTGGCCTGACATGTAGCATCGGGTACCTGCTTCCCTTGCTCCTGGATGACAGGCCGGGAGAACAGCCAGTCCCCAACAGTTATACGGGGCATTTAACATACAATACACATTATATGTGGCTCAGGTATAGCAAAATGCATAAAGGACCGTGTACTGGCACAGTCCATTTCCTTTCAGTTTTGCTTTTTAAAGTCTTGGCAGATACAGCTACGTACAGTACATGGGGGCCATTTTCAGAAAACCAGCTTTCACCGTGACAAAGTGTCCAACTACTTGGCCTTTTATCTGAGCGAGGCTAGACAGACACTGCTACACGGGGCCATTCTCAGAAAACCAGCTTTCACCGTGACGAGTGTCCCCCTCAACTAGCCTTTATCCGAGCGAGGAAATGTTTTTTTTTTTTTTTTAAACATTTTGTCGGGAGACACCGTTTACTCGTATCTTAAGTAGTGGGCGGCATGGCGATCACAGCTGGTGGGCTCTCTCCTGGGGGGTGGGGGTGGGGGGGGGTGGGGGGGGGGGTTGGGGGGGGGGGCGGCATGGCGATCACAGCCGGTGGGCTCTCTCCTGGGGGGGGGTGGGGGTGGGGGGGAGGTTGGGGGGGGGGGGGGCATGGCGATCACAGCCGGTGGGCTCTCTCCCGGTGGCTGCACTTACTGCTGTAATGGATTGGAACTGCTGGTCCAGTGGTCTTCATACAACCTCATATCGCTCTGACAATGGACGGGAAAGTGTAACACTGGAGTCACACGCCCCCCCCCCCGTAGCTTGGCCTTCTTGTTACGGTCCATGTTATGGGGGGGGGTGTATGTGCATCGACCCCCCCTCCCTCATTGGCAGAGGGAAATATAGGGTAAGTGGGGGTTTTGCTTCAGTTTTGCTCCATATGTGCAGCGCCTTCAGAAACATTTCAGCCCCCGTTGATTACCTCCCGTTTTTGCTGTGTTGTAAAAAATCAAATCAAAATATATTTTAATGGGATTTTTTTTTTCCTATTCCTATACAAGTTCACTCTCAAAATAGATGTGTTAAAAATAACATAATAACATGATTCTTAAAATCTAGTTAAGGACAACACAATTTTGTGTTGTGTTATAATTTGTGTTCAACACAGTCGTGTTACAAAGTCTCCATACAAAGTTGTATGTTTGTAACACAAAAGCAGTAACTTTCTGACACAAAATGTGTTTAAATTAACACAAAAGTAACACAAAGTGAGTCGGATAATAGCACATCCTTTCTGAGAGAGTAAAGTCTTTAATGCCAAAAGAAAAAGGTATTTAGATGTCTTCAGAATTATATAAAAAATTAAAACCTGAAGAATGACTAAATGAGTATTCACCCCTTTGTTTAAACAACCCAAATTGGGCCAAATATATTCCATTTTCATTTTTTATTCTGGAAGGGAGTTGTAGATAAAGTTTTATAACGCTAGAACATTTTTTTCTTTTCTACTGTCGCATTCTCTCATCCTGGCTCTTTTCAGTCAAGATTTCTTTTTGTTTCCGTCCTTCTTTTCCCCTCTGTGTTGGGAAGTTCCCAATCTTACTTTTCTTTTCCCGACTTGCTATTCACTCCTACTCCTCTCACTCCATCCCCCTCTCTCCCTCCCATTGCATTTCTTTTTCTCTCTCTCTCTTTCACGCTCTCTTCCTCCCATGCATTGTATTTCTCTCCCTCTCTCTTTTTCACTCTCTCTCGTTATCTCTCTCCCTCCCTCCCTCCCCCCCATTGTATTTCACTTTCTCCCTCTCCCCATCCCCTGCCTGGCTCTTCTCTGCCAGGTCGCTGAACGTTCCCGCCAGTCGACTGTGTCTAATGCCCCTTTATTTTCACTTTCCATCCAAACCCAGAGAGAGGAGAGAGTTCATCTATCCCCCCCCCCTCACCCCCTGTCCTCCCCTCCTCTCTGGGTTACCGGGGGGGGGGGGGTTGGGGGGAGCTCTTGGCTCCCTCTAATCTGTCCTGAAGAGCAGCTTCACCGACCGCAGATAATCTCCAGCAATTCCACCGCGCGCAGGTCAGGCACCTGGGTGACATTGAGATCTTGTAGTCGCCCGACCCCGCCGTGACCCCTTCTGTTCGGGCCGATTCGGCGAAATCATCGAAAAGACAAACGTTCATCTTCTCGAGCCCCCTTTTCCCCAGCGCATCTGAACACCTACAGGAAGAGGCCCAACTCTTTTAATTGATGATGGATTTTTTTTTTTTAGCACTGAGAAAATGAAAAAAAAAAAAAAAAACTAAACAAAACAAAAACAAGGCAAGCTGAATAAACAAATGAAGAAATTTGGATGGCTGGGATGTGAGAACATCTGCCGCACTAAATCAGACCCCTTTTGCGAAGACCCCTATACCTCTTCCTCCTTCCTTCCTCCACTCATAAAATATCCACCGCAGCCCTGTCTGTTCTCCTCCCGCGCTCTCGGTCATCATCTCTGCAGGTGGGTGTTCCGTCTCCACCTGAGAGGTGGCGGGATAAAAGACAGCGCAATTATGAGGTGGTGTGTGAGAGAGAGAGAGAGAGAGGGAGAGAGGGATAGAGAGAGAGAGGGAGAGAGGGAGAGGGAGAGAGAGAAAGAGAGAGGGAGGGATAGAGAGAGAGAGAGAGAGAGAGAGAGAGAGGGACAGGGAGGGATAGAGACAGAGAGGGAGGGACAGGGAGGGATAGAGAGAGAGAGAAGCAGGGATAGAGAGAGGGATAGAGACAGAGAGGGAGAGAGAGAGAGAGAGAGAGAGAGAGAGCGAGGGACAGGGAGGGATAGAGAGAGAAAGAGGCAGGGATAGAAGAGAGCAATAGAGATAGAGAGGGAGGGATAGAGAGAGAGAGAGGGATAGAGAGAGAGCATATGAGAGAGAGGGATAGAGAGAGAGGTAGAGAGAGAAGAGAGAGAGAAAGGGAGAGAGGGATAGGAAGTGAGAGAGATAGAGAGGGATAGAGAGAGAGCGAGGGACAGGGAGGGTTAGAGAAAGAAAGAGGCAGGGATAGAAGAGAGCAATAGAGATAGAGAGGGAGGGATAGAGAGAGAGAGAGGGATAGAGAGAGAGCATATGAGAGAGAGGGATAGAGAGAGAGGTAGAGAGAGAAGAGAGAGAAAGGGAGAGCGGGATAGGGAGAGAGAGAGATAGAGAGGATAGGGAGAGGAGAGAGAAAGGAAGAGAGGGATAGGGAGAGAGAGAGATAGAGAGAGAGAGAGAGAGAAAGAGGGAGGGATAGAGAGAAAGCGGACGGCGGGACCTCCAGCGACGTAGCGGGAAACTCCCCATGGTCCCCATTACAGAGCTCCGCTGGCACGCTCTCCCGCCATGAACCGCCGGGCACGATGTGTGGGACAGCTCCGCTTCGCCAACTCATTAGAGCCGAAACGCTCTCGCTTTCTCCCCTCCGTCCCCCCCAATTACCTCCTCTGGTCCTGCTCCGTTCCCCCACCAAACCACCCCCCCCCCCCCCCCCCCCCCCCACCCCCCCTGCGCAGGTCGGAACTGCGGGAGCTATGCCACCGTGGCCCCCTAATTACCTCCTCTGGTGTTCTCCATTTCCCCACCAAACCACCCACCCACCCCCATCACCACCCCCCCCCCCCCACCGAACCCCTCCCTGCGCAGGTCGGAACTGCGGGAGCTATGCCACCGTGGCCACCACATTAGCGGCTGTGTCAGATTAGTGATCCGGAACATTGAGAGAAATCATCAGTTACCATCAGAGGACACGGCGGTCCTCGGGGGGGGGGGGATCACTGGGGTTAGCAGGAATACTACAGTGCTGTTGGACACCCTTCCCGTCCTCTCCTTCTACTGTCCTTGTTCCTGTTGTGCCCCCCCCCCATCCCACCCACCCTTCCTCTTCGCCTGCTCCCTAAACCTTTCCTCCCATACTTCCAAAACCATAGATCTGCTGCCGCCAATCACTCCAGATCACATGTCGCATCCATGGAGTAGTAAAATCAGCTGGCACAGATCAGCTACAGGACTTTGTCCTCCCAACCACTGTTTTGGCTTCATAACACCACATCTAGCGAAACTACCATCCAAGGACTTGTTTTTCTTTAGGGAATTTTGTAAGTACTAGCACTGGAGATGGTAGTTTGGCTTCAAAAGACCATTTCTAGTCAAACTACCATCTGATGACTGTTTGTTCTTTGGGGAATTTAGTATGTACTGGCATTAGAGATGATAGTTTGGCTTCAAAAGACCACGTCTAGCCAAACTACCATTCGAAGAAACATTGTTCTTTGGGGAATTTAGTTAAGTATTAGCATTAGGGATGTAGCACCACGAAGATTGAAGTTTTGATGTTGACAAATTAGATGTTATTTTGTCAGCTGTCAGCTGCAGTATGGTACCTGTTCCTCCAGTCTAAACTGAGACTGATTCAAACCCCCGGTGCCATGTTTTACAGAATAGCTAAAACGAGATTGGTTGAAAAGTATGGTTCAAGTGTAGATGAGCCAATGACATACATATGCTTTCTTGGTGAAATGCACATGTCATTGACATCATGTTGAACACTTTCGAAAACAATAAAAAAATTTTTTTAATTTTTAAAAAGTTCACCAGGCTGCACTAGCTGCATGTCTGTCTGCTCAGTCATTAGTCGGCCATCTTGTTCTCAAAGCCTTTTTTAATCCCATATCCGCCCACAATGTCCAAAGAGCTGAACTATGATCAAACCACAATGACATTACATTCCGAGTCTAAAGATTCTTCATGAAGCTTGAAAAAGGCATTGGCCAACAGAAGTTTTCCCTTTTGCCCGACTTATTTATCAAAAGATTTCAGCCGTGTAAAGTTTAGTGACTTCAGAAACCATTTCTCTGTCATGATGCGGATAAGCACATTACAAAAGGACCAGCCAGCCTGCTTTAAGTAGCTTTATAAATGAGTCATGCAGAGAGGAAAAATCCATTCCATAATCCTTGTAAACAAAGATGACACGTTAAATAGCTTTTTGTATTGCTGCAAGTCAATGCTGACCTTTTACCAGTATGCGAGAGATAGTAGAAGCAACTGAAGGAACTTTCGTCATTCTCCTGGCAGATTATGCAGCTACAGCTTATTTATTTATTTTTTAAAACTAGGTAGGTCCACTGAGAACTCAGAGTTTTCCTTTGACATAGGGCAGTCTTATCCAGAAAGGGCCGGTGTGGGTGCAGGCTTTTATTCCAACTGGGCAGTTACACACCTGAATCAAGGTGCTTAGCAAAGGGGTTGATTAGTAGAATCAGGTGTGTTACTGCTTGGTTGGAACAAAAGCCTGCACTCACACCGGCCCTTTCTGGATAAGATTGAGGACCCCTGCTTGAGGACCCCTGACATATGGAATCAAAGTATGTAAGAGGCCTGCAAAAGACCTTTTTTTTTTATGAGCTGAGGGTGGTAGATTAGGTGGCCAGATACAGAGAAAAAAGGTTCTTTTCAAATTGATGAAGGCACCATTGTTAGTACCCTTACATTTTTTGAAAAGTATTATGGGATCTTCACAGTTTATTTGGCAGATGCTTTTATCCAAAGTGACGTACAACCAGTGCATATCGAAGGTCATTGGAACATGGTCAGATAGAGGTCAGATATAGTGCAGCTATCCCATAGCCATGAACATATAGTTCAGTTCACACAGTAAAGCTTTGTCAGTAAAGTCAGTACTGACTTAAGTCAGTAAAGCTATGGCTAAGTCTAAAGGGGCGACATAGCTCAGGAGGTAAGAGCGATTGTCTGGCAGTCGGAGGGTTGCCGGTTCAAACCCCGCCCTGGGCATGTCGAAGTGTCCTTGAGCAAGACACCTAACCCCCAACTGCTCTGGCGAATGAGAGGCATCAATTGTAAAGCGCTTTGGATAAAGGCGCTATATAAATGCAGTCCATTTACCATTTACCATAAAGTTTTAAGAAGTGATGCACAATTACAAGAGAGATGATTTGGAAGTCCTGGAAGTTTGAGATACAAGATGAATGTGCTACTTGATCGGGGACGTTGTGTAACACTTCCCCGTGAGCAAAAGCTGCAATCTAGACGTCCAGAGGGGTGGTTGACAGACGTTGTGACATAAACGTACTAGGTTACCCCAATATAGCTCAGGTCTTTACCAAGACATAGCCTGGCTCATCAGATTCATTAAGACATTTCCAGTGTGACTGCAATGTTTCAGAAGTGACATCACTGGGTACTATAGTGTATGAAAATATACAGCAAAAATAAGGTTTATTTGTGACATTCATTAACAAAATATTGGCTACGAATGATTAAATATAAAAAAATATGAATTAAAAAAACAAAAATCAGACGAAGTACAAAATAGAGGGGTTGGTGGAAATGAGGAGCAACGGTCTGCTTCTGCTTAATCACGTTCTTGGAGTTCTATTAGTGGAGCTGCTCAGTGGCCAACAATAGAGGATTGTGGTTGTACTGGGCAGCTCCCAGGTGTGAATGTGTATATGAGTATGAAGCAGGGCGTTCCTGCAAAAGAGCATCCGTGCTCAGCGAACCTACCCTGGGTAAATAAAGGTTAAATTAAAAAAAAAAAAAAAAAAAAAATTGGGTGTACAGTCATCTATTGCATAAGCACACCATCTCTCATTAGTCACCGAGGTGAATGGGCACTGATGAGGATGTGATTAAACCCACTGAACGTCAGGCCTTGGCAACACGGACGCGCCTCGCCAATTCATTTTTCATAAGTGTGGAAAAAATGTCCGAATGGCTGATATATAATAAAATATGCAGACTTTTTTTTTTTTTTTTTTTTTTTCTGAACCGTGAGGATTGTCTGAAAGTACCCGCCCTGTGTATATTGCTCCCCTGATTGGACACTCATCTCAAGGCAATTGAGTTTAATCGGCCTTTGGTAAGAGAAAAAGATTGTTATCTCCCCCCCCCCCCCCCCCCCCCCCCCCCCCCAGAACTCCACGGATTTCTTCAAGCAAGAAAAAAACCATTTCCACTCCCGGACACGCTTTCTACATGATGTCGCGCCCACATAAAGTATGATTGAGTCGGGTTTATAAACCATCGGCCCAGATTTTTATTTTATTTTCTTTTTGTATAACGCCGATTGAGTGAAGAGCCTCCACTGTACTGTTTATACTCAGTGCATCCAGAGCATCCTCGCCGCCCCGCATTAACAAGACAGAAAACTATAAGCACAAACGACATTAACTTGCCTGGTCCGCGACAAGCAGACTTCAGTCTCCGCAGAGTTAAGTTCAAGGGCTTAAAGCTTGCCACTCGGCGGTGGTTACAGCATTGAATTCTGGGCTTTTTAGTGCCTGTCTGTTAAAGAGCCATTGCCGGGCGCTGTTGCTGCACTGCTCCATTTGGGTTCTGGAAGCTTCCACAGCAGAACAATAAGCACGGCGCAAATTTGTTAGTAGAGTAGATTGCCTTAAAAAAAAAACAAAGAACTGTCAGGCCCAGCGGACTCCGAGACGGCCTCCCAACAGCCCCTCTGTTCCGAGCTTAAACTTAAGAGCTGTTTTCTGCGGCAAGGCGGTGTACTGAAGTACAGTACACACACACACACACACACACACACACACACACACACACACACAGTGCCTGTGTACATGTACTCACACAGGCACACACACCAGTGCTTGTGTACATTTACTCACACAGGCACAGGCACACACACACACACACACACACACACCAGTGCCTGTGTACATGTACTCACACACACACACACACACACACACCAGTGCCTGTGTCCATGCACTGGTGTGTGTGTGTGTGTGTGTGTATCAGTGCAGAACGGAACATTATAACACACACACACACACACATCAGTGCTTGTGTACACGTACTCACACAAGACACACATATACACACACACACACCACTGCTTGTGTACATGTACTCACACAGGCACACACACCACTGCTTGTGTACATGTACTCACAAAGGCACACACACACCAGTGCCTGTATGCATGTACTGGTGTGTGTGTGTGTATCAGTGCAGAACGGAACATTATAACACACACACACACACACACACACACACATCAGTACTTGTGTACACGTACTCACACAGGCACACACACACACACACACACACACACCAGTGCCTGTGTACATGTACTCACACAGACACACACACACACCAGTGCCTGTATGCATGTACTCACTCAGGCACAGAAATACACACACACACACACACACACACACACACAAGAAGGTGCACTCAGGCGAGGAGAGCACTTGTATTGGCAAACAGGTGCAAGGGCGGCTCCTGGTGCCTGAGCACCCGCCCCCATTTGACCCAAGCACTCAATATTCTTTCTTAACCAAAAAAGTATGTTATTCACCTCAGGTAAGAGTGCACGATAAACAGATCATTTAACAAAAAAATCAAGATTTGCTTAAAAAAAACAATATTTTGAAGATTGGAAAAATAATGTGCCATTGATTGCTTCGGGTATTCAGTGGTCTAGTAGTATATATCTAATAGATATATCCATTTCTCTTTCGGCATGCGGTATTTATTATGTTCCGTTCTGCCCTGATACACCAGTAAACTGAGCTCTCGGTTGTTTCAAGGACTTTATTGAAGTAGTCTTGACACCATAAAGTTGTTTGTGTGATATTTTCTTTCATTTCCATTACGCTTGGCGATGTGCCTTTTGGCTGAGATTACCCTCACCAGAGGACAGTTTGAACAAGACATTATATTTAACTGAAATGAAACATAAGATAGCAAAAATGATTTTTTCGGGGTGGTAATAACAGGTTGTTTTTGTCCCAAATTTTTTTTTTTTTTTTTTTTTCGGGTTGGTGCCAGGAGATATGGGACTGTGCAGAAACATTCCAATTCTCCTGCAGCACAGCGTAAGTCCAAATATTTAATGTGAGAAAGCTTTGTCTGTTTTTTTGGGCGAGCCAGTCTCTCTCTCTCTCTCAGGGGTAATATGTAGACGTTATCCAATCTCGGTTTAGGATAAAGTGAACATCAGTGCCTCTGAATGCTGATTCACAGAATCATAGCCGATGGGTTTAATGGGAGGGAGTCAGCGAGATGTAGAACTAACATAACGTAACGTACATAGCATAGCATAGCATAGCATAGCATAGTGTAGCATAGCATAATGACAGGAACAGGCCATTCAGCCCAACAACGCTCGCCATTTTACTGACTAAATTAATGCTCTGATTACCTACAGACTATATAGTATCTAACCCTGTCAGATACTAACTCGGGAGATAAGCCCTATTGACCAAAAAAAGCTGACACGGGCTTCCCTTGAAGCACCAAATCAGTAGCCTTGGAGCAGGAGTCCTCAATCTTATCCGGAAAGGGCCAGTTTCAAACCAAGCAGCGACACACTGTGTTTCTACAATCAAGGTCCTCAGCAAGAAAACTCTAGTGGTTGATTAGTAGAATCAGGTGTGTGTAACTGCTTGGTTGGAACAAAAAAAAAGCCTGCACCCTACACCGGCCCTCTCTCGATAAGATTGAGGACCCCCCCCTGCCTTTAGAGGAAAGCATCGAGTCAGTGATACATCTCTCCACATTACGCTGGCACACACAGAAGTGGATAAATCAACTGGTTAGCATGCTGGTGATGATTCATTTGAGAATTCTGATCTTTCATATGCACAAGATGTCCTCCAGCAGTCTGACAGGGGCAGAAGAGGTCACTGTCACTGTTTGAATTAAACTTTAAATTTTGCTGTTGGTGTCTATCTGCAATGGAACTGTAATTATCTCTGATTTTTTTTGTACCATTACATAGTACTCAGCGAAAAAAAAAAAAACGATGATAAAATATTGACAAAAAACAAGCTTTTTATCCTAAAATTTTTATTTATTTATTATAAATTATAAAGGTTTCTTTTTCATCAGTATTTTTTCTCTCGGAGTACTATGTAATGGCACAAAAACATCCAAGGTGACAAAGCAAAGAGTGAAAAACTCTAAAGGTGGTCAATATTTCCTGAACATACCAGTGCCGTAACCAGGAAAAACATACTCAGGTAAGACTTTGTATACAAAAAGCTTCAATGTTCATAGCACATGCTGTGGAATGCTAAGCATTTTCTAGTCACTTTAAGGGCTCATAATAGTCTGATGTCTGATAATAATGTTGTTGATGAGGATTTCCTGTGCCTTGGCTACAAATGGCTAATTTAGTCTGCCAGAAGGTACATGTGTATCAAATGGGCCCCAAAAGCCATTCAGAAGATTCATGGGCTGTATATGAATAAAAATTAAAAATTCACAAATTCAAATTCAACATTGTGACAAGGCCTCTTAGCCCTCCATAGAGATTTCTGAACCCAGCGATGACATGACATGACATAACATGACATAATGACGAGAACAGGCCATTCAGCCCAACAATGCTCACCGTTTTCCTGACTAATTTAGTGCTCTGATTACCTACAGACTAGACAGTCTCTAACACCTTATCAAGCCTGGTCTTGAAAATCCCCAGAGTTTCTGCCTCTACTACGTGACCTGGCTGGCTATCCTACACATCGACTGCTCTCTGTGAAAGAAAAATTATTCCCAATGTCTGTATGGAATTTACCTTTTTTGCTAATTTCCATTTATGTCCCCTTGTTCTATGTAATGTGGCTCCTACATTATCTTTATGAGAGGAAACTTGCCTTGTTAGCGAATTATAACGGCATTAGCAGTCGTGATGAAATGGAGTGGGGGGGGGGGGGGGGGGGGGGGGGGGGAGGGGGGGGGGGGGGGGGGGGGGGGGGGGGAACATATGTTCATTATAACTGTCTTGTCTAATATGCTGTGTGTCCCAGAGCCCTGAAAGAGGAACATAATGTTCCATTACCTTAAATGTCTTGTCTAATATGCTTCCAAGTCATCTTGTTAAAATACTGTCTTGGCTCATGCGTGCATAAAAAAATATATTATGCTGCATGTTGGTATTTTACACACACACACACACGTGATCAATGTTGATTTTCCATTAGATTTAAACTCTGAAAATACAGGAATGAAAATATGAATATGTGTACAATGATATTCTCTGATCCTGTATGACACTATAGTTCTTTAGAATATATGTCAATTTACCTTAAAAAACATTTGTGCTTTTGGAATTGAGTCACATTAATTTTTACAGGTGGTGAAAAAAATCTGTTCTGTAAAAGGGGAAACCATTTGCACCTTTTGATTTGATTTGAAGGTGTTTGCTCTTTTGATTCTAGTCAGAATAATCCCGATCTGTAGTTTAAAAATATATATATATACATATAATTTTAGATTTTTTACATCGGGCTGGACAATCAGCAGGTCAGAATTAGTTCATTACCAACAGTATTGGTCAGGTCGCACGGTAGACTGTACCTGTAGTGGTGCAACAGGTAAGTTGCCTCTAGTACATAGGTCAGTCAGAAACAGGGGTGACACCTTGGATTTTCGGTCACGTGAAAAAGATCTCACATTGGGCCCCACCATCCCAGGCCACCCCATCTGTATACAGTCAGTTATGGCACAATTTTAGAAGGGCCCCTATCAGTCAGGACACCCCTGGTCAGGAATGAATGTCATTAAGTATTCTCTGGTTTTAGGCAATTTTGGAAGTTTTACTGGTCAGTAGCATGTTGTGGTTGCAAAAAGTTCCTGTCTGACTTTCATACTCTGCACTTCAGATGGAATCCCTCAAAAATTCAATCAAATGTCCTTAATCAGTTTAAGGGCTTATGCTATTCAATCAAACCAGACTTTATTATTATCGTTATTTTTTTCAGATTCAATCAAACAAACCTTCTGCCAATAAGGGTTCATCTTATTCTCATAAGCACTGAAAAATCTAGCAAACGGGAATGGGCGTGGCCTCAAAGGAGCCGACATGGAGGCGGAACCTCTCTTAAAGGGACCCTGCACATATAATCAATGTCCAAATCGTGCCCTCATAAAAAAGTAAGACAAATGTCATCAAAGTTATGATCTTGTGATGAGCTGGTGGCCTCCACAGTGCCAGGCTCTTCGGGCAGTGGAACATCATCACTGAGACGAGCCAGACCCTGAAGGCACACAATCAATTCAGCAAGAAATGTCAAGTCATGCTGGCTTATGCAACAATAAAACAATCTCCGTGCCATAATGTCAGCATTGTGTTGTGTATTTTTTCGGTGTGTACTGATACGCCCATGAGGCAAATGTCAGTTTAATCATGATGAAATTCATCAGAAGGCTACCAACTTGATATCTGGAAACTGCCCCGCAGAGTAAAATTTCATATTAACCATAGCATTTACTTTCCCCATTTAGACTCAGGTCATTTTATACTCAGGCTTTTACTTTTTAAAAATCGCAATTCGGGGCGAATCAGGGGAATGCGGTACCGTCATTTTTCATAACATTTCTCAGGCTACATTTGAACTGAAAGATAACAACATTGCTATATTTACTACCAGACAATAGTTTCCATGTACGGAATACCCGAAATCTGGGACATACAGCTCTAGTGACAGCACCTCCCATTCTAGGAACTATTTACTGTTCCACTGATGCGAGTTCCAAAGCAAGGGTCCCCCACCAGTCTCAGAGAGCATGCCTCAAGCGGCGGCCATCTTAGTTTTTACAAGCCACTTTATGTTTTGCCAGTTTCTTAGGAAATTTTTGCCAAGTTCTTCGACAACCCCCATTAGGCACTGACGTTGCACAAAATTAAAAGACCTGCAGGCAAAAAAAAGTTTGCTTCGTTTAAATAGGCTATGCAATCCCAACATATTGTTTCATGTTGTTATTTTGTGTTATGAGCTGAATTTTTTTATTCACAATTAGTTTTTTTTTTTATTTATTTATTTTTTTTTTTTAAAGTGCGCTTGGCCTAAAAACAGTTTAGCAAATTCAGAAGTCACAAAGGTTAACGAAAGCATTAACTCAGCTTTGGTCTTCTTCTACTGTTGTGAGCAGATGGGTGCCCTTGAACGCCAATGTTTATGAGAAAATTTTAGAGCCTTCAACAGATTGTAACATTTTATTGTATTGGAGTATTGGAAGGATGCTAGAATTTCATTTTATTGTAGCAAAAATATTTTCCCCATGGTGGGATATCTTCCTTACACTGATGTAAACATGAAACAATTTAGCATGCTGGAAGTCTGCGACCCATATAAACATGTTTAGTATGAAAAGGCAGGTATGTTTGCAAAAAAAATGACCAGGTGCAGCTCATTGCATCGATCACTCAGTGAAAACAAGTTTTCCATTGGCTGGACCATAACGATATACAGGGATACAGCGCTGGATTCATCCAGGGCGGCTTAATTGGTTTGCATTGCATATTTGATTGAATCTACCCCTCCGACTTCATAACAAGGATGCTTTGCTTCCATTAAAAGTTTGAAGTGAATAGTTTCCACTAGTTTATCATCATTTAAATTGTCGTAATAAATTACTGCAGTTATAACTTCTTTTACAAAGGCTGTGCACAAGTGCTCTGTTGCTTTGCAATAGAAAGTAGTTGAGTTCACACTCAGGTCTCACATTCATTAAGGAATATTTATAGACACTTATTACAGCTGACATTAATTAAAGCTTATATTGCCATACACCGTAACTGCGTGTTATTTATTTATTTATTTTTTGTTACTTACAGTTATGGAACTTTAGGAATGATTACGGATGCAAATTAGGGGCGAAGAGAGACACACGCAGACATTCTTGGGGAAGTTAATGAGTGTGTGTGAATGCAACAGCGGCGATGCCTCCTTGTTTAGCGCCATTAACACGTTTTAAGCGAACGTCTACACGAAGCCGCGAACGCGGAGTTACACCTGGAGTCCGCTTCTTAAAGCAAGCGCGTCTCGTTAAATCCCGATCGGGTATAAAATACCACACCTGCGATGGGATTCTCCGTCTGATCTGCCGCTGTCTGCCAGCACATAAAATGCAAACACAATAAAAAAAAATGTAAAAAAAAAAAAAAAAAAAAAAGTAAGCATGGAGTTCGCCAGGACTGGAGATTAACACCTGTGCTTTAGGCCAGTGGTTCCCAAAACTCTCCTTAGGTAACTTCAGCCGAATCCAGGTATTTCATGCGTTTCAACACACCTGGTTAGTTGCATTAGGTGAGCTTGAGGTGGAACGTGTCAAATGCCTGGATCCAGATTGGAGGTACCTAAGGAGAGATTTGGGTTAGAGTTAGGTTTAGCCTCTGCTACTTGGCTGTGTCCACAACACTGCATGACACAGATATGTGTGGATCCAGAGGCTGCCAAACCCTGTTCCTGGAGATCTACCGTCCTGTAGGTTCTCACTTCTTCTCACTCCAACACTAACAAAGCCACACCTCCTTCAACAGCCTATCGCAGAGATATCATCGAGCTGCTAATCATTCGAATCAAGTGTGCCAGATTAGGGTTGGAATGAAAAGCGACAGGACGGCAGACCTCCAGGAACAGGGTTGGGCAGCCCCTGGTCTGGACCCTGCGGCCCCCCCGCCCATCCTGCGGTATCCGATACTAAAGGCCCCGAAAAACTCTGACCAGCGCGCCCCACAGGGAGCAGGCCAGGCCAAGCGGAGCTACTTAGGATCATTAGCACCGGCACAAAAAAAACCCAGCTACCAGAGGGAGGGAGAGGGAGGGGAAAGGAACGGCTTTAATAACGAGACAATCAGTCTAATCTCCCGCTGCACTTTTCAACCACTGTACTTTACTGCTCAAGTTTTAATTAAAATGAAGGGCTTTAAGCTAAAGGACCTTGTTACACCTAGCGCAATGGTAACAAGGCATTTTCTTTTCTGTTCTTTTTTTTTTCCCCCCCTAAGTGCAAGATAATATGCGGCTTGCGGAAATTCCATTCATATATTTGAAAGGGCGGAACTGTGGTGGCAGTGGGTAGCACTGTCGCCTCCCAGCAAGGAGGTCCCGGGTTTGAACCCCAGCCTTTGTGTGCGGAGTCTGCATGTTCTCCCCCCCCCATGTGGGGGCTTCCTCCAGGTACTCTGGTCCAAAGACATGCAGGTTAATTGAATTGGAGGGTCTAAATCGCCCATAGGTATGTATGAGTGTGCGAGCGAATGGTGTGTGTGTGTGTGTGTCCTGCGATGAACTGGCGAACTGTCCAGGGTGTGTTCCTGCCTCTTGCCCAATGCATGCTGGGATAGGCTCCAGCACCTCTCGCAACCCCTGCCAAGATAGCGGGAATAGATAATGGATGGATAATTTGAAAATCAAGGGAAAATGGAAAAAGCTGCTGCATCGCATGAATTACCAGAACCTGAAAGACCCCAAGAGTTCTTTTTTTAAATTCTGGGGGTAATCTGGTTCATGTTTAGCTGCCAGTCAAAAGAAATTAACTTCAGGGAGGGAAAGAAACAAAAAAAACAAACAAACAAAAAAAAAAAAAAAAAAAGAGAGAGAGAGAGAGAGAGATAGCCGTTAAAGTGGGACTAAGGGGATCTCATTTCATCTCATTTCATCTGATTATTTTTCCTCCGTTTAGAAGATATTGCCCTTTCCAGGTGGGCCGGACAATTACAGAGAGCGACCGCCACCCTCCCGTGCGCTAATGGGATGGTCAGCGTGCGGGGGGGGGGGGGGGGGGGGGGTAGACGGATGGGTCCTCGCCCACCGCTCAGTCCTCATTATCAGGTGGCTGCTGGGTAATCAGTTTCCATTAGGCCGCCCAGCCTGTGCCATTAGCTCGCGGAAGGTGATTGGGGGGGGGGGGGGGGGGGCACGCGGGGGGGGGGGGGGGGGGGGGGGGGGTGATGTCATGGACACGGAGATTTGCAGGCACCGCGGGGTGGCCCTTCTCTGGGGGGGAATGCACCTGACCGCCTGAGCAGAGGGAGTGGGGATGGGGGGGGGGGGTGACAGCGAGGATCTTTCCTCGGGTCTGTTTTAGAATTCAAAAACATTCAAAAACCTCAAGGCTCCAGAACGGCTTTTTTTTGTTTTGTTCTTCTTTTTTCCAGGAATAAAATTGTCACACTAATATATTTTGATTGCCCCATTAGGGACGGCTAAATAAAAACGAATCGCGCCCCCCCCCCCCCCCCCCCCCCACAGATGCGGCCACTGAAGCGTGCGCTCGATATTTCATCGCAAATTACCCTGATTTTCTCAACGCCCCCCCCCCCCCCCCCCCCCACCATCCACCCTCCACCCTCTAAAACCACCAGGCCGTAGGAACATATGTGGCCTGCAACCTCTACACCTTTTCACAACACATTAGAATGCCTGTGAAGGCCTCAGGTACCTGGAGAGAGAGCAGACTGAAAGCACTCCGGGGGGGTAATAGGGGGGTGGGGGGGGGGGGGGGGGGGTAACTGTGCAGGGGGGTGTGATGAGACTGCATGTGGCAGAATTACGGCTGGAGGAGAACCTCTCTCTCTGGCAGTCCCGTGACCTGCGGAGGGAATACCTGAGGAATGGGTGCTCAGGTAACTGGAACAGTGGCTCTGTAATGACGTCCGTTGTGATTGGCTCTGCGGTGCCTACACACAAAAAAAGAAAAAAAAAAATGAGTCTCGGTGTTCTCTCTCTCTCTCTCTCTCTCTCTGTCATAGCTCTTCTCTGTACACCTCTTTTCTATCACTTTCTCGCACTCTCTCTCTCTCTTTCCTTCTCTCTTTGTCGTAGCTGTTCTCTGTACACCTCTTTTCTCTCTCTCTTTGTCATAGCTCTCCTCTGTACACCTCTTTTCTCTCTCCTCTTTGTCGTAGCTGTTCTCTGTACATCTCTCTTTTCTCTCTCTCTCTCTCTCTCTCTCTCTTCCTCTCCGCCTTTACAAAAGCAAAACAGCAGCGTGTGCAGAAGCTCCCCGCGGCCGGCGTCCAGAAGGAGCTCAACGCGGAAGGCAATCAAACGGAATCGCCAGGTGCCTGTCGAGGCTGTCGCCAAATCCCTCTTTAGAAACCGAGGGCCCACTTTGTTCAAAAACCTAATTTCTCCTTTCTTTCTTCCCCCCTTCTCTCCCCCCCCCCCCCCCCCACCCCACTCTGCCGCACAGTGCCGTGCAGCAATCGGCGAGCGCACGACGCCGTGGAGCAGACACAGACAACCTCCCGGGCGGAAACCTAAAAGAGAGAGAAAAAAAAAAAGGAGAAAGTCAAACACATCCCCCCACAGTTTCCTTACATGTTCTTCCTCCCTGATTATTTTGTGTCTTCCTGCATCGAGGGGTGTGTGTGTGTGGATTGGTGCAGAGCTCGTAGGGTACTTCCTGCCATAGAATTCTGCTTGAGGTACTGCGGTACACAGTTTAAGTCCGTAAGATAACGGCTTGCTTTAAACGCTTGTAAAAGCAGTGGGACTTTGTTTACCAAGTGTCTTTGCATATAATGTGACAGTCATTCTCCAATGTGTTTGTCTGTTTGATACTGTCTCTACAGTGTCGTGTGAAAGTATTTGTCCCTCTCCTGATTTCCTCTATTATTGGACATTTGTCACTCAGAAGGTGGCAAATACTTTTTACACATCGCTGTATATTCATTACATATGGTGCATCTGTAAGTGGGCTTGCCCTGCGAAAGATTGGCGACCTGTCCAGGGTGTATTTCTGCCTCTCGCACAATGCACGCTGGGATAGGCTCCGGCATCCCCCGCGACCCCTGCTCAGGATAAGCGCTTATAGATAATGGATGGATGGATGGAAGTGGGTTGCCCGTTAGGAGCGGAGGGTGTCTGACGTTAGAGAAGTCTGATCTATTATGTCTGAGGAGCGGGTGAAGATCTGGGAGTGCAGCCATGGTATTCTGCTGACTAATGCTTTTTCTGCAAACCCCGCCCCCCCCCCCCCCTCCACTCCCCTCCTCAAACAGGTACAGAACCCCTCCAGTCAGGGGCAGACTTGTCGAGGCCGGCTAACACAGAGATCCACTCCATTTCACACGCTCTTACTAGGAGACACAATTTTTTAAATTACAAAATATATACGTATCCTCAGGTTGAATTCTCGGGCCCAGGACAAAGTATCCTTGTGACAAATAAGTTGGGGGGGGGGGGGGGGGGGGACGGTCGCCTGAGGTCTCGGGCCCAGGACCAGGACAAAGCGTCCCAGTTGCCCCCCCCCCCCCCCCCCCCCATTTTGTGGCCCAGTGGATCATTATTGAGTGGTGATTCTGTCTGCTTTGCCTGCTGACAGATCCTGGCCGCCGCCCTGTTTCCCGCCTCCTTTGATCTGCTCAATGTCAGGGCCGTCAGGAGAAGATCACATGGAAACCTGTGTGTGTGTGTGTTGATCACACCTGGTTTGATGCAGGCAGGGAGGCAGTGATTAATGTGGGGGGGCGGGGGGGGGGGGGGGGGGGTGGGGGGGGCGGGCGCTTGACTGCTGGCCCTCTGAAACCCACCAACGTGGGAAAGGCCTATGCCGATTTATCGTGGTCTGACTGAAAAGCACCAAACCAATGGGCTGAACTCAACCTGCCTCCTCCTTGGGGGTTTTGAGTACAGTCACAGCTTTTCTGTTTTTAAACTGGTTATTGATTGATTTCATAGTCAGGTAAACTCATGATGTTACTTAGATATAAAAATACTGAAACAATTGGTTCAAAACCACAGACTGATTAAATAGTAGGAGCCACCGTGTGTGTGTGTGTGTGTGTGTGTGTGTGTGTGTGTGTGTATTTATATGTTGGTATTTATAAAAATGTATAATACCCCCCCACCAGTTTTGTACTGTACATGCGGTAGGATAAGGTTCCAGTAAGACCAACTGTATTTTCACTCTAAATTCTAAATTCTTGATGGGGGAAACAATGGCATATGTATGTGAATCACTCCACCATGCATTAGTATAGTTTCTGTGTTTAGATCCTGTGTTGTGGAAAATGAGTGAGGCTTTTCCTGTTGACAGGAGATGAATAATTAACACTGAATGCAGTAAGATGGTTAGCGAACTGACCGTGGGAATTTTAAAGACATGTTCATAGTCTAGCATAAACAAGCCAGAACAGTTAACTCTCTTCAGTAAACCTTAACTTCGACATCCCAAGTGCTAATTATTCAAATATAGTAATTGTTCACAGATGAAAGCAACCAAACCAATGTTTTCAGCATTACCTCACTGGTGCATATTTTAACTGACAAATTGTTCAGTGAACAGAGAACACTGAAAAACATACTATAGCCTACATTGTATTAGGTTACAACTGAGCTGGTGTAAGAACAAACGAACTAGAGTAAGGAACAAAAAACAAGTCAGAGAATGACAGGGACAACAACCGAGAGCTCAAAGAGGAAATCTGTAAACACGGTGGTATAACCATGGCAACGGGAAGGCATTCAAATACATTTGAATGGAATATGAGCCACAACTGTCACAACTTAGGGATCGAGCAGGAGGGTGCAGGCTAATCTCAGCCAATATTCTGTTGCATCAGACTTTCAAAGTCTTGTGATCGTGAAAACATCTGATGTGATTTTGAAACGCAATCCTGTTCGTCTTGTGCCCACGCGGAGATTCAGAATGCATTTGTACAGAATGACAGTGCTTTGGGGGGGGAGAAAAAAAAAAAAAACCTCTCCATCTTCATTCTGAAGCAGCGGTGCCAGGTACACTGTCAGGGTGGAGAGATGAGATATCAGTTTATACAGGTTTGGTGTCAGTGAAATAATGGCTTTCCTTTCAGCACTGCCTGGAAAAGGCCTAATTTTGTCACAGACAGCAATATGTGGGTTATACATTAATACTGGGATTACAGTAAGTCAGATTGTTTTTAGCCACCTATTACAGAGAGTAATGGAGAGGCCGAGAGAGTGCAATGAATCACCACATACAGGTATATGTGTGTGCATATGGATGGATGAGGTTGGTTTCAGCATGTCTATAACCCAGAGCTGGTGACGGAAGCTT
Source organism: Anguilla japonica (assembly GCA_025169545.1). Taxonomy (NCBI): domain Eukaryota; kingdom Metazoa; phylum Chordata; class Actinopteri; order Anguilliformes; family Anguillidae; genus Anguilla; species Anguilla japonica. The sequence goes on along the minus strand of CM045893.1, from coordinate 5,619,757 downwards.
ATTGGAAACAGAACATTGTGGGGCTAACTATATGACCAAAAGTACCTGGACACCCCTTCGTCTGGGGCTGTTTTTTTATGATTTTGGCTAGGCCCCTTAGTTCCAGCGAAGGCATGCCACAGCATACAATCGCATTCCAGACAATTCTGTGTTTTCCCAACAGTTTGGGGAAGGCCCTTTCCTGTTTCAGCATGACAGTGCCCCGGCCCCCCCCCCCCCCGACTGGCCTGCACAGAGCCACCTTTGGGATCATTTGGAAAGTCAACTGCGAGCCAATCCTAATCGCCCAATCAGTGCCCGACCTCACTAATGCTCTTCTGGCTGGAATGGAAGCAAATCCCTACAGCAATGCTCAAAAAACTAGTATAAAGCCTTCCCAGAAGAGTGGAGCTTATTATAAATGGGCAGACCAACTCCATATTCATGCCCTTAATTTTGGATGAGTTTTCACTACTCTGGTCTAGTCAGTGAATGGTTTCCCACCAGGGAATGACCATGGTCAATTGTTCTATATATTATTGACAGAAAAATATTTGAACCCTGTCCTGAACAGACAACTTGGTTTACTCTTGGAGGTTTACTTTGACCAGGGCCCTGAGACTCAGGTAGAAACTGATGTTCAGGTAGAAACTTGGAAGTTTTCTGTTATTGATAAAAAAATAACAGGATTTCTACCCGAGTCAGTCCCTGGTTAAAGTCAAATCAAATGTGTATCGCATATTCTATCCTCAGTCTGTCCCACACAATCGCTGGACATGTTTTTCCTGCTTGTCCAGAAGTCAATGACTTTAATACAAGAACGACAATAGATCACTATTTTTTGGGGGGGGGGGAATTAATATTTCATCAACTATACATCAGACCTGGGCACTGAAATGGCTATGAACTGAAATAATTAAAAATGCTTTAATGGTAGCTGTTCTTGACTGAGCTTGCCTGGTATGGTGAAATGGGTCTGATTGCAGAAGCACAAGCCCCGCCTATCTGGCACTCCAGGCAGGATCAATCAAGCCTCGAACCATTGAAAAGATTTGAATAGTATCTGAGAACGGTCTGCTGTAAAACGCAACAAATAACTTCAATATCAATGGTAATCAATGGGTACATGGAGTAATGCTGTGCTATTCCTATTCCATCACATGCAGTCATAGTGCATTCAGATTATAGAGGCTCTCTCATGAACATGAGAAAATGCGTTTGTTATGCCGAAATCACAAGATAAGTTAGTCCTGAGCTTGAGATACAGTAATGGGACCAAAAAATAAATATTGCATGGCCTCTATAGACTTCCATGCTTATTTGATCTGAGACATCTGTTAAACATTTTGAGCAGCTTATTACAGTTAAAAACCCTTGTTTTGCAAATCACTTTATATTGCAGTGGGATACGCATCCACTTTCTTTTATTATTATTATTTTTGGTTGATCATTTAGATTCTCTTTCAAGGATTGTGTTTCATAAGCAACTGAGGAAAAAAATGTAATAGTTTTTTTAAAAGGAAACTGGGTGCTTTTTCAAGAAATGTGTGGAAACGGAAAAAAAAAACACTGTGAGGACCAATTGTGGTGAGGCGATGGAGGATCTGACGACTTGGACTACCCAGAGACAGCGGCTCAAACCCAGCTGCTGCCATTACCCAGTCTTCCTCCTGTTCGAACCCAGGGCTGATTCCATAAAACAATAGGGACAAAGTCACTGTGACATCACCCATTGACTCTCCATATGCTAGGTGAAAAGAGTTTTGAAGCCTGGGAAGTGTAGTTCATGGGCGCCGCCATGTTGTACAAACTGGAGCCAGTGACTGCTCAGTAGGGACATGAACGCCGGTCCGTCCACTAAGCATGTGAGATACAGTGACTCGGTATTACCAAAAAAAAAATGCGTTGAGTGCAGGAGGTGCGAACACAAACTGGAAGCGAATACAATAAACGTGGATAAAAATATTCATATTGCTGATACAATACCTAAGTTTAAAAGTTTGCTCATTGCACCCATAATAATAGTCTGTGTTTCCAGTGTGTAAACAGTTAATAGTAAAAACTCTATAATGCTCTTAAAACTTGGGAGCAAAAGGAGGAAGCCTGTTTTGCCGTTTGCTTTATTTGCTATTGCTGAGGATAAAGGGAGGAAAACAATTCTGAGCATCTCTTTTAGAATTGCCCAGAGCAAGGATCAGGAATTGAAAAAAAGAGTCGCTTCAAGAGTGATACTCGAGAAAGTTTAAAGGCCAGCATGAAAGATAGTAATTATGCTGAAGCACTAAAAACCCCAGAATGGATTTCTTAACGAACCAATTTGTGCAGAACTGGATGTACTTACTTGCTTTAAGTTATTTGTTGCACAAAACGTAATGTTCTTTTTCCCTATATTTTTTTCTGGCTGTGACCCCATCCAAAACTTTACTGCCTGAAGCCCCTGTGTGCAAGATCTATGTTTGTGATGTGTGATGTGTGTACACGTGCAGTGCATGAGTGAATGTGTGATTGAATGTATGTGTGATTGTGTGTGTGTGTGTGTGTGTGTCCCTGTTTGTATGTGAGGATGTGCATGTCCATGTGTGTTGTGTGTGCATACATGTGTGTTGTGTGTGTGTGTGCACGCTGCATAAATATGTGTGAGTGCGTGCGTGCGTGTGTGTGTGTGTGCGTGCGTGCATGCATGCATGTGTATATGCGCGTGTGTGTGCATGCATGTGTGTGTGTTTGTGTGTGTGTGTGTGTGTATGCATGCATGCATGCATGCATGCATGTGTGTGTGTGTGTGTATGCATGCATGCATGTGTGTGTGTGAGTGTTCATGCATGCATGCGTGTGTGTGTGTGTGTGTATGCGTGCGTGCGTGTGTGTGTGTGTGTGTGTGTGTGTGCTCTGTGTTGCTGTCCTCACCTCTGGGATTAATGAAGCCCATGCTGTAGCGGTTAAGAGCTTTTCTCTGGGACCTGCTCAGTAATAATGCTCTTATAACAGGGATCTCACGCCTAGTGGTTTGGACCTGCTCCCAGGCAAGCTTCCATCGCTCAAACTGCTGCTCGGGCCAGTCTGAAACAGTCACCACACGCATGCACAGGCACACGCGTACACACATACTTACATGTGTACAGTACACGTGCACACACACACACACGCACACACCTACAAACATATGCACATGCACACACACAGGTCTGCAAACACAAATACAAAAGGGCACACACTAATGCACAGATACACACATGTACACATGAACACACATACACACACACGAGAGAACACATATGAGGAAAAATGAATGTCAATAGGACAAAGCGCTACATGCGGTAAGCCGGGGTAGCAGCGTGGTATGATAGCTTGGGGAAATGGGCTTTTAACCAGAGGACTGCAGGTTTGAATCTTTCACGGGGGGGGGGGGTGGGGTGGGTGGGGGGGGGGGGGGGGGGGGGGGGGGGGGGGGGGGGGGGGGGGGGGGGGGGGGGGGGGGGGGGGGGGGGGGGGGGGGGGGGGGCACTGCTGTTATGCCCTCAAGCGAGGCTTTGAACACTGAGCTGCTTCGCTAAATGCACAGCCGCGGTAAGGGATCGCATGTTACGGCAAACGGACGCGGGCGTGGCCTTTTCCTCATTCGCTATTGGTACTGTACACCATTTAAAAAAAAAAAAAAAAAAAAATGCTTTGTATTTAAGTCAACCCTGCATGAGGGCTATCAATTAAATGCATAAATAATAAAAAGGGGATTGAGAAAAAAAAGGGGGGTAGAAAATGTCATATGTAGAAAATGACAGCCTGCCAAAGCATTCTCTCTGCTTTGATAAAAAAATATATATATATATATATATTGCAAGCTGTGTTTGGAAAACATTCAGCTACCTCTCCGCTCTCTCGAACATGGATGAATGGCATTGTTTTTTTGAGTCGGCGCACGGTCACGTTTTCCCTGGCATTTGTGGTCCTCCTGCTTTTTCTCCGCGCGCAGAGGTCAGGCTAAAATTTGTAGCACTCAAGGAAACAGAACAACATGTACTGGTCGTGCAAAAGGGTACCTTGAATAGCAGTGGAGTGGTCCTTAGAGCTTTCAACAAGAGGCTTTCAGATGTAACCTTTTACAAAGGGCGAGTCAAGAAACACTTCCTTTTTCCAGCTCATCAATATATATATATATATATGTTTTTTTTTTAAACTTATTTATTTGCGCAAGACTAGGAAACTTCATGTGTCCATCTCACACAATTTGCATGTCAATGCAAAGCAATGGGAAGGCTTTAATAGGTGCTGGGGTTTGCAAGATCGTTGGCCTGCAGGTTTGTTGCTTGGAAATGAAACCGTGGTCTTGCCTATAACAAAGAGAGGGCAAAGGAGTTGGCTGTTCGCTCAACTAGAGCAGCACTGTATGGCAACTGAATACTAAAGAATAACGCCTAAGAGAAAGGGTTTGTGTGTGTGTGTGTGTGTGTGTGCTCATGTGTGTATGTGTTAGGAACGACACACTACGGAAACAGCATACTATCATTTTGATTTGCAGTCAAATGCACAGTTTGCCAAACGACAGCTGTGTTAAGTACGTTGTGTCGTGTGTGGCAGCCCTATAGGACCACAGTTTGAATGGAAGTGTTTGTAATTTGCACATGAGACGAGGGTAACAAGCGCCCTGCGTTTATTTTGGGGGGAAATCTGACTAAAAGCACTGGAAACACTTTAAATGTTCTCATGTTTAGGACTGTTCTGAGATCTGTCAAGCGGTAACAATGAAGACTTTGTCCCTCAGTGTGAAAAGCAACAAGCTGCTGCCTGTTCAGCTTCAAAGTGTCCCCACAGAAGAGACAGGGCAGACGATGTCACTAAGAAGTGCAGCATTGGAAGGTGGTGGATTATAATTATCTTGTCAGGGGAGAAAATGTAAGGAAAAGGAAGAGCATTCAAAAAAAAAAACGTGTACGTTTTGTTCTCATAAAAAATAATTTACATTCAACTTCAGAATTCAGTTCAGCAAAACACATGGTTTATATTATACATGTGACAATTTTCTGAACATGTTAAGACAAAAGCCTCCCTTGCACACTCCAATTAGCTGTTTCAGAAATAGTTTACAAATGAATAAATCCCTGGATATTTCAGAAGGAAGTGATTGTTTATGTTGTTTATGTCATATTGAAAGTTATGATTATTTTGAAGCATACCCTAGGAAGATGGCAATTCAAATAAAAACCTGACTGTATGTAGTTCATAATATAAATTCCAGTCATTTGTCACATGAACATTTGTATGCATTTTGATGGAAAACTTTTGCTGTGCTGTTAAAATCAATGCCTATAAAAATCTTATCTGCATATCCAGTGAAAATTGTATTTTCAGGACTAAATTTATGCAACCATCACGTTACACTATAATGAAATCATGGTGTGGTTTATAGCTGTGCAAGTGCTTTTGCAGAAATCTGAAGATGCCATCATTATGATGGAGTTATGGCAGCAGTATTATAACGAGTGATGGCATGCATTTTTAAAATCCTGGGTATGAAGTTATGAATGTTATATTAGATTTTTAACGCTGTATATACGCATATCGAGTGATATCACTTGCAGTTCCACATTCATGAGTTAGACAGCTTTAAACCTGAACAGCTAAACAGGGCTGTGAGTGGTTAGTACTTGAACGCATAGCGTCAACCTCTACAAATTTGTATGAATAACTACAAAATGAGTATTGTACTTTATCTGACCTGTTTTGTAGTTTTTTCCAATGGTACGCACTTATTGTATGTCGCTTTGGATAAAAGCATCTGCCAAATAAATGTAATGTAATTACCCAGGGAGATATACTGTATCAGCTGGGCCAGCAGGGATGATTGTGTCTCATTGCTCTCCAGTGACCCCTACTGGTGACTGGGGGCGCGCCTGCAGTCTGTTTTGCTTGTTGCACAAAACGTAATGTGCTTTCCCCCTATATTTTTCTGACTGTGACCCCATGCAAAACACACTGAGCTGCCTGAAGCCCCTGTGTGTGTATATCTATGTGTGTGATGTCTGATGTGTGCACATGCGTAGTGCATGTGTTCCTCACTGCACAGGACAAACTTTCTCAGACTCATGTCTGTGTGAGCACTGCCAGGAGACTGCTGCTGAGTGAGGAACTTTCTCAGACTCATGTTTGAGTGTGCTGAGCTTGTGGGACGGTGTTGGTCCAGTGGGCACGCCCTGAACACTGCCAGGGGACCGCAGCTGAGGCACTTGGCAGAGCTGGCACCAGGGTTTCGGTTCCCCCCTAAACGACTGGCATAGAGTGTCTATGCCAGCGGCTGGCTCTGGCATCGGGTCTCATCCCACCACTAATAGGGCGGATGGGTGGTTGGGCAGAAAGTACTGGACGGGGAGGGGGAGGCCAGAAAATTTGGACGGGTCACTGATTCAGACCATCGGTACCCCAGAGGTAAGAGTTGTCATAAGTCCAGGGGCCTCATTACTAAAATGGTATTATGATCACATCGCATCTTAAATAGTGGCTTATGATGAAGACCGTGACTAAGTAAGTGTTATTTTTTTAAATCACACTTTGACTGTGGATATGATCGTCCATGTAAAGTTTATACGAAACGCAAGTTAATTACAAGCTGTTTGCAAATCCCTGAAGTGGGATGTGTTTGTGCTTTAAGAATAAAATTTTAATTTGATGATAAATTTTTGGCATGGAGAGTGCAAGACATGTTGAAATGGAACATTATTTAGGGAGGAATTGCTATCATTTGCCATACTCGCAAGATGGTGTAATCGTAAAATACATTCACATGAGTTAAAATGGAAGTTAATTTGGGATTTACATATCACAGGTACATAACACACTGGCGATATATAAATCGCCATTTTAAACAAACGTAAACAACTTTTTTGGTCTCAGTTATTAATATAAATCAGCCGTAAGCACAACTTGGGAAATTATCTCAAGATGTTTAAGCTGATACTACCTGCAGTTTTCTCCATCTGTCCACTCCATGACAGTGCGCACGTAAAGGTTCATCCACTGAGCCGGATTTTGAATGACCAGAGGGTCTGAACATAATTGATATTAAAACCTTGTTTCCCTGCAGCCGAAAGACTGCCATAGCTGATGGGATAATGAGGAAGCCTATTTTATCATCAGCATCCCCCCCCTCCTTCAAGCCTGTACAACTCTCTCCTTATTTTCGGCGGTAAATTAAATTAAGGGAAAATCCATTTGCTTGGAGGCCCGTTGTGTTCGAATGAGAATATTGACCTGCGGGCAGTTTTCTGTGGAATTACTGAGGGAAGAACCGATGCCCGCCAATCACATGGGCCGATGACGAAATGTGGGTAAGACGGTCATAACTGAAATTAAAGAGTGGCGTGTTTTCACTCTGTGACCTTCAGCAACTTTGTTAGGATACCCAGGAATATGAGAGAGAGAGAGACAATGAGAGAGAGAGAGAGAGAGAGAGAGAGAAGGAGAGACAATGAGAGTGAGAGAGAGAGAGAGAGAGAGAGAGAGGGAGGAAGAGAAATGTCATGCTGAGAGACATTTAGATTCAAGGAAACAATCACGTTGTATTGACCCAGAGGCCTGGGAGGTGTGTGTGTGTGTGGGTTTTTTTTTTTGGGGGGGGGGGGGGGGGGGGGGTGCGGGAGAGGAGGTTTAAATGGCTGCACTCAAGCTCAAAAATTCAATGTAACAGTCAATATTCTGCCAGCACTGAGACATGCACAAGAATGCATGTGTTCCTTTAGTGTTCCTTTTCCCCCAAAACCTATAAAACCTCAGGAATCATCATAACGAAATGAGTAGGCTTGGAGTGAGTTTTTATCTTTTTGTGGGTATATATATATATATATATATATATATATATATATATATATATATTTATATATATTTACTTTTATTGATTTGTTTTTCTTCTTTTAGGGGGGGGGGGGGGGGTATTTTTATTTTTATGTGTGTTTTTTGTTTTGATTTTTTCTGTTTCTTTTGTAATTTTTTAAAATATGTTTTGAAATGTTTTTGGGTAGCCAGAAATGTCCGTCTCCTTTTGATGGCTAAAATAAAGGGTAATCAAAAGGTCATCGCAGGAAAATGACACAGAGAGGATGGGGTGAGCATACCCTCACTCAACTCAGCCTCCCTCACCATAGAAGTGTATTCAGTACTTTGATGCTACCGCTGGCCAAGCTCGCCGCATTTTTAAAAGGGGCTCGTGTTGGGTAGTGACATCATCCCAATGTTTTTGCGCGACGCCAAATTGTCTATCGAGTGATGGTAGCCTCCATGGTGGTTCTTACCCGGGATGGTATTTGTTTATTTGTTTATTCAAAGGATCCCCATTAGCTTATGCCGTGGCAATCGGCTACTCTTCCCGGAAAAGGTATTGAGGCAGTGTAGCCTGTACCGTAGCCCCCAAAGCATGCGGAACCTGGGGGAAGAACCCACCCAGGGCTGTTGGACTCTGAGCACATGGTGCCTGATGGAGGAGGAGGAACGGGGGGGGGGGGGGGGGGGGGCAAACTGGCCGTCGTACTGAAATAATCTGCTCCACTGCACTGCAGCTGCTCACCACCCCATTCTGTACAGTGTGTGTGTGTGCATGCGTGTGTGTGTGTGTGTGCGCGTGTGTGTGTGTGTGTGAGTGTGAGTGTGTGCGTGCACGTGCGTATGCGTGCGCATGCGTGTGTGTGTGCATGTGCGCATGCAAATGTGTATATGCGTGTTTGCGCGTGCAAGTGCGTGCGCTCACATGACTTGGCTAGCTGTCAAAAGCATAAGCACAGTAATGGAAAGACAAATCACTCTCCCTCCCGCTGGAATCGATGATATTTAATGTTTTCAAAAGACGGGACTTTTAAATCCACGGTGCAGTTTTAAATTACACAAGCGCAATTACACAAGCACAATATGTCTTCTTCCTGTTTCAAGCTTTTTCATCTGTCAACTTTTTTATATTTTTTAAAAGCATGTTAAAAGCAGAATTAAATAAGCAAGACTATAAATAAAAGATAAACTTCTTTCATCCTCCATGCCCTTCAGAAAGCAAGGGAGCAGAAAAACGTGTAATTTCAATTATGGAGTTTTATTGCCATCCTTTCACAGAAATTTCTCCGAACTGCAAAATTGAGCGACACGATCCAGATTTTAAAGGTACCGGCACTTATTCTTGTCAAGAGATTCCCTTTTTTTTACCCTCTCTTACACTCACATTTATTCTCTTTATGAAGTTTACTTGGTGATGTAAGTCATTTGTAGGTCATACAGTACCACGCATTTAATATTCAGTCTGAAAAAGTGCTGATGCAGAACTGGAATATAGATATGCACGTCATCGTATATTATAACCCATGTTGCTGGGAAATAATTTAGGCAAATGCATTGCAGCTAATCCTTTGAAATATGCGGGAATTAGGCTAGTTCATTCCTGTTATTTTTTTATTAGAAATCCAATTTGAGGATGAGTACAGGGTTGCCAGGCAATACTGTTAAAAAAATTATTATTTAAAAAAAAAAAAAGGCAGATGGTTTTTGCGAGTATGCTAATTTAGGTTGTGGCCCTCGCTCCCAGTTCCAGATAAGGGAATAGCGTTCAGTCTTCCCCACTTCTTCTCTCATTGTGTTTTTTTTGCAAATGGGGGTGAAATTGAGGTTGCAAACGTTATTCGGCTTTTGCGGTATTTGAAATTCCCGAGGACTGTAACCCGGATCGGGAACGCCGGACGGGAACGCCGCGGGCTCGGAAATCCCGGATTACGTCTCTTAGAGGCGGGAAGTCTTCCTCTCTTATCCCGGGAGAACCAGAGGACAGCAGGAATGCCAGAGTGGCATACAAACAGCAAACGAAACAAGAACGACACATCCCCGCATCGTACGACGATCAAAAAGCCAGCTGTCTCAGCCAATTATCCAGCTAAATCTATCCAGTAAATCCGATATAAATCTCGGTCATAACGAGTTGATTGAACATGGTGTACCAAAAAAAATATTTATGAGGCTGACGATAAACGATAAAGACATTTGTTGAGTGCTGAACATAATGCAATCTACATAAAGCCTTCTTTTATGATACGATATGCCAGGATTATTAGTTCTGGAAAAAGGCTCAGTGTCAGCTGTAGCATTTTACGCCCAGTAATGGATAATCTCAATACAGCCTCTCGGGTTTTTTAAATAAATATGACATTTTTTAATGTACATTTCACTAAGGCATGAGGGTGACAGACGGATGTAGGACGATGAAAGGGTGGGCAAAAGTTTTCAAAGGATGTGGTATAAAAGTCATATTAAAGATGCTATATTCCACCTTCATAAGCACCACAAAATAAAATTTGTACCCTGATGAAACTGAGCTGCACACATAGATCAGTCAGAGGAGCTGCTACGGCATACCAAGGTGGGGGATTTTTCCGAGAGTAAAATTCTCCTCCCCCCCCCCCCCCCCCCCCCCCGCAGCTCACACTATGGCCCCTATGCATTGCCCCAACAAGGACACCATCTGTCTGCGGTGTGTGCGCGTGTGGGTGTGCGTGGTGGGTATGCGTGTGCGTGTGTGTGTGTGTGTGTATGTGTGAGAGAGAGTGTGGGTGGAGTGTGTGTGTGTGAGCTAGTGTGAGAGTGCGTGTGTGTGTTGGTATGAGAGAGAGAGAGTGTGCGTGTGTGTGTGTGTGTGTGTGTGTGTGTGTGTGTCAGCGCACGTGTGTGTGTTGTTGCATCCATGATAGTTGGAGAGCACTCCTCAGGCATTTGTACCAGGCCGCTTTGTAACTGCCACAGAAAATATTAACGATTTTCTATATTCTATAGGACAGCACAGCATTTTCTTAGCGGACTACTTACCAAACCTAAACAGAATATAATGTACAATTGTATGTTTATTTTTTACTAATGAAAAACTGCAATAACCATCAGGAGTGTGACAATTTATGAACCGTGTTAATTATTTAAAAGTATTTCAAATACAGCAAGAACTGTGTTTCTAAGGGTAACAATGTCTAACTGACACATTTTTGGAAATATAGACTCATCCTTATGCAGATCACTCAAATACAACAGCCCACGGCCTGTTGTTTGAGTTAATGCAGAGAAAACGTACACTTTATTTGGGTAACTTCTTTAGTTCAAGTTTATTTATTTATTTATTTATTTATAATTGAATCAGCAATACCAGCCCTGTCAGTTACTTAACTGAAGCTACGGTAATTAACACATAGCCACGACTGCCAATAACTCCACTAAACTGCTAAACCTCTAAATTATCTATCTGTAGCTAGCTGAACACTAACGATCCAACATTGATTATTTTCAGTCAATTTAAGAGTGTGAATTGATAGGAAGACGATACAGGGACCGCCAGGAAAACGATTGTGGCTTCCTGCAAAAAAATAAATAAATAAAACTTTGGAATGGTGTACAATACCTTTGAGCTAAGGTGCACAGGTAAATGTGTCCCCTTGTATATATGGGCTCATAAATATGAATGCAACAGCGATGACAAAAAAAAATCAAATTCATAAAATTCATACACCACCAGGCTGTCAGGTACTACAGCCATCATGAATCACTGACCTGGTGTGCACTGTAAAACTTTTAAAATCTCAACGCGGTCTCATTTCAGCCGGCTGTGTAATGTTTTCAGAACTATTTTGAGAATGAATTTCCCAATATGTCTACAAATATATATTTCCCAATCTCACAATATGCCCAGACAACCTTCAGAAAACAGCACTACTGGTGCAAGAGAAAGCCCCATTGAAAACGTTGAATCAACCTCAGAATAATGTGTGTGAAAATGCACAGGCATGGGTTCTTTTTCATGATACTAGTAGGGTTTTGACCACAGGTGTCAAACTCCAGTCCTGGAGGGGGGCCGCAGTGTCTGCTGGTTTAACTCCAGTCCTGGAGGGGGCGCTGTGTCTGCTGGTTTCTGCAGACACTGCGACACCTCTGGAATTCATTTTGACACCCCTGGTTTGGACAATGTACTGTACATGCAATTTCACAAACCAAACTTTCAATATCTTGCTCTATATTTTCTGATATTAATTATTAAATATTGAGAATAAACATTATATTTAGGTTCATGTATTGGAAATGCTGTATTTGCGGTATGCATGCATGGGTGTTGCCTACACTGCAAGTAAGCTGCACAGCAGAAAACTTTGGGTCAGATCTGGGGTTTTCTGACTTAAATCCAGGAAGGGCACAGGAGCTGCTGGCCACACTTCAGTGCTGATTCTAAGTCACTGACTGGCTAAAGAGTCTGAACACTTTCCTGCAAAGGCCTAAATTGGCTGAGGTGTTAAAGGAAACTGCAAAGACCAGCTGACACTGCTGCCCTATGGGAACTGAGTGTGAGGCTCCTGGGTTTCGAGTATTCTACTTAATGAAATAATAGCTTCATTATTTGAAGGTGATCTGTACACTGCCAATATGACCAGAAGGCGGAGTTTACACTTTCTGAGAGTATTTCATTGGTTCCAATACACCAGACAAGATCAGAAAAGTATTTGAATACAAAACAAATGCGTATCCAATTACCGCAACCATACTAAGCGGTAATTGGATGACGAGCGGGTGAAATGGACGATGACGATGTTACTCCCCCTTTGGTGTCAGTGTGAAAACCAAATATAAAACCAGCCATACAAAAAAATAAATAAATGAAAAAAAACCTCAGCTAAAAATATATTTATAAATAATAATAATAATAATAATTCATAAATATTCATGCATGGCTACGCGTGTATGTGCAGCTGCCACACAATCTGGAGCCCGAGGCTTCTCAGATAAATCGGAAACCTCTGACATTAGATCAAAAGAAGAGGAGCTACTCTGCTCCAAAGAAGGGAAAATAATAACTCACGGCAGTGATAATCATTTTTTTTTTTTTTTAGTACTCCTGAGAGTCACACTGATGTTCTCAACTACTGTAAATCGGCTGCACAGAGAGGCAGCGTAGCCATAATAACCTAAAGGTCATAGGTTCGAATCCCGAGTTGGACAGTGCCATTGTACCCTCGAACAAGGTACTTAAACCAGCATTGCTTCAGCATGTATCCAGCTGTATAAATGGATTCTATGTAAATGCTATGTAAAAAAAAAAAAAAAATGCCTGTAATGTAATGTAATATCGCTCTGGATATGAGCACAAGGCTAAAAGAATGTAATGAAATGTTGATGTAATGTTCCTCCCCTTACCTCTCCTGCATCACAAAGACCACACAGTAATGCGGCGGGAAGTTTATACTGATCTGAGGAGAGCGGGCCTCTCTCCGTGATGAAGGCAGTGTCTGAAGGCGTCGTCCGCGCCGCCATTAAGAACGATGGCTACCCGAGGGGCCGGTCCCCCCGTTTCATTAAATTTGGTTTAAAACTGTAACTTATGGGGGGAGCTGCAGGAGACACACACACACACACACACACACAGACACACACCCATCCCAGTCCCGCACAGTCATAAGGCTCCAATCTGGAGGGGGAATTCGCAGGTAATCCACTCTCCTGGATTCATTCGAATGCACTTACGTAGCCACTCAGCGCATGTGCAATTCAATCAAACCGGTCTTAAGCTTTGGGATTCAATCAAACAAACTAAGGGCAATTCCCCCCCCCCCCCCCAAAGTCCTAAGGAATGTCAGTATGCTCGACTTTGCAGTATTTTAGGCATTCAACAAACATTTTTTTCACATTTTTTGTCCTTTGAGACAAAAATATTTGGGGCATTTTTCTCCCTACCGGCTCACCAATGGTCAAATGACCTACACATCGCACTCCCTCCCTGCCTTCTGGCTCAACCTGAAGACCCATCTGTTCAGGTAAATACCACCCCCCAAACGCCCCCCAATCACCCCCCCCCCCCCCCCCCCCCCCCCCCCCCCCCCCCCCCCCCCCCCCCCACCGTGATGGTTCAGATCTGGGGTTTTAGCAGATGTTATAGAGGCTGTACATGTATTGTAGTTTGACCCTGGTAAAAAAATAAATAAATAAATAAATGCTAACACATTGTGTATAGGCCGCTGTACTCAGTGTGACCTGAGTGCCATTTGCTTCAGTGATTGATCATACATTGTATGTAATGCTGCACAATAATTACAACCTTCTCTAAATACAGGTTGCTCTCCTCACTTTTAAAGCAAACATTAAAATTGACACAAAGCAGTCCAAATCCATTTTCCTTCAACTGCCAATTACTGGAATGCTGATATATACTGTAATTTACCAGTTTCAAAATGATACTGCCCTGTTTTGACATATGCCCAGATATGATGCCTTGTTTTTTCTTTTTTTGCCTAGGAAGATATCTTTGTAGAGACAAAATACAAACCTCTGTGTGTAGATTTATCACAAAACACTGTTAAGAGAGAAAAAAAAGTCTGTACAAATCATTACGTTCTCGATAGCGAGGATGAATGTCACACTGCTGTTCATTGTTCAGTGTTGCATCAAAGGTAACATAAAAACACTGCTACAGCAAAGCACTGTTCAGCAAGACACACTGAAGCAACACACACACACACACACACACACACACACACCCATGCACGCACGCACATTGAGCCAAGAGAAACTGCTCAGTCCACAGGGATATAATTTCAGAGTCACTGCAGTCAGCTGAGTGGATTGCATCCATACCAGAAAACCATCAGCGTTTAAAAAAAAAAAAAAAATTTTAAGAATTCATTGCAGTTTTTTATTCACTATTATTATAATTTTTTTTTCCCCAGTTATTGCGTAAGTTACAAGAGGCTTTTTCATTCGCTTGGTAAAAAAAAAAAAAAAAATATTTCAAATGCTAGAGGATTAGATGAATACATAATAGATAATAGGCACAGAAAGTGAGGTCTGAGTGAAAGCTTTTATTTCCACCCACTGCGCTGATCTCAGAGCTAGCTACCTAGCAACCGCTCGGCTTGTTTTTGGAACTTTAGATTGCTAATACACAAACTCCTGGTGCAGAATAAAAAGACGCGCGACTCCAGTTGATTTCATTTGCATGCATGAATCCCCCGCACATCAGATGCTGCCAGCCACCCCATCGCCTCACTTTATACCAGGGTGTGCCAGTGCGGACCATTAAAGTGCATTTATTCTAGCCGGAGCAGTCAATATCAGAACTGCTCATATTTATTCTTGCATAGGCCATTTGACAACATAAATGACCATACACAGCAGCTTGATTTGTGCCAATTTCTGTTCATAAGAACACAGCAATTAACTTTTGTCCCCTGCAGGGGACAAGAATATGATCTCAATGTCAATAATCATTTATTCTGCAATACTGAAACATACACTACGCTACAAGGGACATTAAAGGAAATTCTATATACGTTTCGAAAAAAATGTTTTCACTGAAAAATGTTTTTGTCATCCAAGACACTTGCATTATGTTAAAAAAAATTAAATGCTTGAATAAATTTTTATGCAAATTCTGAAGAGGATATATAACTTACAGTAACTGTTAGTGAAGATGTCTAGATGTGTGGTACATATGCGAGTGTCCGTGTGTGTGTGTGTGTGTGTGTGTGTGTGTGTGTGCGTATGCATGCGTCCGTGTGTGTGTGCATGTGTGTGTGTGCGTGTGCATGTGTCCATGTGTGTGTGCATGTGTGTGTGTGTGTGTGTGTGTGTGCGTGTGTGTGCATGAGTGTGTTTATAAATGAGTGAATTAGTCATTGATTTCCTGCAGGACGGATCCTGCAGGCTTTGCATGTATTTCCTGGGTGGGCCCTGGGCCCCCGTGCAGATAAACTGACAGATTGCAGGAGCACGGTCTCCCCAGCCCCCCCAGCCCCCCCAGCCTCCTCCCCCCCAGCCCCCCCAGCCCCCCCAGCCTCCTCCGTGACTCCAGCCCCCCCCGGCCTCCTCAGCCCCCCCGCAGACCTCCCCCCTGGTTTTAATCTAATCTTTCTTTTTGCCTCAGCGCATTTTCCCCCGCTTCCCTTTCTTTGATCCTGTCTTTGCTCTGATCCGCCCGCCCCCCCACCCTCTGAGACTAGCGATTTGGGGGGGTGGGGGGGAGAGAAAAGGAAGGGAAAATACGTGTGGATAAACAGATGGATAGATACGTGCGTACTCAGACCTGTGAGCTAATGAGGGAATCAAAGGTCTGTTCTGCGTGCGTGTGTTTTACCAGCTCTGATTTCATTAATGAATTCTACGGCAGAAGACCCGCTGCCTCTCTCTCTATCCCCCCTACCTCTTTCTAACTCTCTCTCTGCACCTCTCTCTCTGCACCTCTCTCTGATTTACTTCCTCTGGCTAAGGGGAGAATGTGCCCGGAACACCTTTCAGTTTTGACCAGTACTGGTGCCCCCTGGTCCCTGTTGCGTCGATCTCTTTGTGAGCTGTGCATAAGATCTTAATTCTGCTCACCAATTCATTAGGTCTTGTACAGGCAAAATATTGCATAATGAATCGGTTTTATAAAAACACATACTATAGGATTTCTTGTCGTATGCAACACTTAAAAGCTCTGAAATATAAGTGAATTGTCAAAAAATAAATAAATAAATAAATAAAATCTAAATCACCTCCTGTCATCCTAGATACAGGTATCCCTTAAAATCAAATGCTGACGTCAAAGCAAGCCTAGCGACAGAGAGGTAAAGTACCGTTATGTGAAAACCAACAACGAAAACAACAGCAGCAGCAGCAGCAACCGTCACAAATGCTCCAAACAAGGTGAGCCTGCGCTCTCCTCCGCCAGGCGCACATTTCCCAGAAGCCCCGTGGACTCCGCTATTAACTGCTGACAAATTGTTGACCGGTCAAAACACTCCTCCTGTCGAGACCTCGACATCACAGGAGCGCCACGCATCGATCGGCGCCGAGCGAGCGGCGGGGGGAAGAAGCGCGGCCTCGCGTCGCACATTAGCGCTTAGCGCTAATTAGCGCTCCTCGTCCTGCGCAACCTCGAGCACACAAAGGGAGGTTCGGTTTTCCCGCTTTTTTTCTTCCCTAGGAGAAAAAAAGAAGAAAAAAAAAACGAAGGGCCATTCACAAAACTTTTCTTAAATTGTTCTTACTTTTTGTTCTTAAAAATGTTCGACAAAAAACCAAGCATGGGATTCACGACAGGTGTGCAGACCTTTGTTTCCGTGCCTATCCCAGGTGTGTGAGGTGAATGGTGACTGTGCATTTTATGCGCAGTCCCGTTAATGTGATTAACATAAGGAAACAGCCCGGAACAAATACAGAAAAAAAAATTATGAATGCCGAAATGTTCGTGGAAATGTTCTTACGCACGGTTTCCAATCAAATATGATTATACGCATGTTTCGTGAATGAGGCCCAATAACATCGCCAGAAAGAGACCCACTGTTAGAGGCTCTGAGGCAGAGTGATCCAATAACTTTTGCCAAGTGGATCCCAGGTTTTGATATGTAAGGTATGTGCGTGTGTGTTTGTTTTTTACTCCTGATATTCTGTATATGTTAGTGGCGTCT
Source organism: Anguilla japonica (assembly GCA_025169545.1). Classification (NCBI taxonomy): domain Eukaryota; kingdom Metazoa; phylum Chordata; class Actinopteri; order Anguilliformes; family Anguillidae; genus Anguilla; species Anguilla japonica. The sequence continues at coordinate 5,602,352 of CM045893.1, read as the reverse complement.
ATTCAAGGTACTACTAATCAAAAGGATAGCTCACTTTCAGGCTTTTTTTGATATTATTTCCAGTTTAGCCTACATTTTTGATTAGCTCAGACAGTTTTTTTCTTTTTAGATACTTAGAAGTTTCTCCCAAAATTTTTTAAAGGTTTAAAACACATTGTAGCAGTGGCAGACCAGCGGCCGATCAGCTAACTAGCCAGCCACTGCATCATGTGTACGGTCTATACTTACATGTACAGGTAATAGTTACTGGATTATGCAGTTATTCTCGACTGTGAGGTAGCCAGGCTTTGGCTGTTATTTGTGTATGGCAAATTTGAATATTAGGTGGCAGGGTTGTGTTATTAAAAGAGCAGACAGCCCACGCACCCACCGGTTCTCTTGATCCTGTGCTTGTTCCAAAGCGCAGCTTTTACTTCTGCCGGTTAAGAAACGAGTGCAACGGCTCAAAGAGAAGATCCACCTAGTCTGTCCCCTCCCTGAAACCGCACCACTATTTTTTTTGAAGGATGATCAGGTAACACACACACACACACACAAACATACACGCACACACACACACACACACACACGTACAACATCGGCAGGCGCGAGCGTTACTGTACACGCCGCTTTGGAGTCGCTCGAATTTTAGATGAGAGCTGCTTTATATGCAGAGAGACTAGTTTTAAGCAAATTAACACTCATCAACAAGTGCTGCTGCATTTGCATCAGATGCATATTTCATCTCATTACCAATTCATTTTCTAAAAATGTAGGCATCATGTTTTCTGGCAAGACAGTGGGAGTAGTTTGAAGCTGGTAGCGCAGACACATTTGCAAGAACGAGACAGACAGTAACTAGGTCATTGGCAAGGTAGTCCTTAGGCAAATATAAAGCAGATCCATCGCTCTTTCATTAAATATATGTACATTAACGGAGCCAGTGGATAGACTGAGGCATGGTGTCTGCCCCCACGAAGACAGAGATGACAGAGCAGAAGATGCTTCACTGAACAGCCGACCTCCTGTGCCCCCCCCCCCCCCCCCCCCCCCCCCCCCCCCCCCCCCCCCCCTCTCGGCTAGGGGAAGGATGGGAGCTGTGCTGAATCAGCATGTGTGGAATCACTGGATGCTCTGCCCTACAGGCCTGTGCTAGGCAATACAGCAGAGAGATAGAGAGGATGAGAGAGAGAGAGAGAGAGAGAGAGAGAGAGAGAGAGAGGAGAGAGAGAGAGAGAGAGAGAGAGAGAGAGAGAGAGAGAGAGAGAGAGAGAGAGAGAGAGAGAGAGAGAGAGAGAGAGAGAGAGAGAGAGAGAGAGACCCATCAAAAATAAAACAAGCAAAAAACCCAAACAAGATAAAAACAAGACAAGAAAAGGAAAAAATGCATATGAAAACAGAAAAACTAATCCAACAGCTCTCCCTCCCTCAGCCAAGGGAGAGAGAGGCTGACTATTGAAAGGCTTTTTATTTAAATGGCTATCAAAAAGGATAAACAATGTTCTCATGCTCTTCTAACTCAATCCCTTAAGTGAGACCTTTGTCATGTGAATGCACAGTAAGCTCCCTCCTCATTAATAATATCATGCACTGCTCCAGTAATAGCCATCTTGTGCTTAAAATATTCTTTTATATCAATTTACAAACATTCTGAAACTTACACGGACACTGTAAGACACACTAAATGCTCAAATGCACCGAAGGCCAATGTAACAATGTAGCTGCAAGCAGCAAATTCAGGGGGTCCAACTGGGGGTCTTTTTAAAAATGATGTGTGTGCCCCAAATACACATGCACCTCTGCTACACGCTGCTCATGCACATACACATGCACCTGTGTCACACATTGCTCATGCACATACACATGCACCTGTGTCACATGCTGCTCGTGCACATACACATGCACCTGTGTCACATGCTGCTCATGCACATACACATGCACCTGTGTCACATGCTGCTCATGCACATACACATGCACCTGCGTCACACGCTGCTCATGCACATACACATGCACCTGCGTCACACGCTGCTCGTGCACATACACGTGCACCTGCGTCACACGCTGCTCGTGCACCTGTAGCACATGCTGGCTCATGCACACGCACGTGCGTCTGTGCCACAGGCTTCTGACGTGCGTAAAAAAGAAAATATAAATGAACTGTGCAACTCAGTGCTTCCCGGAACGAAACAAACGGAGCAAAGTTCAGGCCCGCCACAATAAATCTTCCATCCACTGAAGCCATGCAAAATGAGGTAGGGCAGTTGATATTCTGCTGTAGTGCCGTGCCCAGTAGTACCTCAATTTCTTTTCCAGTTTTGTGGGGCCTGGAGATACACATCTCAGCAAAAACCCGCCGTGCGGGCACAGCTCAGGGACTGAGAAGGATTTAAGGGGCAGGGCTTGCGTTAATTGCAAAAATGTGGCGAAAGCCCCGTGTGAACGAAGAGGCGAAACGTACAATAATACCGAACGACCAGAGAAAAGGACGGCAAGCGCTGGCTGAACAGACGGCCCGGTCGAAACAGGAAACAGCCAACGTGTCAAAACGATTCGGGAAGTTGCAGAAAAACCGCTAACAAATTGCAACCAGGACGCCCCTCCGAAATAAACCAGGAATTCTTTCAACCGGCGCGCCGGCTCCCCCTGAGGCTGTTAGGGTTTTTGGCCCCAAGCACGTCTCTGCACTTGACTTGACAAAACTCCCTCTGGAATTGATTCCGGGGGATTTGACAAGAACAATTCTTTCAAACTCATGAATAACAAATTATTTGCACAAGAAAACTGCGCTGTAATGGCAGTGCTGGGACAGAGGCAAGAACACCTCCCCAAATATTACACGGACGGCAAGATGATACTCGTCCATTATAAGCATCTTGGCGGTTGTTACAGACAGGTGAGTCTTGGACAAGTTTACACAAAGCATTGTCAAGCAATTACAATTAATTCAATAAAAAAGTGCACATTTTTTTTAGTTTCATTCCATCTGTTCTGATCAATTTAATTTCTTTTGCAGCTTACCCGTGCTACATGCCATTTAATGTGTGTGTGTGTGTATATATATATATATATATATATATATATATATATATATAGTGCAGGTGATATAACCTTTGTACTACTACTTCCCACAGATTAAAAAACAAGGATATAGCACAACATTGTAAAAATATGCAACTGCCATATGTCTGTGATAAAACATTGAATGTGGAAGTGTGGTAACATTGCTGTCAATCATAATTATATGGAAACTGACATCAAGGTGTATGACCGGGTAGGGGTAATGTGATAATTGCCTAACGCGTCATGACCAAATGAGGCTTTGTTCTTTTAAAAATAATTATGAAAAGAATTCTAACAAGTATGTATGGTAGGTGGGCCCCTAATTAATCATTGAAACTTCTCCTTGCATGTAACTGCTGTGCATTGTTTGTCGTAATTGCATGCAAATGGAATGGCTATACTGTAGCTTCTTATCGTGCGTAGCATGGCTCTGTACAGGCGGCAGTTGGTCTGAGAGGCACAACCTGCCTTCGCCCCTGCTGAGCCTACAAAGAACACAACTGTGTATTATGGGATGGCGCTATGTATAGGTAAGTGACTTCAGAGGGTATCCAATCAAAGTTATGTGTGTACATGCAGTTAATATGTACACAAGTAGGGCAGCAGTGTAGTGTAACGGGTAAGGAGCTGGGCTTGTAACCCAAAGCCAGGAATCATCAACTCTGGCCCTCGAATCCAAATCCAGCCCTGGTTTTCTTTTCTCCCGGGTAATTAGTGCTGCTGATTGGCCAGACTGTCTTCACACCTGACTCCCAAAAGGCAAAGGGAGGGTGGAAAACCAGCAGCTCTCAGCCTCGAGGACCACGTGAGTTGCTGACCCCTGCTAAAGCAGTGGTTCTCAAACCCGGTCCTGGGGGGACCACCGTGTTATCCTGATTTTCATTCCAACCTCGACTGCACTGCGCCCATGCGATATTGACTGACACACCCCCGACAGCAGCTCCCCTTCCACTTCAGTGCAGGGCGAGTCACAAAATTACCAAAACCGCTCAGGTGCGTCAAAATATATAGTTAAAAAAAAAAAAAAATCATTTCGCCAGTGAGACTGCTCGCAATTCACCATGCTCCAAGGCCAGAAACTAGAGCCCAAAATTCACAAAAACCAGCAGAGACCGAGGCCCTCCCGGACTGGAGCATGAGTTATGTGTATAACAAATAGGTATGTGTAAGTTACACAATAGCGTGAAATAAACTCAGCTCTAAGAGCAGCCACTTGGGTTGATAGTTTGTGTGAGGGTGGGGTGTGGGGGTGTGGGGGGGGGATGTGGCTGCAGGGAAATTGAGTTCATAGTACGATTTGTTTACCGAGTCCTGCTAGCATCCTGAACATCATTTTCATTCTTTTGGGGGGTAAGAAAGATGTGTTGATGTAGTCCGTAAACCACCCTACAATTACAGCATTTGTACAAGTTTATTTAGAACATTGTTTTTAGCTTTGCCTCGCTTTCTTTTTTTAAAATTCTGTGTACCCCCCTATTCACAAACATGTCCAGCCAAGGCTCACTCAGAGCTTGTAAGAAACAACCTTGATAAATTCAAAATACAACCTTCGCTGCAAACATTTTTATTTTTTAATTTAAGGATGTTTCACCTACAGAGATCCTACACGCACAACATTTTCCAGTGAGGCTAAAATTTTGATGAAATCATATTTCTTTCAGTAGAAAAATTGAGCTGTTTGTTGACAACAACCTTACATACCTTACTCTATAACATCACCACAGGTGTGCAAGCTAATTAGAGTTAAACTACCAATTTATTTTCATGCAGACACTTAATGAGTACTTAACACTTGGCAGCAAATCCAGACAGTAATAATCATTTTAAATACTGGCCTCTTTTTTTCCAGCCATTTGTGTTAAACTGAGGCATGTACAACCAAGGAGTTAATTCAGTAACTGCATCCAGAAAAGATCCACACTCAGTGTTCAAGCATACTGCCTTCCTCAATGAAACGGTTACATGTGCATATGGTAGTCGAATATACTTCTGATACAGTGGTCTCAAACTCAGTGCCATGGAGGGCCGTGTGTATGCTGGTTTTTTATTCCAGCCTCAGATCTTGATTATATAATCAAGAACTAGGGATGCAGGTTTGCACATAATGGTGACCCGACGTCTATGGTGACCCGCATTGTCCAAATAAAAACGTGCTTATATTCTGTGCTTCAATGCCGTTAAATGCGTATGGCTGAATGACTAATTGGACTCAGTGAAGGCAGCATTAATTGGTTGGAATGAAAACCTGCATACACACGGCCCTCCATGGCAACGAGTTTGAGACCGCTGCTCTAATATAAACCCCATACAGCCGTTACCTCAGAAGCACTAGCTAATTAGAAAGGCGATTATTAATCAGAGCCTCCGTTTTCAGCCAGACCATTAAGACATACTTAACTTGTTGCGGCAAATTTAAAAAACAAACAACCAAAAAAAAAAAAGCATTTTACACAAACTGATTGTGCTTTTTCAAAAGAACTTTTGGTTGAAAGCCAAGCTCTGTAAATCTAAGGAATTCAGTAAATACATCCTAAAAAGATCAGCATTATTTATTTTATTTTTTTTTTTTTTGAGACAAAGCAAAAGGTTTCAGCCATTTCAACATACTGCGTTCATGAGTAAAATGGTTCTGTGTGCTGATGCAGTCTTATATACCTGACTCTAGTGGCTCATATCAGGTGTTTCACATCAGCTAATTAGAGATGAATCGCTATTCAGAGCCTTTATTTTCAGGCAGGCATTAACCAGTACTTAACGAGTACCTAAAAAAGTTTGGTACATTTTTTACATAGAAATGGATTGTGCTCTTATTTCAGACTGGTTATTAAAAAGAGGGGTGCATAAATCAAAGGAATTCAGTGAATACATTCAGAAAATGTATTCACACTCATTTTTTAAGTTAGGATTAACCAAAAAGATCCATTTAAACATGCTGCCTTCCTTAATGAAATGGTTTTGCATGCTACTGCAGTCTTATATACCTGGCTTTATAGGCTCATCTCGGATGTGCATCTAATTAGACCAATTACCAATCAGACCCTCTGTTATAGGTAGGCAATTTACATCGTAAAAACCTCAAAAATCTAAAAATGGCTTTCACTATTATTTCACTGAAAAAAAAAAAAAAGTTTCAGTGGACAAACCTATCATCCATTATCAATTAACATTCATCTTCAAAGGAATGGTTCACTTTCAAGAATTAAAAAATATATATATTATTATAAGTTTTCTCGTATGTGTCCAGTTGATCCGCCCACACAGTGTTTGTGTTCAATGGAGAATAGGTACTTGCATTTAGATACTTGCATACTTTACTGATGTCCAGCTGGGTTCAGGGCATTCATCCAGCAGAACAGGTTCTAAAGCAAGAAAGTACACTTCAAACACACTCCACACAAATACCCTTCAAGAAAATACATACACTTCAAGCAACTCCAAAGCAGCAATCTCATCTGTCCAGCAGCTATACATAAAAGCAGATTTGATTTACAGTGTTTATTCACAATCTTATTTTTTTATATTGTGTCGGCACTTACTTCTTTCCTTCCTCCAGTTATCAAGCAGTTAAAGCTCTTCACCGTCCAATCACCCCTGTAGTAACGTTGATATAAGAAGCCACGACAATTTTATATCGCTCGCAGAGTTTCATAGCCATGTAAAATAGCTCCGACCGAAAATAAGATTAAACATAATTTTAAAAAATATATAATCAGGGAATATACACACCGACAACCGGTCGAGGCATAAAATCGCAGTAAAAGCTGCCTTCGGAGTCAATTGAATTGTATTTTCTTGCTTTAAAACACAAAATTCCTGAATGCCCTGCCACTGCCACTGCAAATCCTGTCACGGTCATAAACTTTTGTATCTAAAATATCCTTCATTGTACACAAAACCTCTGTGGGCCAACTGAAAAAAATAAAATAAAATACTGTAGTATACTACACTAAAACTGGATAACCGGATAACTGAATAATACCGGAAAATTCCAGAAAGAGACATACTCTTTCAAACAAATGAGGAAAGCTGAGATTTGAGTCAGGACTGTTGTACCCATTTATACATAAGACTACGGTTACTAACAATGTGTGGTTTGATCTGAGATTGTGGGCCTTCTTCCAGTTGAAGTTGCCGGTGATCTCATGGGCATACAACGGGCATGATTACCGTTTTCAGTCTATAAACAGTGCTGAACCAGTGAGGTCGGTGACAATGGATTCAAACCAAGGAGACCTCAGTTACCAGCTACATCTTAATACATCTGTTCAATTTGCTCAAATACGGTACTTTCTTTTCTCACATTGTTATACTCTTCTTGACAATGACAAAAATGACAATGATGGTGGTTACCCGCTACTTTTCTTCCTCAAACACTTGAAATAACAAGCCATCTTCGGTAGGGCTGAATGAATGGCAATTTTCTGTATTTCAGTTTAACCTGCTAGCAGGTGTGCCCGAGACAATAATTCTGTGAAGGGCCTTTGACTCAAGGTCACTAATACGATTAAGAAGAGGGTGCTTCTAGACAAAAGTCCTCCAGAGTATCAGACATGATTGTTAACTGATCTGGGTTTGACACAGTGCACATGTATAAATTTTTGCTCCCCTTTTCTGTGAGCACGTTTTTAAAAATAAGAGACGTCTATCCTTTTTCTTCCAAAGCAAAAAAACGTGTAATGTATTCAGTGCCCTCTGCAATTTTCCAAGGATGAACAGTTATGGCTGTAAACAGGGTCTGTTGTTCTGGCAACCACAGTGTCTCAGAGAACTGAGAGAAGAAAATCTGTGTTCTCTGAGGGAAAGCTCTTTATCAATGACCTCAACATTTTTACAGAATACTAATTCAAATCTAAATTTCAGTAACTGATAAAACAAAAGATAACTGTGGTGGTGCAAATTCGTTATGTAGTTGTTCATTATCCATTGTCTTACCTGCACTTTTATGATGATGATGATCATACAGCACAGTCATCGTTATATCATAGGGTTCAGGATGCAGAGAATTATCAACACATGTGCAGAGCTTTGTTTTTGTGCATATCCAGGTGTATGAGATGATGGATTCTGACTGTTTGTAAATTTTATGCACTATCCTGTTCATGTGACATAACATAAGGAAACAGCCATGAACAAATACAGATAAGAAAAAAAATGATGAGTGCCAAAATGTTCTTGGAAACATTCTTACACACAGTTTACGATCAAATGTGATTGCATACATTTTGTGAATGAGGCCCAATGTGTTAATTTGATGTTAGAGGTCTAATGTGTTGCCTACCCATAAGGGGTACCTCAGGGCCAGTCTTTGTCTCCTCTCTTGTTTACTAACCTATATACGGAATTCAGAGCAAAATGTGTCTAATGCAAGTTTTCATTTTTATCCAGACACCATAATTTACTGCTGTGCTGCCACTCTTAATAAGATGCTTGAAGTTGGAATAAAAAAAAAAAAGTATGAAGCATCAGGAGCTTGTTACATTGAACGAGTTTAGAGCCTGGGTCAAAGATATTGAATACAACGACATGGGAGAATGCCAGTGTTTCAATTATTAGGTAATTACACTGCCTGGCCAAAAAAAAAGTCGCTGTTTGGATTTGTTTGGATTTTTTTTGGACAATGCCCACTGTACAAGCCTCTGGAGGCAGTGTCATGATCTGGGGTTGCTTCAATTGGTCAGGTCTAGGCTCAGCAACGTTATGCGGCAATAAAATGAAGTCAGCTGAGTATCTGAATGTACTGAATGACCAGGTTATCCCATCAATGGATTTTTTCTTCCCTGATGGCATGGGCATATTCCAGGACAACAATTCCAAGATTCATCGGGCTCAAATTGTGGAAGAGTGGTTCTGGGAGCATGAGGAATAATTTTCACACATGAATTGGCCACCACAAAGTCCTGACCTTAACCCCATTGAAAGTCTTTGGGATGTGCTGGAAAAGACTTTACGGAGTGGTTCGACTCTCCCATCGTCAATACAAGATAATGCAATTCTGGACGGAAATAAATGTTGTGACGTTGCAGAAGGTTGTCAAAACAATCCCACGACGAATGATGGCCGTAAAAAGCCAAAGGCGGTCCAACAAAATATTTGTGTGTGCGACTTTTTTTTTTGGCCAGGCAGTGTATATGTCCTAATTAAAAATTTCTCTGCACTTTTCAATGTTTAAATTTGAAGCTTTGCAAATGTTTGAATTGATATTTTAAAACGGTCATTTTTATTATAATCATTTCTTCTGTTGAAATATTTGATTTTTTATGTTGTCATCGTCATTGAAACCGTACGTACGGTACTGCTTTTCTTGGTCAGGTCTGTCTTTAAAACCCTCAGTGGGACTAATCTGGCAAAGTAAAGTTTAAATAAAATATAATATGACATGCCTAGCACCTAGACAGCGAGAGAGAGAGAGAGAGAGAGAGAGAGAGAAATGTAATTCATTCATTCCCTCTCCACTCCTACTGAATTCACTCCCACACCGTAAGCCACAGAGAAATGATGGTAAACCCTACATGTAATCCTCTCATTCTTAAGGCTTATGTCACAGTACACACAGCACAGCATATTCACTATAATAAAAAAAACCCCATCATGCATGCCCGCGAATCCCATGGCTTGCACCCCGCCGGATTTCTCTGTACTATGCATTGTTTTGTTTCGGCATGTCGTTAGGATCAGAGTCGTTTCCTCGTGTCCGTGTCCATGCCCGGGCGAACGCGTGGGCCCATGTGAGGCTCGGTCCGCTGAGATGTGATCAAGAGCAAAAAAAAAAAAACAGAGCCGTCAGCCCCCCCGAAGCTGAAGCTCCGCCCCCCCCCCCCAGGAGCCGCTCGACCCTGCGGTCGAATAATGAGATGTGTCCCCATACTGGGAGGGGGGGGGGGGGGGGGGGGGTGGTCGCACTGGGAGGCAAACACCAGCAAACCCCCACGGGTCCACAAAAAAAAAAAACCAGCCCCCTCAGGACACTGAGGTTTACTGCGAAACACACGGGGGGGCGTAGCATATAGACACAGTGCGCCCATGCGTCATCGTTTCGCCACGGGAACGTGGCAGGTGATCTCCTATCCCGCCGCCACGCTCACACATGAATCACGGGAAGCTGTGGAGCCAGCGTTTCGTAAGGGCAGCGATACGAGGCGGGAGCGCGGCGACACCGCCATAACTCTGCTGCCTTCAGCTTATATGGGGATTGATGCTGCTACGCTCTGCCTCTACTACCCACCGGCGCTAATAATAATAATAATAATATATAAATAAATGCGCTCATAAATAAAAAAAGACTGCTCGACGTTTTGTAAACAGAATGTTGGGAGGAGAGAATCACAGTAAGAGAGAATATCGTTTTTTTTATTTTGTTTTTTTTTTACGATGGAGCGCGACGGCGAGAACGAGATGGATCGTTTCTGAAATCGAAAAAAAAAAAAAAATTATAATTCCATCGCTGGAAATTATTCCACGTCGCTGTGCCTGAGTTTCGAGGGTTGTTGTGCTGAAGAAAACCAGAGCATTTCTCTTCCAGTTTAAAAAAATAAAAAAATAAAAAATCGAATTAGCAGGATGCTACACAGTTCAAAAGCAACACATTTCCTGGCTGAAATAAGCAGCATGCAATAAACAACAAAATGTACTCGGGCAAAAGGCTCTCTAATTACCTGTTTTGCAAAGGTGTGAGTGACCTTCAGTGCCCGGGTCACGATGTGCTACAGGGAGACCGTGTCAGCAGGCCGCACTGCTGAAGGTCAATTAGTGTTTCCTGGCCCTTCAACCGCACCATCCTTAACCCTTTGAAAAGTAGTGTTTTTTTTTTTTTTCAAAAATTCCATGTTCTAGAACCCCAGTGCATTCAAGTTGCCAGCAGCGATTGTTACATCAGCATTAGAATGTTCAGTTACAGTAAGAACATTCTAATCACATGTTTGTTAAAGGCTTAAGCACATGGTGAGATTACAGCAGGAGCCCAGGGGGGAGAGGCCTTCACAGCATGCAGTTGTGTACGAAACCCACATTGCAAAAAATCAGTGCCCCCAGCTAATCGTGATCGGACTGAACAGACACTTGTCAACCCGCACATATTTGACCGTCACTGCCATCGCCTGTCCCCCTCCACCCCCCCCCTCCCTCCCCTCATCTTGCTCTGACATTAGAGTCAGCGTTTATTATTTTATAGCTGCACTTGTCTTTAGACTCCTCCGGCTCCTTGAAGCTGAAGGTTACTGTTTCGGAGGAGACGAGCAGGAGGACGTTCAGTACGTTACCTGAGAGGAGAGCTCAAGGCTGGGGCAGGTATTTGTGTCCTCTCTCCAGCTTACTGGCAGGGCACGGCTGAGTCCCCCTGGATCTGTCCTCTTGGACTGCTGAAATGCACTTGGTGATAAAAGGCGGGGGAGGGGGGGGGAGGGATGAGATAAAGGGTGTTGAGTATGAGTATAATGTGCCACAAGCAAAAAAACAGACTTTATTTTAAAAAACATAAAAATTAAAATTAAAATGCAAGTCGGGGGGGGGGGGGGGGTTCTGGCCCATTGAGAATGAAAAATCACTGCTGGTCTTTGAAAATGACAACCCCCCCCCCCCCCCCCCCCCCCCCCTTTTCTTTTATCTCTGCTTATTTTGCAGGCCTCATGGCTGCATACTTATTAGCCTATAGCCAATTGGCTGTTTTTTTTTTTTTTAAAGCTAAACATTCACTTCATTAGCCTAAATTGTTCCCTTTTGTGATTTTCCCCTCAATTAAAACGGACTGGTGGGCCTTAAGCATGACTAATGGGCCCGGCTGGGTCAGACGCTGTTTTTTTAGGTCTGAACTTTTCTCTATTATTATTATTTTTCTTCTTCTTCTTCTTCTTCTTTTTTTCAGACGGAGCGCACAGTAATTAAGCCCGAAGACAGTGTGCGCTGTGTGCCTCCTCAGGCAGAAAAGGACTTGGCAGCGGAGCAAGGAGAAGAGAGGGCGAGCGGCAAGGCCCGCGCCTCCACTGTCGAGCTGCATCTGCATAAATAATGCAGAGCTGAACTCCGGAGAGAGAGAGGGGGAGAGGGAGAGAGAGAGAGAGGGAGAGAGAGAGAGAGAGAAGGGAGGGAGAGAGAGAGGAGAGAGAGAGAGAGAGAGAGAGAGAGAGAGAGAGAGGGAGCAAGAGAGGGGAAGAGGGGAAGAGAGTGGGACAGAGAGAGAGAGAGAAGGAGGGAGAGAGAGAGACAGAGAGGGATAAACAGAGAGAGAGGGGAAGAGAGAGAAAGTAAGAGAGACAAAGAGAGTGCGAGAGACAGAGAGCGAAAATAGAGAGCAAGAGTGGGAGAAAAAGAGGGAAAAAGAGGGGGAGAGCAAGAGAGAAAGTGTGAGAAAGAGCAAAAGAGTGAATGAGATGTCAAGCTGGGAGAGAGTGGACAGAACAGACAGAGCATCCCTCTTTCCTTCCCTCTCTTCCTGGCCTCCAGTGGTGGCTTCCATCCCCCCCGCCCCCCCCCCCCTCTGGACGTCCTTAGCGACGAGGCGCTATTTAAACACTGCGGCATCGCCGGTGTCTCATTAGCGCGGCGCTAAGGTAAATGATTCAGTAAATGGCCTTTTATGTTATCGCCATTAGCGAAAACATAAATGCTAATTGACAGCGTTGTCATGGCGTTCTGCACTGTAGGGCTCACTGGCTTCCAGTTCTCCAGGGGGCGGGGGGTGGGGGCTGGGGGTCGGGGGTGAGGGTGAGGGTGAGGGTGAGGGAGAGGGGCAAGTTCACAGCTTTCCCATGCAGTGTGGGCCGCTGACCTGCAGCACCTGATCACATGACTGCAAGAAAAAAAAAAAAAAAAAAAAAAAAAAAAAAAAAAAACAAGCTTGACCCAAATGTCCTGGAGATGCTTGGCACTTGATTAGCAAGTTTATCTTCATCCCCTTGCTCTTCTTGGGTAGACCCTTTCTCACTGTTCCCACCCGAAGACTTCGTACCAAGAAAAAAAGAAACCCCCCCCCCAAAAAAAAAGTCTGTCCAGAAGCCCATGTTGTAGTAAATGTATATTTTAATAAAGTTATACCTTTTATTTCTCCACCAGCATGAGTGTGTTTACTAAACTCACAGCAGACAGCCCCAGATACACAGAGTACTGCACTGGCCATTGTCCAAACAACATACAAAATCATTGCTTGTCTTCCTTTTTTTTTTTTTTTTTTTTTACTTCTTGTTATTTACAAGCCTGTTATGCTCTTGTTTTAGCACAAGTTGTATAACATTAACAAGCATTTTTTTCCCCGGGTGCAAAAACCAATTATTTTTTTGTGTGTGATTGTAACTGTGTGTGTGTGTGTGTGTGTGTACGCAAGTGTGTATGCACGTGTACACGTGAGATGTGTTTGTGGATGCCTCACTGAAATACAAATATTACAGATAAATCAATATACAATAAATACATGATCAAACGGTGTAAATACATGATTTTTTCCAAATGAAAAAAAAAAGCAAACAAAAATGTTGTTGGGGAAGAGAGGACATCGAGACATACAATCCTATGCAATCTGTGAAGTTCTAAAATGTGTGATGTAGCAGATATGTGAAGGTTCTAGAACGTGATGTAGCAGATATGCAAAGGTTCTAAAATATGTGATGTTGCAGATATGCGAAGGTTCTAGAACGTGATGTAGCAGATATGCGAAGGTTCTAGAATGTGATGTAGCACATATGCAAAGGTTCTAGAATGTGATGTAGCAGATATGTGAAGGTTCCAAAACAAGTCATGAACCAGATATGTGAAGGTTCTAAAATGTGACAGGACATAAAAGCAGGAACATTTTCTTTGGGTGGGTGGGGGGTCACTAGCAAAACCACCAAATACAACATGATAATATTTGGTGGAGGCGGGACCATTTGATGTTCACCTAAATTGGGGGGGGGTGTCTCCTGTCGCCATGAAATCTACATCCATGAAAGAAACATATTTGAGCGTATGTCACACGACAAAAAGACAAAAATATATTGGATTGTTTTGGGTAGTATCATAGCAAAATTTGTGATACTGCCAAATATCAAACGGTTGCTGCAAGAATTGAAACTATATCCAATCGTGGTGAAACCTGAAGTTTACACCCTTTTTGCTCTTTCTCTTTATTCATATTATTGGCAGGTGGTTGTGGTAGTGGTGGTGGAGTGTGTGTGTGTGTGGTGTGTGTGTGTGTGTGTGTGTGTGTGTGTGCGCGTGTGTATGTGTGTGTACGTGTAATTGCTATTTATTTCTGCACAAAAACCTTAATATGTTTGAGAGTTGTCATCCTTTTCCAAAAACAGTTTATGGTAGGGTCAGGTGATAAAACAAACAAAAAAAAACCCCGTACATTGCAGAGGCCTCCGCGAATGCAGAGGTAAGATAAACACGTACGTGATGTGAACAACCGATATCGATACAAACATGACAGGTATATACTACAGCGGAACACGGAACCGTATTCACCTGCTTGTAAATCCTCCTTGTGTGTTTGTTTGTGAAATGTTCCATTTCAAAGACCAAATCAATAATTTAGCTAATTAGGCTCAGCAACACCCACCTCTAATGTGGAACCACACGGAATACAGATGTCGATTACTATAAAACTAGCAGGACTTCTTATGTGGAACACGTATACAGTATTAATGCATATCATATCAAAATATAGAGAGAGAATTTCAAACAAAACATTTTAAAATATAATTTGAAATGTGATTAATTAATATGACAAAATCTATGGACATTTTCACCATAATTTACATGTTATACATTTTTCAATATAAATATATCCATATATTCAAAAATGTATTGTTTATTTTGTATAGTTAACTAATCTGTGTCTCCCCACTCCCCCCCCCAAAAAAAAAAAAAAAGATTTCACATGAATTAAGTAATATTTTCCAGCTCAATGTCTAGGAGACGAGGCCCACCGTCAAATTTGACCATGTCCCAGCATAACACAAGCCCACCTGTAAACATGATATTGTTGTCAAAAATGGGACTCCTGGGCCCCGGCCCCTATTTTCATGAAGGATTACAGAGACAGCTGGATAACTGCACTGAGAAAAATCCAGAACCCTCCCCAAATTTGGAAAGTGGACTGAAGTAAAAAGAGCTGTTCTGGGTTTTAGTTATCCAGCTAACTCAGTAATCCTGCTTAGTGAAACAGGGCCCTGTGCAGGTTAAGCAGTCATTGCAGGAGATCAGTTTAGCTCACGGTGACTCAGATTTTTACTCATTAGAGACCTGTGTGCTGTCGTTGTGCACTCACACACCCACACACACACACCGTTACCCGCACCCCTTTCTCTTATTCCTGTCACTACCAAACTGCCCCTCAGGTGAATCAAAGGAGATTCAAAAAACACACACACACACAGAAAAAATATTGAATAGAAATTAAATTAATAGACAACAAAAAGGTGTATGTGTTGTGGGCGGGCGTGGGAGGAGGGTAAATGAAGGAGGGAAGTCTACCCATCGCTATCTCACTCCGTCTCGCTGCCTCAGTTTGTTTTTCTGTCAGCACGGGCGCACGGAGATTTGTGACGGTCTCTGAGAACCTCACGCAAGTGTTCCAGTTTCCAGGACATCTTTATGGCTGCCTTCCAAAACCCCCTATCCCCCCCACCACCACCACCACCACCACCACCCCCTCCGTCCGCCCCCCCCCCCCCCCCCCCCACCCCCCCCAATCCCAAGTGATGTCACAGTTCACAGACACGCCCTCTCTGCCGCTTGCCCGTCTTTTGCCATGTCTCGTCCCGTGAGAGAGAAAGTCACTCTGTCCTCCGCAGGAGCTGAAGGTGGAAAACAGCCAAAACAGCTCTGAGAACTTTTTCTCCTTTTTTTTTTTTTTTAAACACACGTGCGAGGGAGGCGTCGGTCAGGGACTAGAGTGCAGTCACAAGTCACTTCGGCCCCGATTCTTTCCCAAAAAACACATCCACGGGCTTTTCTTTCTTTCTTTTTAAAAACAAAACAAAACTGCGGAATCACACAGCAGAAGAGGTGGGTGGGGGCGGTGGCCACATGGCAAGTTTCCACCACAAAACCGAGACCCGGGGGGGGGGGGGGGGGGGTTGGGGGGGGTAGTTGATCCGTGACACCCGAAGGTTCGTGTTCCTGGTGGTAATCCCAGTCGTGTCCCGCGTACTCCTTGGGTTCAGCAGGCCTCCGTATCACGCTGCGACGGGATTCGTTCCCTCGGTGGGTGGGTGGGCGTGGCTATGGGTGGAGCGACAAGACGGCCAGAGTCAGGTGGGAGGTTCCGCTCTAGGCAGTGGTGCATTGTGGGATTTGTGGATGAAGGAAATACAGATGCTGGCTTGGTGAATGGCTCCTGGTCCCCTCAGTCCATGGCTGCCAAGAAACCTGCAAGTGAAGAAAGGATTAAAAGGATTACAGAGTGAGGAGCGGGAGGGCTTTTATCTATTTATATAAATCAATATATTAATTTGCCGATTATTTCCCTTACTTTAAAAGCGCAATTATTTCATTTGTGTCTTACAGCGGGTGATGATGATAACTGTGCCTGAAGTGCAGGAGCCTTCGAAGCCGGAAGGCAGTCATACCCTAACTGTGCGTTTCTACTGTTCCACATGTGTGACTGTGCTGCCCTCGGGCCAAATAGCTTATCCTTATGTCGACCAATAAAAGCATCTCGAAGTCGTATGTCAATGTTCTGCACGTAATAAACGCACGTAAACTGTACCGCATTTCAAAGAGCACATTTCAGAGATTAATGACCTCTAA
Source organism: Anguilla japonica (assembly GCA_025169545.1). Classification (NCBI taxonomy): domain Eukaryota; kingdom Metazoa; phylum Chordata; class Actinopteri; order Anguilliformes; family Anguillidae; genus Anguilla; species Anguilla japonica. The sequence goes on along the minus strand of CM045893.1, from coordinate 5,585,591 downwards.
GAGTAATGAACCCAAGCCCTTTGGTAGTAGATGAATAAAACCCCATAAATGCATTAATGAAACTCCCTGTACCGGGGGGGTTTGCGCCCCTCTCATTGGATAACGAACGTGACCGCAGTCGTTTTATTGGCTCACACAGCATAGAACAGACACCGGAGGAGACCAGGTGACCTCCCGCTGTGCGGCTGAGTAAATCACATTTTACACATGCTAAGAGAGACACAGCACTGCGCCACAGCGCGCAATCAGACACAGAGCTGGCTAACTGCTAGCTGTCACAGCGCGCAATCAGACACAGAGCTGGCTAACTGCTAGCTGTCACAGCGCGCAATCAGACACAGAGCTGGCTAACTGCTAGCTGTCACAGCGCGCAAGCAGACACAGAGCCGGCTAACTGCTAGCTGTCACAGCGCGCAATCAGACACAGAGCCTGGCTAACTGCTAGCTGTCACAGCGCGCAATCAGACACAGAGCTGGCTAACTGCTAGCTGTCACAGCGCGCAATCAGACACAGAGCTGGCTAACTGCTAGCTGTCACAGCGCGCAATCAGACACAGAGCTGGCTAACTGCTAGCTGTCACAGCGCGCAATCAGACACAGAGCTGGCTAACTGCTAGCTGTCACAGCGCGTAATCAGACACAGAGCTGGCTAACTGCTAGCTGTCACAGCGGTCACAGCCATCGTGTGCCACCGGTCTGATATGGTACATCTGGAGGGGGGGGGAGGGGGGGGGGGGGGGGGGGGGGGGGTGGGTGAGGATAAGACAGTGAGGGTCTGCACCAATCTGTATGGCCCCAGGCAGGACGGGAGGGCGTGTGTGTGTGTGTGTATGTGTGTGCGTGAGAGTGTGTGTGTGTGTGTGTGCGTGTGTGCATGCATGTACGTGTATGTTTGTGTGTGTATGTGTGTGTGCGTGTGTGTGTGTGTGTGCATGCATGTATGTGTATGTGTGTGCGTGCGTGTGCATGCATGTATGTGTATGTTTGTGTGTGTGTGTGTATGTGTGTGTGTCTGTGTGTACGCGCATGTGTGAGTGTGTCTGTGTGTACGCGCATGTGTGAGTGTGTGTGTGTGTGTGTGTGTGTGTGTGTGTAAGTGTGTGCTGTTGTGCATACAGCTCCTGGAGAGGAAGAAAGCATGGGGCTGCATACCAAGAGAGGCTAATGCAGTGCAGCATCTCCCAACCCTCTCATCCCCCCCTCTCCCTCCTTCTCTCTCTCTCTCTCCCTGTCCCTCTCCCCCTCTCTCTCTAACTCCCTGTCCCTTAAACTCTCCCTCTCTCTCCCTGTCCCTTCAACTCTCTCTCCTCTCTCTCTCCCTCTCCCTTAACCTCTCTCTCCCTTCCCTTTCTCTCCCTCTCCTGTAACCCCTCTCTCTCCCTTAACCTATTCTTCTTTGTCTTTGTCTTCCCTCTTCCTCCTCCATCTGTAAGGATGCAGGAAAGTGGGCACCGTTTTGACTGACACTCCTTGAGAAGATGCACTGAGCCATTCCGGTCCAGTAAATGATGCACTGTACCAGTCAATAATCAACTAATTGGCACCTGGAGTAGACCTCAGACCCTTTACTCTACAATTAACAATTAAGCCCGCAGTCGAATGAAAACCAGCGTCCCTGAATTCCTACTTTCGACAATTTACACACACCTTTTGTACAGACAACAATGACAACAAGAACACTTTTTGTTTGGCAGCCATTTTAATTACAGGAGAAACATTTACCAATCTGGGAGGAAAGACCAGCGAGTTCTCCGGCACGATTCCAGCATTTACACATCTGCACCGAGCCGTGATCGTGAAATATGTACCCCGCGGCCATCAATATTGGTTTTATACCTGTTCTCATCTGGAAACGTAGCGGACTTTTTCCTCTGTCGCGCAAGACAACAGTGCAGACCGTTTTTTTTTTTGCATTTGGGAGAGCTGCAGCATGAATCTTTCAGAACACAGCTCGAGAAGGGCTCCCAAAAGAGAGATTAAGAAAGAAGCCTTTTCTCTCTCTCTCTGTCTTTTTTTTTTGGAACATCAGGCAAGAAGGGATCAACACGTAGCTTTGCATAAAACAAGCACAACCCCAAACGATGCCAAGTCAACTGAGAGAGATGATACCGTGTTCACAGTGTAATTAGCCCAAGACCTGCAGTGTACGGGGGGGGGGGGCTGTGCCCCTGAAGACCCAGACTGCTCCCGTCCTCCGAAAAAATTTGGGTGCGTACTTTTTTCAGAAAAGCCAGCCTTCTTGGCCAGCCCACTCTTACACAAAACCGCACATGACATTAGATTTTTTTTTTTTTTTTTGGGGAACGAAAATATGCAAATGCGCAGTCATTCATATGCAATGTCGCAATTTGGGAAGGCGAACGCAATGACCCGAGCTTCAGAGGACCGACGTGAAGCTGTCAAACACTCCGGCGAGCGCCTGCCATGGCGGGACAGTGTGACAGGCGGACCAGGGGCTACTGCACGCCCCATGTATAAAATATCCACCCGTGGGTCATCTTGTAGGGATGGGACATGACAGGTCCTCAACACACATGGTGCACGCATGGTATTCACAGAAGGGTTAGGAGGAAGGAGGATGAGTGGGTGTGAGTGTGTGTGTGTGTGTGTGTGTGTGTGTGTATGTGTGTGTGAGTGTGTGTGGGTGCGTATGAGCTCAAGGGATGGTAGTTGGTTGTCAGTGTCTCCTGCTTGTCACAACACTCCAATCCTTGCATTTGAGGGTCCCCTCAGTGGAACAGCAGCACACTCTGCTCTGTGCCTGAGGGGCCCCTCAGTGTGAGAACAGCAGCCCACTCTGCTCTGTGCCTGAGGGGCCCCTCAGTGTAAAAGCACCACACTCTGCTCTGTGTGAAAGGGCCTCTCACTGGGAGAGCAGCACACTCCATTGAGCCCGTGTGAGGCTAACGGGCTACTCCATTGAGCCTGTGTGAGGCTAACGGGCTACTCCATTGAGCCTGTGTGAGGCTAACGGGCTCCTCCACTGAGCCTGTGTGAGGCTAACGGGCTCCTCCATTGAGCCCGTGTGAGGCTAACAGGCTGCTCCATTGAGCCTGTGTGAGGCTAACGGGCTGCTCCATTGAGCCCGTGTGAGGCTAACGGGCTGCTCCATTGAGCCCGTGTGATGCTAACGGGCTGCGCCATTGAGCCCGTGTGAGGCTAACGGGCTGCTCCATTGAGCCTGTGTGAGGCTAACGGGCTGCTGGGACATTACCGCTGTTCAACACAAGGGCGAGCCCCCGCTGAGCCGAGCGCCGCAGGAGTGAGGAGACGTCAGACAGCGTTACACACGCTGCTATAGCGATAACCTGCTCAGGCTGCCCGAGGCCCGCGCTGCCCGCTAGCCTTTATAGCGTAGCTGTGGAGAGCCGCGTACCTCATCGCTCACAGAGGAGAGACTGAGAACGGCGAGAAAACCGAGCAGATTTTCCCTTCAGCGTGAGCGTGTGTGTGGGTGAGTCAGTGTGTGTGTGCGTCTGTGTGTGTGTGAGCGTCTGTGTGTGTGTGTGAGCATGTGTGTGTGTGTGTCTGTGTCTGTGTGTGTGTGGGTGTGTGCATGTGCGCGCGTGTGTGTATGTGTGTCTGTGTGTGTGTGTGTATGTGAGAGAGTGTGTGTGGGTGTAGTGTGTGTTTGAGTAATGTGTGTGTGTGTATGCGTGTGTGTGTGAGAGAGTTTGTGTGGGTGTAGTGTGTGTGTGTGAGTAATGTGTGTGAGTGTGTGTGTGTGTGTGTGTGTGTGTGTGCGTGTGTGTGTGAGAGAGTTTGTGTGGGTGTAGTGTGTGTGTGTGAGTAATGTGTGTGAGTGTGTGTGTGTGCGCGTGTGTGTGAGAGAGTTTGTGTGGGTGTAGTGTGTGTGTGAGAGTAATGTGTGTGAGTGTGCATGTGCGCATGTCTGTATACTAATAGTGTATGAAGCACACGTTCACACATGGTCGTTCATCTTCTCTCACACATTACCGCAGTACACAGAGACTGAGTGGATCCCTCAAGAGGATCCCTCTTCTGTCAGAGCTAACACCAAGGACCCATAACAGCAACGTATGAGCAAATTAGGGGATAAAAAAAAAAAAAGGTTCTTTCTGCTTAAATGCAAGATCAAATATGAAAAATATATATTCTCTCTCTCTCTCACTCTAGCTCTCTCTCGCTCTCCTCTAGCTCTCTCTTACTCTCCCCTCTCTCTCTCTCTCTCTCTCTCTCTCTCTCTCTCTCTCTCTCTCTCTCTCTCTCTCTCTCCTCTCTCTCTCTCTCTCTCTCTCTCTCTCTCTCTCTCTCTCTCTCTCTCTCTCTCTCTCGCTCTCTCTCTCTCTCTCTCTCTCTCTCTGAGTGAGAGACCTCTGGCGAGGAGAGTCGGCGATGGGCCCACGTATGAACGGGGCAGCGGGTGGCGGGGGAGGAGTCCCTCTATATTTAGCACGCGCACGCGCTCCACTCCGATCCGAGCGGGCTGCGGGTGACGATGATGATGCGAGCCCAGGAAGGAAGTGGGCGTGTGGCCCGACGCGCATTTGTAATCACGCGTGATGCACAACATCAGTTTGAGTCCCGTTTGAAAAGCGCCTTCCCGGGCGCCTTTTCGGCGCATTCGTTTTAGTTTTTTTTTTTTAAGCTGCAGCTCATAACTCAACGTTCCTACAATGGCAGGGGTTTAGTACAAGGGATTGTTATGCCTCTTTCTCTCTGCATCTCTCTTTCTCTCGCTCTCTCTATATATACATATATATACACACACACACACCACACAATTAAATATAGTTGTCCACTGCACACAAGCACTCTTTCTCTCTCTCTCTTTCTCTATATATATATATATATACACACACACACACACACAGACACCACACAATCTAATATAGAGTTGTCCGCTGCACACAAGGAGAAGCAAAAATAAATTACTCTTCCACTGATGTTATTATAATGTGCAAAAAAACGAGAGCAAACTTCATTCTTCATTCTTGTATCGATGCACCTCGCGTCCAAGAAAAAGAGCGAACGACGCGTTTCGTCGATTCCTCGTCCGGCTCGCTCACGCGTCCACTCCAGGGGTATTTATGTCTCAGATTTGTAAATTTGGCAGAAGTGTACATATCAGCCCATTTCCTCCATAAATGATTCACAATGAGAATTAGTAAAGCTGACACTCTAAACTGGCCGTATGAATCTTTAATAGGCCTAAATGTGATTTTGCAAATCAGAACAGAATTTCATAAATTTGAAGCTCCTGCAAATAAATATTTATGAGTCCCCCCCCCTCCTCCTCCCAGCCCCCCCCAACTCCCCCATACTTTCTTGTCCTGGTAATTGCCCCTGATTCATTCAGCTTTTCTCCATGGGGCGGGGGTAGAAATCAATCTTTGGAAGATTCCCGGTGAGTCATGGCCAGGCACATTCCGAGATTCCGATGCCCCCCCCCTCCCCCACCCAGCCCCGAGCACTTCGCTCCGTCATCAGCTATAACAGGGGCCAGAATTGAGAATTGAGCTTCTGAACGACTCCCTCCGAAGATGATGGACTCTCATCGCATTCGCCTCCATGAGCCAACAAAGTGTCGCTCCCCTTCCAGGTAGCAAAGAACGCAATAATCAGTTGCATTTCAAGTTTTTGAGACCGAAAAAGGACAGCACAGCCTACAGAGTTCCCACTTGGGAATTCCCGGCAGAGATGGCGCCATGTTATTTTTTTTTTGGAAATAAACAAACACAACACCAGTTAGGTATCAGAAGTGTCCCAAGCCGACAACTTAAGAAGCTGAAGAATTTTTTTTCCCCAAAGGTGTACAATTTGGCCTGGCAATGACACGCTGACAAAGTAACACTAAGGTCTTTAAGGGTCTCATATTTCTGCAGTAAAAGTGCATTCACTACATCATCACGACCCTGTGTGTTGAAACTGGGGGACGGGGACTGGGACGGGGACGACCCCCCACCCTTGCCCGCCGCGGGTTTTTTAAGTGTCCCCAGCACCGGTGTTGGTGCAGGTCTTTGTTTTAGCCCAGCACTAAGACACCTGTCTCAACGAATGAACTAATCAGGGTCTTCGATCAGGTAGAATCAGGTGTTTTAGGTGTTGGGCTTTCTGAGCCGCCGTCTCCCCCCGCTCGGCTTCACGTGCGCCCCAATCACCCGCTAGTCCCGTTTTAACTGACCCCCCCCCCCCTTCCCCCCCAACCCCCTGCCGGTCAGGCAAGCAGGCTCCAGACCCGGGCCTAATCAAGCAGAGCAGCTGAAATTGGGCCTGGTAAATGATCAGAGCTGTACGATTTCTCAGCCGCTCTGTTTGTAGGGGGGGGGGGGGGGGGGGGGGGATACACCACAATGCAGGGACAGTGTACACCAGGGGGGGATACAATCTTATCCAAAAAATGGCCGGTGTGGGTGCAGGTCTTTGTTTTAGCCCAGCACTAAGACACCTGTCTCAACGAATTAACTAATCAGGGTCTTCGATCAGGTAGAATCAGGTGTTTTAGGTGTTGGGCTAAAACAAAAACGTGCACCCACACCGGCCCTTTTCGTAGAAGACAGGATGCCCCCTGGTACACCCACAGAATAAACAGGGTGTGGATACTGTAGCAATGGCAGGGTACAAATACAGCACAACACAGAAGACGCAGGCTCCAGAAATAGCGCTGTAAAGAGAAGACATAATGAAGTCCGCTCACCTCCCCTTGGTTCCTGTGTACTTTAAGACGGCTCCTTGGGCAAAGGCTGGAAGCAAAAACATAACAAGTCAGAGGCGGAGAAAAACACACACACACAACACAGAAACACACACACACACACACACACACGGCAGCACTGTCCAATCAGAGCAGACCGTGTGGCTCATTAGGCCATATTCACACAATATGCCCACTCTGAGCACAGATGGTAACACTCTCAATTTGTTGAAAATGAAAAGACGTGAAAGTAAAAAGACTGAAGGTCATTTTATCCAAGGTCTTTATTTTGTAATTTACTTAACCAGAGTGGAACAAAGCCTCCCCCCCTCGCCACAGGCTGAACTCACACAGAGAATATTAGTACAGCCCAACGATGAGCTCAGATGAGCAACGAAGAGCACAGCAAGACCAACGGCAGCCATCACAGCAGTGCACCGATCACTTCTGAACACGTGCTCTCTTTCTCTCTCTCACACATTCACTCTCTCTCTCGCTCTAGCTCTCTCGTTCTCCTGTCTCTCTCTCGCTCTCCTCTAGCTCTCTCTTACTCTCCTCTCTCTTGTTCTTTCTCTTTTGCGTTCGCTCTCTCTCACTCTCCTCTAGCTCTTTCCCTCTCCCCTCTCTCTCTCTCTCACTCTCCTTTCTCTCTCATATAAATCTCTCACACTCTCTCTCGCCCTCTCTCTCTCTCTCTCTCTCTCCTTGGCCAAGGCCCCCCCGCGTCGCCCCTCTGGCGGAATGGCGGGAAGCCCAAACCGCCAGCTCCACCCCCGTCGGCAAAGCGGAACTCCGGCATCGCGGGGGAACAACTCCACAAAGAGCTCCGCCAGAACCAGAACCAACCTCCGCCAGAACCAGAACCAACCTCCGCCAGAACCAGAACCGTCCGCCGCCAGAACCAGAACCAAACGCTGCCAGAACCAGAACCAACCTTCGCCAGAACCAGAACCAACCTCTGCCAGAACCAGAACCATCCTCCGCCAGAACCAGAACCATCCCACAAAGCCGCCTTCCGTTGTTTGCCCCGCCCCTCTGGTTCGAGGAACATCGTGCGGCAAAATTAAAACCGCTGCTTTGTGAGCGTTAATATTCAACAGCAAAAAATTATCGCACCCGTACGGTCAAAAGCAAATAAAAATGGCCGTGATTTATTGACTAGTCAACCACACAAACAGCCCCTATATCGTACAGCCTCCCCTAACCACCTTCACCACAGGACCACCATATCGTAAGCGGTAACGATTCGACTTCCGTTTGACCGGGACAGTCACAGGAACCCTAAAGGGACCGTTACTACTGTACCACCCCAACTACAGCAGTGCTAACGCACACAGCACCAGTCGGAGTAACCAGCTCTACTGCAGCTATCCAACGACCAAACGCCACCGCCGAACAACCCTGCTGTCCACTGGGGACCGCAGGAGAAAAACAACAACAACCACACACCAACCAAGTCCTCCAGACCGCTGGAATCAGTGCACTTAGAAGAGATAACGAACGGGGCGATTAGCCAATGAACGGGCTGTTCGGTCGCTCAATGGGTGCATTTGAGCCGCGCGACGTCGTTCCCAGCATGCCCCCCTGCTGGGCCCCGCCCCGCCCCTCCGCACCTCCACCCGCCCGCCCTCGCCCCGCCGCAGTGCCATCTAAATGCTAAGTGCTCGCGCTGCATTGCTAAACGAAAAAAACAAACAAAAAAAAAAACAACAACAGGGCCAGAATATGAACAGACAATAGAAGCCTCCAAACAGGACCCCGTTTTCCTGATTTGATTTTGTTTTTGTTTTTTTTGTTTCTTTCATTTTGCTGAGAACATTCTGGCCTTCTGTGAGCGGAATTCCAAGCCTACATTTTTTTTTTTAACAGTTTATATATTACAAGGAAGGGGGGGGAAAAAAAACAGAAGAAAAAGGTAGAAATTAGCACACCAGTTTCCGGCTTTATTATCGTAAATAGCTTACATTATATTTAAAGGGGTGGATATGTAAGCTATTTACACCAGGCGGCTGTTGATTGCGTTGTTGCTGTTCCAGACGCACTCTCTCTCTCTCTGAGTAGAGTGCTCTCTATCTCTCTCTCTCTCTTTCTCTCTCTCTCTCTCGCTCTCTCTCGCTCTCCCTGGGTATTGATTGGCTCCGTAGGAGCCGCTGACACTGCAGGTGTGGGAGGCACTATTAAAGGCCCCCCTGCTAATTAAAAGGCTAACGAGTCGAGCGAACCCTCGTCGGGGCAGGTGCGCCGGGGAGAGGGAGGACGGCGGCCATTTCTGTCGACAGACAGGGTGCCGGACGCGGAGCGCGGCCCCGCGGCCACTGGGAGGAAGGAGGGACGACGCAGGCGCCGCCCGCGTCGAGCGCTCGGGGGACAACCCGGGCGATGTTTATAATCCACGAGGGGGGGGGGGGGGGGGGGGGGGGGGGGGGGGGGGAACGTAAACGGGAGCGAGCGGGGCGATCCGGCCCCAGCCTTCCCGAGGTATCCACGGCGGAGTCTGCCGCCGTGTAATTCATTAACTGACTCCGGTCTACTTAATTAGTTCAAATTACCTCTGCGCTCCAGCTGTTTCGGTGCTGTTAATGTAGGAGGCAGGCAGAACTCAACTGCAAGCATTCTTTAAAAGGACACTTAGATCGCTCCCAAATAAGACCTGATGCGGCTTAAGGAATACAGAAAATTAGAAAATAAAAACAAAAATATAAGCTCATATTGCACCATAAGGACTCATATTGTCCCATATAAAGCTCATATTGCCCCATATGAAATCATATTGCCCCATATGAGCTCATATTACCCCATACAAGCTCATATTGCCCCATATGAAATCATATTGCCCCATATGAGCTCATATTACCCCATACAAGCTCATATTGCCCCATATGAAATCATATTGCCCCATATGAGCTCATATTACCCCATACAAGCTCATATTGCCCCATATGAAATCATATTGCCCCATATGAGCTCATATTACCCCATACAAGCTCATATTGCCCCATATGAAATCATATTGCCCCATATGAGCTCATATTACCCCATACAAGCTCATATTGCCCCATATGAAATCATATTGCCCCATATGAGCTCATATTACCCCATACAAGCTCATATTGCCCCATATGAAATCATATTGCCCCATATGAGCTCATATTACCCCATACAAGCTCATATTGCCCCATATGAAATCATATTGCCCCATATGAGCTCATATTGCCCCATACAAGCTCATATTGCCCCATATGAAATCATATTGCCCCATATGAGCTCATATTGCCCCATACAAGCTCATATTGCCCCACGAATCAAATCCTGCTTCGGGCCCCTCATAGGCTAGGGCCCAGCGGTCGGCATGGTGACGGTGTGCTAACGACAAAACGCTCAGGACGGGACCGTTTTTAAACTGCTTTCCGTAACAGTTTTTTTCAAAATTTAGAAAAAAAAAAACTCCCCCCTCTATTTTTCAAAAGGAGCTAATGGCGGCAGCAGCACTCCAGCGAGGCGTCGTTTTCCCCGCCCCGCGCCGCGCGGCGTCTCGCAAATTTGGCGGGAATAATGGAAGTGTTCAGCGTTCCGGGTCTGATCCTCTCAGGCGCACACTACTCATCTTTCAACACGCTCTTTCGGCACGAAAAAAAAAAAGAGAGAAAAACCCCCAGCGTGAATAAACTAACAATGGCGGTTCAAAAGGAAGGCGACGGAAGGAAGCTCTCCGACGGGGGAAAGTCGCGCGAGTGACATCGGAAAAGAGGGGGGACAGCGGGACAACACGGGCAGAGACTAAAATAAGAAATAATGAAATAAAGAGCAAAATGGCAGAATCAGATAACTGGGATAAAGAGAGAGAGAGAAAGAGGGAAAAGGAGAGAGAGAGGGAGAGAGATGTTTGTTCATCACACAAGCTCAGTTGTTTAGTCATCACACAGTATACCCCTGGATGCTTTTGACATATGAGATATCTATTTAATTGTTTATTTTTTAAATGCATGCAGTACACAAAACACTTTCACCGGGGCCAGATATAAGGGGCATGGCTGACGTCAGTTTGGTTCGGGAGGAGAGGGAACAAACACAGGAAGTTTAATTACGGCACAGCTCACAGCCACTCTTCTCTATCCCATCTGAGTCCACACGCAGCCGGACGTGTGTTACACGTGTCACGTGTGCGCAGACCTGCGCAGATGTGCGTCCCGGCAAACACAGGAGGTTTCATTACAGCGCAGCCCACAGCCACTCTTCTCTGTCCCATCCGTCTTCATCAGTGAGCGCTGAGTCAGAGCCTGCACGCAGCCAGACGTGTGCTACACGCACTCCGTATGCGCAGACCTGCGCAGACATGTGTCCCAGCATGCACTGGACACTGGGGAGAGGGTGGGGGACCGGAGCATGCTCCTGGCGCTGGTCCCAGTTACACACGCACCGCATGTGCAGACGTGTGTCCCAGCATGCACTGGGGAGTGGGGGGGACCGGAGCATGCTCCTGGCCCAGCTCCCAGTTACACACTCACTGTATGCGCAGACGTGTGTCCCAGCATGCACTGGGGAGAGGGTGGGATCGGAGCATGCTCCTGCTCCAGCTCCCAATGACACACGCCTCATATGCGCATACCTGCGCAAACGTGTGTCTCAGCATGCACTGGGGAGAGGGCGGGGGATCGGAGCAAGCTCCCCCCATATGCGCAGACCTGCGCAAATGTGTGTCCCAGCATGCACTGGGCACTGGGGAGAGGGTGGGGGATCCGAGCATGCTCCTGGCCCAGCTCCAGGCAATGAGGAGAAGGATGCCGTAGGTTATGATTTAACGTTTAAAGATCCCTCCACTCAAAAACATGTCATTTTTTTATGGTTAGCTCCTCTTGGAAGCACGACTTTCACTATAGAGATATACTTTTGTGTATACTTTTGTGCCTTGTCCACTTCCACTGTGGAGAGAGAGCTTCTCCGTACTTCCCCGAAATCTAAGACGGAACGTGCACATGCGTTGTGCAAGCAAAATCTGTGATGTCACAAATATGTCCACTATGCAAGTTACAGGGGCGCAGGACCTGACAGCATGGAGGGAATCCGTGTTCGTAGCGCACATTTTACTGACGACTGCTTCCAGGACCTCACGCAGATATCGATTCTGAATCCGGATGCCACGCCTGCTGTGTATCCTGGGACCACAGCGGCAAGCGTTGTTAATTTGCATATTCATAGATTTTTGCCATTCTCAATGAGGGCAAAGTGTAGAGATGCTATTAAGCCATTTTTTGGTGGACGAACCATATCAAACAAATTATTATTCAATATAGAATATTTTAGTATGTTTTAAAATACATCCTCTGAATGAAAGGAGAGCTGAAGTCTTTTTCCCTGGAGTTCAGATGGAACATGATCATAACACTGCTACCAGGATAACTGCCAGTTTCTATTTACTCACACCTGTGAGCTTTCAAGCACATGGACACACACGCACAGACACACACACACACACACGTACGCACGCTCCTGTACACACACACACACACATATGCGCACACTCACATGCAAGCACGCACACACACACACACATGCACACACACAGGTGCACCCACACACACACACACACACATGCAAGCACACTCATGCAAGCACACAAACGCAATACACTGTTTGGCATCCAGTTACTGAAATTAGCGATACTAGGTAGTGCTTTCCATCTCCTCATATCGAAGCCTCTAATTTTGTTAATTTGATCATGCTGTAAATACCCAATTTTTATTTAGGGCTGGCAAGATGATGTACGGTTGGGGATTGTTTTGATGGTAGGCTGTCTTTGATCTCCGATAATGATGCACTAATGACTGCATCAAACAAACATAAGACTTACACCTCACCTACACAAACAATTAACATGCAAATAGAGAGCACTCAGGCAAACGTGTCACATGTCTGTTATTAAACTAAATTAAACTTGTATGGAGGTGGCTATTTTTTAAACGCGGAATTTTAATGAATTTAGAGGCAATTTTTTTCTGTTCTGTGATAATGAGAATGGGATTAATAACAGTCAACCACCACACCTTAGTTCCTTAGTTATTTAAATGTGTATTATAATTTAAAAGTATAGTACGCTGTATTTACAATACAGGGTGCAAGATGTCAGCCCACACAAATACAGGCCCTTATGGATTTGGAACTGTTTTCAGTATTTTTCCAACCTGTTTACAGTATGTCATAATTAAACTACACAGCATCCGTACATATTTACATTTGATTGAAAAAACTGATGCAACATCAAACACGAATCAACGTCTAACATTTGATTAAAAGATAATGTCATCTAATTAAGAAATAATGTAATTTAATGTATGCGTTACATGTACCACGCTTTCAACACCACTCTTTCTCACCACTCTAAAACGAATGGATTAATTTCACTCGGAACACTTGGACTTCACACGATTCCGTGAGAGATCAGATGTGCTCTACATCCGTACTCTACTCTACATAAAAAGCACTCCATCGGAGTCGATTTGACGCAGATTATTATTTTACCACGGTAACTCCTCCGCCCGGGGGCTCAACCACTCAGCGTTTTTATAGTGCTGAGAGTAACAGAATGAAAGGCTGTGTGCTGCTAACCCCCGCCCCCCCCTCCCCCCTTCCCCCCCCCACACACATGAACCAAAGGAGTCCTTTGATTCTGTAAACCCGGTGACTAAAGGTCAAATCAGTCTAGCTAAACAACCAAAATGGATTTGGACTCAATAAATAACCGCGATATAAAAATAGAGGCGGGGGGTTGGGGGGGATGGGGTGAGATGAAGGGCAAGGGATCTCAAACGGCCCGCGGGCGCTCCTCAGTGTCAGACATTTAGCCGTCGCTAACAGTGATGGACATGACCAGAGATCCCCCCCCCCACCGCCACCCCCCCTCCCCCATCCCCCAAACAGCCAATGATGCTTCTCGATGCGAAGCGGTTCTCCCCGAATCCTTTTTCATCATCCTGTCTGCGTTATATTGCTTCTGCAGAGCGCCCCCCCCCCTCCGCCCCTCTCCCCCCCGCCCCCAGAACAAAATCGCTCGGCTCAAACAGTGTTTTACTGTGTTTGGGAGTAGGACAGTAGGGCAGGCCTCGTTCTCCCTCTCAACCAGTAACCGCGCGGAGACATAGAGAGTGCCGTTAGCACACGGCAGCGGGGACAGCAGGAGCCCCCCCCCCCCCCCCCCCCCCCGCAGAGGTGGAGGGATGCTGTACGTTCAGAATGGGACAGGTGGAAGTCCGTGCCTGTGCCAGTTTTTGGGGAAAGTGTAACCGGAGAGCTAAGGAAGGGGAGGGGAGGGGAGGGGGCCGTGCCGCTCCGGAAGAACCCCAATCCCGCGCGCGGTCCGCTCAGGTCTCTCCCTCTCCCTCTCTCTCCCCCCCCAAACCATCAATCACAGGATCCACCTGGAGAACGTGGCCGATTTAGGGCAATTACAGCTAAACCGCGGAGTCAATAAAGCCCATTAAAAACAGCGCGGCGAGCGGGAGCCACTGCGGCCATCGGAGACGCAGCCCCGGGTCACCTGTGCCCCGGGCTCGGGGCCTCCGTTCCGTCAATGATGTCACAGGCCGAGATTGTGACGCTCCCCAAGGACCCCGCCGAGCTAATAGGTGCCTTCTCGAATGCCCGCAGAGAAAAGTCCTCGGGGCGACACCTCATCTACATGGAGGGAAAAGCATTGATGTGTTCATTAAGAGATTAGAGGAAGTTCAAAGAGCCCCTCGGCTGCGCCGGCTGGGCTCGGCTGTGAATAAACTGCAGTGTACCTGCTCCGTTGTTCTCTCTTTTTCGATCAGAGCATTTGAAGTCCCTTCACAGCTGAGAACGCGGAGTGCTGTGCCGCAGGGAGTTTGGTTATGGATCGCACCTGGCGCAGCGTCAACAACGCTAACCCACCTGTGAAATATGTGTGGTGTGATGAAGAATGCCGGAATGTTCTAACAGGTTTTTTTTTTTTTTTCCATTTTTCAGCTTTCTCTCGAAAATTTACCAACAAGATTTTTTTAACACAACAGAATATCTTAGCATTCTGGTCATGTTACACGCAGACATGAATGTGAGAATAAAGTAAGAACTGTTAAATTGATCATGTTTCCAACTGTCATCAGAACACAGTGATATAATTCTATGTTGAAGTGTTCTATTTATAATTCCGTGCTGGTGCACTGCATAAACCACATTCCAAGTGATATTGTAGGAACATAATTTTTAATGCTCCGCCACAGCTTAGCAAAGTCAATCTACAATGAGCCTTACTCAAACATTATAACACAATCTGCTAAGACATGTATTTATACTTTTTCTCTTTGTCAAAACACCTACTACACGCAAAAAGGAGCAATTTAAAACACTGAATTTGATTTCTTTTCTTTAAAATAAAAATGGTAATCGCGTGAGAAACGGCGACACGTCTTAAACGCGACTCGCAATCACAACGGAGGCGCAGCGCCGTCTTTTGATTGCGGATCGCGGACGAAGGCACTCCAGGCTTAAACAAAGAGCCCGCCGCCGCAGCCGATGTTCGCTATTCATAATTCATATTCATAATTCATAATTCCCTCGCCGTCGTGACACTGCTTCAATCAGGCATGACCTTCGCGACAGGTGGCGGGAAACACGAACGCGGGGGCGTTCGATTCAAAGCCGCCGCACAAAAGATTTCGCCCGTCGCACGCCCAAATAAGGAGAGATTGCTTTTATCCGAGAGATGGCTGGCTTACGGACCACCAGGCACTCTAAGACTTTTCAGGATTTTACACCCCGAAACCCATTAACAGATTATTTTGAATCCGTTTTTTTTTGTGTTCGCGCTCAGAAAATATGGCTACGATTAAGCTACTTAAAAGCTTAACCGTCCTGTTTCCAGGCCTCCCACCGCAACAATGAAGGATGATAGGACTCACACAATTCATTATGTCACACACATTTTTGAATGGCGTTGCACGTGTAGGAGGCTTTTTTATGTAATTGGAAAGGTTATTAGGTGATACGTTGGTAGGGAGTTTGGGGCCGCAAGGTAACTTTTATGACACTGCCGTTGCTAGGCAGGGCTTGTCGTGGATACTGATTGGACGGGAGACCTGGCCTGTTTCTGATAGATGCACCTCAGAAGTTACTGGTGTTTCAGTATAAGGCCTTTGAATGAACAAGATTTCCTTCCTCCTTTTTACCTTCAAAAGTTCAATTATGACACCTATGAGTTCCCAGTCCTATTGCAATATGTTATGTATTTAATCACCGTTTTTGTCAAAGTCAAATATAATAATAATAATAATAATAATAATATTATTATTATTATTATTATTATAATAATAATAAGAAGAAGAATTGTTACATAAGCAAAATGTAAATAAGCACAGTGGTGTTTTAAATCTCATATATTGTATGTACTGCATAAGCTCCCCAAACGTTTCCTCACACAACACACAGGTGCAGTTTCACTAGAATACTTGTTACTGTGAACAAGAAATTAAAAATTCTTCACAGCATCGCACACGCATTAGAATAACTTCCAAAAAAAAACCCTGTTCCCACAGCATTATTATTCCATATTCATCGGGACGACACATTTCTGTAATATCGATACGGAGGAGGTGAGATGTGGAGGTGGGAGGGACGATGTGGAGAAGGTGATCCCAGAGTTTTGGGAGAAGTGGGGGAGCTCCTCAACACCGACAGCAGTAACAACAGTCAGCTCCCAGCTTCTCCTCAGACACTGTTCATTACTACAAATGTGCGTGACTCACCAGCTAAATGACAGGAAGTCCTATCACACTGATCACACTCCCACTCTCTCCTTCTCCGCACCCAACATCACACTTCCTTCTGCTCTCCCCCCCGACTGCACGCACCACAGGACTCCTTAGCACATAGAGATTTCACACACACACACACGCACACACACGCATGTATGCGTACATACACACACACACACACACACACACACACACACACACACACACGCATGCATGCGTACATACACACACAAACAAAAGGCACACACACACACACACACAAACGCACATAAGGGCACACATGCACACACAAAAACACACACGCACCCATCCACGTGTACACACACACACACACACACACACACAAACATAAGGCACACACACACACACATAAACGCACATAAGGGCACACATGCACACACAAAAACATGCACGCACCCACCCACACATGTACACGCACACACACACAAACATAAGGCACACACGCACACACACAAACGCACATAAGGGCACACATGCACACACAAAAACATGCATGCACTCACCCACACATGTACACACACACACACACACACACACACACAAACATAAGGCACACACGCACACCCACACGTGTACACACACACACACACACAAACATAAGGCACACACACGAGCACTGTGTAAACACACACACACACACACGCACACGAACACGCGCACAAGGGAACACACGCACACACAAACTCACACACAAACGCAAACACACACTGTTATGACACGTTTGCTTATCTCTGCCGCGTCCCTAAGTGTCTCTGATTTCCTTCCGATCTGATTGGTCGTTTTCGTCTCCGTTTACTCCGTTTGAAAAAGGAGCGGTTGGCCGTTCACCGGTCGAGACTCTTCGGACTTGCTCCGTGCTTGTGGATTGTGCATCACGATTACGATTGTTGATTTTACGTGTCTGACCTTGTTCTGTTTGACCTCGATTCTCATCTAGCCCTTCCAGTAGTGTTTGCTGATTGGATTTCGTGTTTGACGTTCGATTCGACTTCGATTCTTGCCATAGCCCTTCAAGTTTGTTTGCCCAGTGGATTTTTTTTTTGTGCTTGACTCCTTTGCGCTCAATTTGACCTTGACTCTGGTTTAGCCCCACAGTTCCCCATGCAGTGACTCCGGTTAGTTAGTGTGTTCCCAGCTGGACTACAAATCCTTCCATCGGGACGCTGTTTTGTTATTTCTCTTTGTTATTTTTCCTTGATTATTTTTGAAGGTGACTCCGGATGGAATTCTAAATCTCGGTAGGCGGAACGCAATTTGGACTCTTGGTCTCGCTGCAGATTAAATGTCTCGAAGTAAACCCAGTAAACCCTTGAAGACTAGTTAGGCACTAGTTAGTAATTTCGGTTAGGTAGTTAGGGACAGGAGTTGCTAGTCGGTCTGCACCACTCATTACCCAACCCATTCATCTCCCTTTTCCTTTTTCCTGTTACGGTCCGACCTAGACCAAGTCGTAACTAACACACGCACACGCGCACACGCACACACACACACACACACACACACACACACACCTGCGTTAAATATCCGAATAGAGTCCTGGCCCTCTCCCTTTCTCGCTCTCTTAATTAATTTAGTTATTTTTAACGTCCTCTCACTGCATTTTTAATCTGTTGTTGGTCCAATTCAGTCTTTCTTAAATTGATTTTATCCTGTACTTTCATCCTCTTATTCCATTTATTTTATTGTGTTGTATCGTTAATACATGTATTGCATTGTGATGCAATTTTGTTGTGGTTTGTTGTGTTGTATTGTAGTGACTGGAAAGCACTTTGGCGCAACTCCTGTTGTTTTCAAATGTGCTGTATAAATAAAAGTGACTTGACTTGACTCTCTCTCTCTCACTCACTCACGCTCTCTCTCTCTCCCTCCTCCCTCCCCCTCTCTCCCTCCCTCCCTTTAAGGAGGGAACACTATGTTTTTTTTCTCCCCCTACTTCATTACTTAGCGCTATTATATCTCATTACCTCCGCGCTTGTCTTTAGTTACAGCTGCTTCGTAGCGGCCGCGCGGCGGCGTCAGCTCCAGAGAGTACGATCCTTCAAGCTCTCCGCGGCGCGCTAGTGAAGACAAATTGCCCGCTTGTCTGGGGGCCCCAGTGACTGATCCATATTAATAGCTGGCTGGCGTTCAACATGCTACATATGCACACTCCATTAACAGGTGAGCTCCTGAGCGCGGGACCTGGCAGGGACTCACCTCAGGCTCGGGCGGGGGGGGGGGGGGGGGGGTGGGAGGGGAAGGGAGGGGGGGGTCACTTAAAAGGTTGCAGGTGCAGAAGTGCGTCCGACAGCGCAAAACACACCACAACAGCTCCCCGGTCTTCTGTCTCTCTCTGTGGCAACCTGTGCCTCCCCTCGCACCCCCCCCCACCCCACTCCTGCATCACTGCCCCCTCCCATTCCCGTCCTCCATCTCTGCCCCCTCCCATTACACCCCTCCATCTCTGTCCTCCCCCCCATCTCTGCCCCCTCCCATTCCACCCCTCCACCTCTGTCCTCTCCCATTCCTGTCCTCCATCGCTGCGCCCTCCCATTACACCCCTCCATCTCTGCCCCCTCCCATTTACACCCCCATCTCTGCCCCCTCCATTCCCTCCCCATCTCTGCCCCCCCCATTCCACCCTCCCCATCTCTCCACCTCGCCCATTCTCTGCCCTCCCATTCCATTACACCTCCCCATCTCTGTCCCCTCCCATCCCACCCCATCCACCTCTGTCCCCCCCCATCTCTGCCCCCCCACCCCCACTCCTCCATTCCACCTCTCATCTCAGTCCTTCTCTCCAGCATCGTCCTCCCCCTGCTTCTCTCCCTTTTTGTCCCTGTAATTAGTACACGGTGAAATGTCCAGTATTAATTCACACTCAAACAGACTATACTGCATATGAGTGCAATAGGGTCCGCATGTACTCTGCAAGAGTTGATCCAACATTGAGCACTTTACTGCGTACCTCTATTCATCCACACAGCTTTCACTACACTATTACTCAAGCTTGATTTAGAAAAAGAAGAGGTACTTCTGGATATTCATTGGCCATGTTTCCTCCCAGCTGTAAAAGACACGCAACGAAAATCAGACCCAAAGCAATGCATTTTAAAAAGCTAACCTGCCACAAGCAATCCTATTTCCACTAGTTTCCCCACAAAATTGCCTTTAAAAATCTGATTATTGAATGTTGATTGCAGCTCCTGAGCACACAGTGGTGGCATCCCAAAAAGCACTTGGGCAGTTAAAGCAAGAAGATAAATCAGAAAGTGTTTAGAACCTCAGTCTCCCGATGGTTGTTAGGAGAGGGCCGGCTAGTATGTAAATTAGGGTTTGTGAGAATTTTCAGGTACTTAACAGGGGAGGCCTGCAAATTTCGTCGGTTCTGATGTTGTTTAAGATCCCTCGTTTGTCAGATTAAATATGCACCAGGAAGAGATGGAAAAAGGGCTCCAGAGAGCCGGTGAAGAAAATGGCTTCTGATTCGAGAGACATTTACAGTTTACGGACTATTACAATAACTAATCTCTCTCTCTCTCTCTGTCTCTCTCTCTCTCTCTCACACACATACACGCACACTCAATACATACAGTACACGTGTGCACACACACAGACACACACACAATACACGTGCTCTCTCTCAAACACACACAGACACAATACACACACACGCACACACACAATACACACACACACACACAATACACACACGCACACACACGCGCGCACACACAATACAAACAAATGCACACAAACACACACACACACACACACACACACACGTGCGCACACATACACACACCACACACACACGTGTTAAAAGCTACACATATGTTAAACACTCTTCTCTCCTGTCGGAACAGATTATCTCCCAACAAGAAAAGAAGCATGAAATCTACAGCAGATGCTTCAGATTCACAGACGTGTGTCTTCGGCTAATATAGATCAGCCTCTGCATCTGGTAGGGTCATATTACCCACGTGCGCGCACACGCACGTGCATACACACACACACACACACATGCACATACACACACACATACATGCACGTGCATACACACACACACACACACACACACACGCACACGCACGTGCATACCCACACACACACACACGCACATGCACGTGCATACACACACACACACACGCATGTGCATACAAACACATACACACACACACACACACATGTGCATACACACACACACACATACACACACAGACAGACACACGCACATGCACGTGCATACACACACAGACAGACACACACACACACACGCACAGACAGACACACACACATACACACACAGACAGACACACACGCACACACACACACACACACACACACACACACACACACGCACACAGACACATGCATGTGCCCACACACACACACACATAAACAGACACACACACACAGACAGACAGACACACGCGTACACAGACATAGACACACACACACGTGCGCACACACACACACACACACACGCACACACACAGACACATGCACACAAACGCACGTACACACACACACACACACACTCACTCACTGAAAGATAAAGTTCCACACCTACTCTTTAAATTGCGGCAGGGGTCAGTTTGGCATTTAATTTCAAGTATGCAACCCGCAGATACCTAGACTCCCTTTGCTTTTGAACAATAAAGCTAAAACCCTTAGGTTCACAGTACCCAACAAATTAACTCTCCTTCAGATGCAGAGAACTTAATTTATCGCAAATCAAGCCAAAACATTTTTTTAATTTGCACAGATTACCTGTGAACTATCACAATAAAGCGATGCGTATCATTAGACCAGAGATCACGTCTCATCCTAAACAGGTGGGAGAGACTAAAGAAAATTAGACTTTCTGGCTCAGATACAGGAGATGAGACCAGTGGGCTGCTGCAGATTTTTTTTTTTAAAAGGTCACACTAAATAGCACCGCATGAAAGGGAATTATAAATGAAGCAATCAACGGCCTTTATATTGCTGCGCGCTATCAAGATTAGCGTACCGCGGAAGCTCGCGGCGGGCGGCAGCGTCCGCGCCGAACGCCGCGCAACTCCAGAAGAGGTTAGCCGGGGCTACGGCGCTGTTTATTCACAGGAGCCGGTGCTTAAGCGGCTCCGCACAGATCGCTGATCTGTACGCCATCTTGATGGGCCAGTAAATCACACGCATTACGAGGAGACAGGCAAAGAAGAATGCCAGCGAGCAAACGGATCGTGGAGTAATGCAACTCTCGGCCGACGGTGCCATTTTCATACGTTAAACTGCGTGAATACCAATAGTTTTTATATTTACGCAGTTACATTTTTAAAGTGAAGGCACCAGAGAGTTTCATATGGCACCCCTATCCCCTGTATCTCATAATCTATTCAGTAACATTATGTTCAACAGCCATCGTGTTATTACACGTGTAATAACACTAGAATAACATTCCAAATACACCTATTTTACCTGTATTAGCGAGGCATTACAAATCTGTTTGTGATTTATCTAATTATGTTGTAATTAGTGTACTATCTGAACAGCTCTTTCCAATGTCTAAACCTCAGCTAAAATCCCAGTCATAAAACTAACCGTAAACCGAATTTAAAACTAATATTTAATCACAAATGTGACGACATATGATTACACATCCGTCACTGCAGGTCACACTGTAGGGCTGTACACATGTCCCTGAGGTGTTGCCTTACTCGGGGGGGGGTTATGACTTGTGAAGGTGACACTGACCTTGCTGGTGAACTACATTAATCCTTTAAATTCACTGAGAAAAGAGGCACACAACTGCAGTGTGACACATTGAAATGCATCCAGTAGTGTTGCACATGCTCTTCAACCGCAGCTAATGGTTCTTTGTCGTAACGCAGCTTTCTTGTTGTGTCACTCATACTGATCATCTTGTTCCTGTTCTGTATCATTGTGTGCCTTATCTTTCTCATCTGTCCCCCCCACCAACCGCCCCCCCCCCCCACCTCTGGAAACAGCGAGAGCAGGAACGACGAGAAAGAGAGAGAGAGAGAGAGAGAGAGAGAGAGAGACGAGGGGCGTGTCTTACCGTGACCGTCTTTATCCGGCCCCCGCCCTTGGTGCAGGTCCAGCCGGATCGGTTGTACAGGAGGCCGCACACCTCACCCTCCGAGCAGGGCGTCATCTCGCACCACTGCCTGCTCTTCACGATCCGCGCTGGGGGGGGGGGGGGGGGGGGGGGGGGGGGGGGGGGGGCACAGAGAGAAGGGGGGGGGGGGGGAGTCAGGGAGTTAGCACTGGGGCTCACCACAACCACATCAATCCTAGCCCGGCCATAAAAAGGGCAAATGCAGGTCATGTGACATAGGTTCACTCAAAAAAAAAAAAAAAATGAATCACTGGATTTACTCAATAAAATTATGGACAGTGGCTGCACCCAATACTATTAAGTATATGTGACTTCAACTGATTACGTACTTACTTAATCAGCTGAAGACACATATACTTAGCAATATGGCATGCAACCACTGTCCATAATTTCATTAAACAAATTCAAAAATCCAATTATTTGAGTGTAGGTAGATATAGGGTAGGTAGGCAGGTAGATAGGGTCAGTTATTCAACAGACGCTGTGTGTTTGTAGGGGTGGCATATCTGTCTGCTATCAGGCTCGGTGTTTATATACATGTGTCTGACTCC